>JAQHUG010000236.1:2574210-2590136 GCA_028555095.1 Dicrostonyx torquatus | reverse complement strand
TAATCATAGAAAAATTAGACAACAATGAGGACACTAAGAGAGACTTACATAGACCTAATATACATGGGAAAGTATAAAAAGACAAGATCTCCTGAGTAAATTGGGAGCATGGGGACATTGGGGGAAGGTTGAAGGGGAGAGGGGAGAGGCAGGGAGGGGAGCAGAAAAAAATGTAGAGCTCAATAAATATCAATAAAGAAAAAAGAAAAAAAGTAAATAAAATTAAAAAAAAAAGCCGGGCTTGGTGGATGCAGTTCCGTGGGACAAATAACCCCTGCTTCCCTGTGCTCACTCCCCAGTCTCCAGAGCCTCAACCCTGGAGCCTGCTGTTTTGTGAGGTCCTAGGACTCTGCAGCTGGAAAGTGGAGCTTGGTGGCAAGCTGGGATGGGATGGGAGAAAATCCAGTACCCAGGAAAAGCCCTGTGCCCAGATGGCCAGAGAGTTTAGGGGAATATAGGGTCCCTGCTCCCCTTTTCGGTGTCCCAAGCCAATTCTTATAAAAGAAAACATTTAATTGGAGGCTCGCTTACAGTTTTAGAGAGTACATGATCATCATGGCAGGAGGCAGACATGATGCTAAAGCAGCAGCTGACAGTGGCATCCATAGGCACCAGGAAGAAAGAGAGAGAGAGAGAAAGGACCTGGTGTGGGTTTTTGAAACCTCAAAACTTACTCCCAGAGACACACCTCTTCCAACAAGGACTTACCTCCTAGTCCTTTCCAAACAGTTCATCAACTAAGGACTAAGTGTGCAAATATATGAGCCTACGGTGGGGGCGGCATTTTCACCCAAACTACCACAGTGAGTATGTGCAGCCATACCCCAGGCCTCTTTGGGAGCCAGGACAAGAAATGGCAGGACAGAAATAACCCTAGAACTTTGTGTTCTCTAAATATACCCCAACAAGTATTGGGACAATCTGCATCCATTCAGCTTTTCACAATTTTCTTAGTTCTATTCTCTAAGCCAAAGGACTACAAATTCCCTTCAGGTGCCTATGCCCCCCATGCCTAAACCTAGACAACCTCTGTCGCATCTTATAAATTGCTGACACACAATTTGGACATATGGAGTCAGTGATCTGCATATCTCCTTACAGTCCAGGGTTGTTCTATGGAAAAGGTCAATTCATGGGAACAGACCCTATCTTCTGGAGATAGGAAGTCACCCAGAAACAGCGTTGCCTCTCCCACAGATTGACAAGGAGGGCAGGAGTCACAATCTTTCTCTCCCCTTGCCAAGATCTCCTGGGAAGGCCCCCAACTAAATAATGGCTCTAAACCCACATGAAATTTCAAGAACTATTGTGACCTGAGATACCAATATGACCATCACAAAAAGACCCATTTTGTAAAATGGTGCAAGACTCTGAAACTGAGCACTTGTTATACAAAGACAAAATATAACCATCTTGCCCATCAGTGGACCCTGCATCTTACAATACCAACCTTCCAGATAAGACCTGTCCACTAGCACAATAGTGCATAACTGTTGTGACAGCAACCAACCACCTCCTGATTACATCTGAAACCCATTCTACAGGGAATTAATTCCTGGCACTGTGTGCCTGGTCAAAGACCTGTGGCTATAGAGGTCTTAGGCCTTCGAGTGAACCTACTTTTGTTTTGCTAGATGGACATATTGTCAAACAACCTCCTATTTATGTTTATACCCATAGACGTGCTTCTCGCAGCCTTGACTACATACGCTGCTTTTACAAGCAACAGTAGTTAATGCAAAAATTCATAGCTTCTTAAGGTGCTCAGAATTAGTGGCTACTGAATACTCATCCCTGATTAGGACATACAGATCATCCTGTCCAAGGTTCAGGAAACATAACGGAAGGTGCAGGAGAGGAGGAGGTTTAGGAAACACTATCTGCTGGACCTGATATGGCTGTAGCAATCAGAAACTCACAGCAGCTGATACTGCTTACACTGGAGTCTGTGCAATACCCAGCAATACATGGGGAGGGACTCATGCAACCCTGCCCCTCCACCAGGAAACCGTTGCCAGTGGAGGGCTGCTATGTGAAGAGAGCCATTGTAGTTTGATGTGATCATGCTTCAGTAATTAGCTCCATCCATGTTCATGGGTGCAGTCCTTACTAAACTCAGTAAGTCACAAAACAAAACAAAAAGTGGGGATGGGAAGGAAAATTGTTGGCAGGAAGGGGAAGTTATGGGGTGGAAAGTGTTGCGGTTTTTGTTTGTTTGTTACGTTTTACTCTTTGGTGACCCACCACCCAAATAAATATACTGAGACTTATTCTACTTACGAATGTCCGTCCTTAGCTGGACTTGTGTCTAGCCAGTTTTTCTAACTTAAGTTTCCGTTTCTTTTCTTCTATGCTTGGCCACTAGGTTTTTATCTTTTCAATTCTATGTCTTTCTTCTCTTCCTACTTTGTGGCTGTTTATGTGGCTGGGTGGCTGACCCCTGGCATCCTCCTCTCCTTCTTTTCTTGCTCCTCCCTCTTCTGTTCTTCTCTCGAGCCTAGATTTCTCCTACTATATATTCTCTCTGCCTGGCAGCCCTGCCCAGCTATTAGCCATTCTGTTGATTGTTAGACCAATCAGGTGTTTTAAGCAGGCAAAGTAACACAGCTTCACATGGTTAAATAAATGCAAAATAAAAGAATGCAACACATCTTTGTATCATTAAACAAATATTCCATAGCATAAATAAATGTAACATATCTTAAATTAATTTTCCACAACAGGAAGGAACATAAGAGAGAGTAGATGTTGAGAATAATCACATTGCAAAATTATATACATGTAGGAAACTGTCAAAGAATAAATTTAATTTAAAAATTGAGTGTGGAATTATGAAAGATTGGATTATTTCTTCAAACCCCATGATAACCACACAGAGGATGGAGAAAGAAATGAGAAGAAAAAAAAAAGAGGAAGCACCAATACCTTGCAATGAGGCCTCAGTAAGAAATAAGGGGTAACAGAGTGGGATCAGCATGGTTGCCTTGTTCTTGTTCAGGGAAGGAAGTCTTAGGTAGACCTTACAAGGAGGACAAAGTGCGTGGACAGGAGAGAGAATAATGCATTAAGACTGGGCTCTGTCTCTGCAGTCCCAAGGATAGGAACAGGGACTGCAGGCTGGTGATAGGAGGTGTTTAGGAGCAGGAAGAGAGGTGACAGATGTTGCATGGAGCAGGAAGGATCCGAACTGTCCAGTGTCCGTGAGACAGAGGAAGGAAGGAGCCTTGTGTTAGCGCCTACGATCCACTGGATATACAACTCACGTGACCATAGTCACTAATTAGCCCCCTAGCTACCTGATCTTCAGCAACAGGACAAGACAGATGCTGTTATTAAATTTGAAGATAATAAATTATGCCCAGGATAGGTCCAGCCACCCCTCCTCAATAAGTCAATTAAAAGAGCAGAATGGGAGATTTATTCAGTATGACCACACTGGAAAGAGGAACAAAGAGATCCAGGGAACCCTCTTAAGTCTGTCTTCAGGGTCATGAAATAAAACTAAATTTTAAGTAGAGAGTCAAAGATATGAACAGCAATGCAGTTCAGTCAAGGTGTGGTCTTGTCCATCGTTGACCCATGACTGTCCAGGCTTCAGTCTCACCCTGTGAGACAGCCTAGAAAGTTTGTTAGAACTGTGTGAATTCTTTCTGAGAGATGAATTCCTCCAACAAATTCAGGCTTTTATTTCTCCCAGCATGAGATGCCTGGGGAAACTCCCACTGCTTTGGGGTTCATTGTCTCAGTCCTCTGATAGGACAGCCAGACTGAGAGACTCACCAATCACTGTAGAGTGTCTTCCTTTCTGTCAGGCCTGTTACAGGGCAACAGACTCCAACTTCAGACCAAACTAAGTTGTCGTGTTTATGGCTGCATTCTGAGAAAGTGCTCATTGGGGTGAAGCTTACAAAGGAAGCGCAGCCCTGGCTGTAGCAGACTCTGTGTCCTGACTGTGTGTCTGGTGGGTTAACCATTTGCATTCATGAAGCTAAGATGGCCTTTGGTCTCTTGCCCTGTGTTATTGTTCACGATCCAGAAGGCCTTTAAAATTTAAGACTGTGGATAAGTAGGGTGTGTTTGTGAGATTTTAAACTTCTTCCTTAGGACATTCCTCCTTATGTGTTAGAGACAACACTGTTGAATCACTTCGATGATTGCTAGTAAGTTAGAGCATTCTCTGGCCTTTACATTCTTCTGTTTGTAAGTGGCCTACACATATCACTGGATATCTCCACCCTCCACTCTCCACATTCCAGGAAGGGTAGGCCACTTCCCAACCGTAGGGCTAGGAACCCAGCATGCAGAATGCTCCACCAGGGGGCGGTAGCGGCTCGGGCATATGCTTGCTTGCTTTTGTTTTGTTTCGTTTGTTGGTTTTTTTTGTTTGTTTGGTTGGTTTGGTTTAATTCTTTGTTTGTTTTGCTGTTTTGTTTTGTTTTGTTTTTCCAGACACGGCTTCTCTATGTACCCCTAGCTGTCCTGGAACTCGCTTTGTAAACCAGGCTGGCCTCAAACTCACAGACACCCACCTGCCTCTGCCTCTCAAGTGCTGGGATTAAAGGCGTGCGCCACCACCGCCCGGCTGTGTGCTTTCCTTTTAAAGCACATCAATAACCACCTTCAGCCATTTGTTTGTTTGTCCTAGAGTTTGACCCCCACTGGCTCAACCTCTCCCTTTGCATGATTCTTACCTCTGCTCTGGAACAGGTGATGGGAAGGAAATTCTAGCCTCTAAGAAGAGATTGAGAGCTAGGAGGACTGGCTGATGGGACAGGAAATGTGCACTGTCACCAGTGTTTTCTGCTCTATCTTCCCCAAGGGCTAGCACTGGCTGCTCTGCCCTGCTGTGTTTGCTGCTGATGTTCCCCAAGGGCTCATTTGGAGCCAGAGAACTAAGGGAGTCAGGGTTAAGAATAGAGGAGACTGAGAGATTAATCTTCCTCTGCCCCCCCCCATATTAATAGGGTCATTTCTTCAAATGTAGCCTCACCAAGGATGAGGGAGACAAAACACCAGAAAAAGAAAAAGAAAAAAAAACAGTTTCAAGATGCCCCCCTTCCTGCCTCTAATAATTGGACCACATATGGACTGTGCCCACAAACCTAGCTTCTCTAGGATCAAAGTGGGATTTCTGTAAGCATGGAGGGTGGGGTGCTCCTGTCTCCTTATCAGTCCCTGGATCTCACCTACATCATGACATGAACAAGGAACAGGGACATTAAAAGCAAGGCCTGGGGAGAAAGGAAAGGAACAGTTGCTTCTGTTGTTCTCCAGCCCCATCTTCCTCTATGTCCTTCCCCTTAACTTGGCCTTGCTCTCCAGCCTCAGAGACCCAAGTCCCAAAATCCAGATGAGCAGAGGTCAGTGTGTGTCCCCAGCTGACCAGGGAACCAGTTCCCCTGAACTTTGGTCTTGCTTCGTGACTGGACAGCCGCCAAGAGTCAGACTTTCCCCCTCCAGCTCAGACTTCCTGCTACTGCTGGCTGGGGAAATCCCAGAAGCTGAGCTGTGCCTCCCCACCCAGAGCCCAAGTTCTGAAAGTGGGGAGGGCTGGGGCAGCCAGGTTCCTGGGGAAGGGCATTTGGAGAAATGGGCTCTGGGCATCGTAGAAACCAGAGAAAAGGAAGCCCAAGAGAAAGAAAGCAGGCCTTCTTCACTCCAGACTCTCTGATCAGGGTTTTTATCACTGTTGGCCAGCTCAGGGGAGACCATGAGAGCTTCTATGGGCCAGTGGGGGAGGAAGGTGGCTGGGAAACCCAAGGGAGGCTGATGGGACTCTGATGAGAAAGTGATGCCTGCTGAGAAAAAAAGATTGCAACCAAAAGGAAGATATCCAGACTGGCTGAGATGAGGGACCAGGCAGGCAGGCAGCTCCCTTGCTCCTCCCACTGAGGGCTGGTCCCTCCTCCACACTGGAGGAGGAAGGAGGGGGCATGAGTGTCCTCCACGTGTTAGACATTGAAGCACCACAGCAGAGGCCTTGGGCAGGGCAATGCCCTGGGCATGAGAAAGACTATTCTTTTTTCTTTCCCCACAGATCTTATTCTGGCCCTCACAACAACTGTGAGAGGCTTTCTCCCAGGCTCCTGAGATGCATCAGTGAACTGGAAGCCCAGCTAAAGGTATCAGTCTTCTGTCCTGTCCCCCTGCTTTGCAGGTACTGCACCTCTCGGCCATCTCTTCCAAGAATCCCTCCTGGCCTGACCCCTCCCCACTTTCTCATCCTCACCACCACAACCTGGCATTCACAGGGAATGCAAGTGTTCTATGAACTGTGACTGCCTGGGTATCTTAAGCCTCTCCTATGACATGCAAGTCCAGGACAGGGAGCTGGACCTTAGGTCATAAGCCAGTTCATAGGTAAGGGATTAAGGAACTTTCTTTCAGTCTGGAATCATAGCTCTCTCTCCCTCACTGAACCATCCCCCAATTCTCTGACTCCTATAGTCTTACCACTCCTCCCCACACATTCTAGGGGTCAGTTCTAGAGAGATGAGTTAGATGGCAGCCTTGTTCTCCAAGGGAGTTACCACAGCACAGGCAGGCAGACACTCCGCTGGAAGAAGAAAGGTTTCAGCAGTGAGAGCAATAGCTCTAACTCGGGGCTGAGCAGTGCCTCTGCACTGTTTCCACCTGTCCCTTCTAACTCTCTGGATGCTGGCTAAGCAGTCTTGCACAAGTCCCCATCCTGCAAGGTTAGGGAGGATTAGCTATCATCGCCATCTCTATTAGCTCTCATTATGTACCAAACCCTGCCCTAAGAGCCTCATATGGACTGTGCCATTTAATCCTAGCAAGTTCTACTGCAAGGGAGATGGCATCATCAGCTCTATTTTCAGAAGAAACTGAGGCATGAGAGGGTACATAAATTGTCCAAGTTGGCCTAGCTGTAAGGACTGAAGACAGAGTTGATGCAAGACTATGCTCCTTCCCCATGCAACTCAATCTTCAAAACAAGTGCAATAGTAGCTCCCTGTTTTATTTTGTATATATGAGTATTTTGCCTACATGTATGTCTGTGCACACAGAGGCTGGAAGAGCTTCTAGACTAGAGTAAAAATGGTTGTAAGTGGCCATATGGATGTGGGGAATCAAACCTGGGTCCTCAGAAAGGACAGACAATGTTCTTAACTGATGAGTCTTATTTGTAGCCCCTATTTCATTTTTTTGAATCAAGGTTTCAGGATCTCATGTAGCACATACTAGACTAGAACTCAACACTCTATACTTGGCTCATCAATGCTGATTTTGCTTTTCTTACATCTATGCCTTTAAACAATCCTGAACCTTAGCTACAAACACTGAGGGAAAACAAGACTCTGAAGGGTTAGGAAATGCTCAGTGTCCTACAGATTGTCCTCTTTGGAGACAGGACCAAACTTGAGTCTTCATGCCTGTGATCACCTACCCATACTTAGCAGTCAGGCCACTTTTCAGGCTCACAGTCCTTCTTCATTTCTCCCTTTTGATTTGTTGAGACTCCTACCCACTCTGCATCCCTCCCCTTCCCAATTCCTAGTCACTATTTAATGCCCTACCAAAGTACACCACACACACTGTCTAGTGAGCCCCAGCATGTTAACCCATTCAATCCATCCCTGGCTTCCTCTCCTGACAATATAAAGCCAAGTAATAGTGATCACATCTATTTTGAGACTTGATAGTATTTGACATTATAATCACATATATTTTTCTTTTCTTTCCTTTTAAAAAATTTATTCCTCACCAGAATGCAAAATTCCTTAAGGGCCAGAATCTTGAGATTCCCTTTACCTGTTCTGCCCATGTCCCTCTTCAGACAGGAGAGTGCCAGCATGAAGTAAGTGCTCTGTAGGTGAGCAGAGGAGTCAGAGCCAAAAAGCCCTAAGTTACTCCATCTGTTCACACCTTCTGTCTATGCCTGTGCTAATTCCAACACAGCAGATTCAGCCCCATCTGGAGTCAGCCTGTACAGGGATCCTGGCAGTTAATGCCCTCAGAGGAGAGATCAACCCAAGGGCAGCTTTACTCTCCCCTCCACATGCCTTCTTCCTAAAGGAGAAAGGGTAAATGATGCTACAGGGAGTGCATACACTTGGGGCTGCCAAGAGCACTGAAGCCCTTGTTTCTGACCCTTGCTGTCCCGGAAATAGCCCAAGCACCAGGCCTTCCCTCCGAGGCTGGTAACCTACATGAATGTCTTCAAAATTTTAGTATTTGTTAACAAAAGGCCCACCTTCTCACTTCTGTTTCCTCAATATTTCCAGGGAGGCAGAAGGGAAAATGCACACTAAGTGTCACATGGTAGTTGTGGCCATCAGGAGTGCTGGTATGATCAGTGCTGAGGTCATTTTGCACAGAGCAGCTGCAAAGATAGATAGGACTGGGGAATGCTGGGAACACTGCCTTGAAACCAGAGAATAACCCAGTGCTGCACGCTGGAGGTGGTCCAGAGATGCAGAAAAGGAAAGGATGCTGAGAAAACAAGCTCCTTCCATGATAGTGGTCCTGTGCTCCCTACCTCTCCTGCCTGCTCAGTAAGACCCTGAGCTTCATCGCAGGCAACTCTCTTCTCCTGTCTTATCTTTTCTCATCACCTGTCTCTACTCCTGAAACACCAGATCCTGTTCTCTCTCTCCTCTCCCCATGCCTGTCACCTCTTCCCAGAGGCCTTCCTTGACTAGTGGTACCTTGTCCTTGGCTCCTTTTTTAATGACACAGCATCACATTGCAATTGCTCAGGACCTTGCTTAGTCATGGCTTGCTAACTTTCCCCACCCACTTAGAGAAAGCAGCTGCCCTGCCCCTATACATGGGAGTGCTGAAGGCCAGACGCCTGACCTCTTTGGAAGTCTCCCCACCACATCAGAAAGCCTTCTTCTGAGCTGTGAACTACTTGTCAGCCCCTTCTCTGTGCCCAGACAGCAGAACAGCATGCTTCTCCTCTCCTCAGAGAGTGTGCTAGAAGGTGACTAGTCAGACTCAAAGGCTGAACTGTTGGACCCTGGGCTTCCAGGGAACTACAGAATGATCTAGCTTACATGTGTTCTGCCCTGCAGAACAGAGGTGATCACTCATTCAGAGCAGTGTCGGAACTGTAAGTCCATAGCTGATAAGGAGCCCATGTATGTGACTCAGTTTCTCTGACTTTCCCTGAACTCAGTGTTGGAAATGCTCTTGAAATACTGTAGGCCATCATATAGCAACAACTCCAAACTGTCTTTTGTTTTACAATTGTATATATGTACAATATGGCTTGTTTTCATTACAATTTCATTCATGTGTACAATGTTTTTTTTTAACATTTTTAAATTATGTGTTTGAGAAGAAGGGTTGTACACATGAGTACAGGTGCCTTTGGAGGCCAGAGATGTCAGATCCCTTGGAGATGGAGTTACAGGCAGCTGTGATCTGCCCAAATGGGTTCTGGGAATTGAACTCAGACCTCTGCAAGAACTATATATGCTCTTAACCCCCAAGCCACTTCTCCCAGACCGAGGTGTTATTTTTTTTTATAATTACATATATGTACACAGTGTATTTTGATCAGATTTTCCTCCCGTCAAGACATCTTTCATTTGTCTGCTTCCTACTGAAGGGAAGTTGAGTTAGACCTGGTCAAGCTGACACATTCTGAAGTTTCTTCTGCCACCCTTACCAGTTCTTTCACCTCAAATCCCATCCAAGTCCATCCATATGCAATGGCAGAAAAACATAGGGTCTCTTCTCCCCTGTATTGCCATGATAACTAAGTCACACAACAGCATCTACTATTAGAGAAATGGAATGTGTTTAGTTACTTGTCTTTCTCAAGTCTGTTGAGCTTCGAGCCTTTAATCAGTACAATGTGAGTGACTATTTCCCGACTCGAGTCACTAACTCAGAGTGTTTTGATAGGGAGCAGAGGAAGCTCTCCTTGTTTCTTGAAGTTCCCTGCACCCACATAAAATACTGTGAGAAACTTGACTTCTTTCTCTATTTTGGTCTGTTACCTACTATGTTACAATAGGGCAACCCAGGTTTGGGGGCTAAAAACAATTAACAGTTGATTATATCTCATCACTTTATAAGTCTGGTATTTGGATAGCGTTCGGCTAAGTATAGCAGGCTTTCTCTGGACTGCCAGCCCCTAAATCATGACAGAGACTTATTATTAATTAAGAATGCTCAGCCTTTTCTTATGCTTGTCCCACTAGCTCTGTTAACTTAATTTAACCTGTTTCTCTTCATCTACTAATTGCCTCAGGACTTTTTACCTTTCTTTCATTCCGTATGTCCTACTTTCCTGCTTCCCCCCATGTCTGGCTGGCTGGCAGCTGCCTAACTGTCTGGTTCCTAGTGTCTCCTTCTCTTTCTCCCTCCTTCTCTCTTCTCTCAAGCCTAGATTCCTCCTTCTATTTAATCTCTCCGCCCACCAGCCACGCTTATCCCTCTACTGCCTAGCTATTGGCCATTCGGCTTTTTATTAGACCAATTAGGTGCCTTAGCAGGCATGGTAAAAACAAATGCAACACATCTTACATAGTTAAACAAATGCAGCAGAAACAAATGATGGCATTGATAAAGTTTCCCAGGGATGTCCAGCTTGCAGTTCAAGTGAGATGGACAACTTAAAATGACTTTAATATACCTACATTTTGCCTGAGATGAAAGCAAGACTTGAATCAGCTTGGTAACTTTTCCTTCCCATGTGGTAGTCCGGAGGCCTTTCAATGTGCTTTCTCTAATAGGGATTCTGGGCTTCTTAACTGTCAGCTCAGGGTGGAAGGTGTGAGTTATTCCAAAGCCTAGGCCCAGATCTGCACAGTTGACTTCTGATACATTCTTTTTGTCAGCTCAGTCATAGGTCAACCAAAATTCAGAGAATAGACTCTTCCTACCAAAAAAAACCATATCTTGAATCCATCATACGTAGTAATCCCACAAGAAAAGATGATGGGTAAGCAAAAAAGAAGGTGTCATCCCTGGGATAAAGAAAGCCAGGGAGGATTTCCTGAGGTGAAGACTGAAGTTTTGTACTTGTCTAAAGTTCCTCAAGAAGGAACCAAACATTGCAACCCACTCCACCCTACCCAACTCCCAGACGTCTCTGTATATTCCAAACCTAGCTTGGCCTGACAGGATCTCAGGTATTATTGTCACTATTTCGAAATCTAGTGTGTGGTTTAGAACACACTCTATGCAACACCGAACCCTCTTCTAGACCCTCTACTACCCCTATACCTCCATCGTCTCACCTGTCAGGACCGCCTCCTCCAGCAGCATGGTCACTGTCTACTTTATAGCAGTCCTTTGCAGCAGGTGCTGTACTAACTGCTTTCTAGTAAGGAAACTGAGATTTGCAGGACTAATGCGACACACTCAAGCTCGAAAGGCTTCCAGCCCTATACCAGACATATCATGCACTTACTACCATGTAGCCAAGCTACCCATACTACATGCCTGCACCTTACAGGCATCAGCAGGGAGAGGGGAGGATGGAAAGTCTCAGAATTCTGTCAATAACCTCTTCAGAGAGCAGAAAAGGGGAGAAAGAAACCAGTAACGCTAAGTCCTTATAAGAAGGAAATGTCAGAAATCTCCTCTGTCACAAAAGTTGTAGAGCCAGACTGTGTAATTCAGCTACCCATAAGACTAAGAAGGAGAATCACAAGTTCAAGGCCAATCTAGACAACTTAGTAATACCTTTTCTCCAATTTTTAAAAGTTTATAAGGGCTGGAGTTATAGGTCAGTAGTAAAGTACTTGTTTAGCATGCAGGAAGGTCCAGGGTAAGTCCCCAGCATCACAAAAGAAAAGTCAAGGGTTTTTGTTCATATATGTCTTGGTATGCAGGTTAGCGTAGTGGTGAAGATAAATAAACATATGATATTATTGAAAACTGCTTACATAGAAATAAAAAAGACCTACACAGGAGCGAAAACTGCCCGGTTTTTTGGACAATGTGAAAGTATCATCACTACCCCCACTTAACTGGAAGTTAGGCTCTGACAATTTCAGTTCTCTGGAATGCAGCAGCAAATCCGGAAGTGAAAAAGACCTTTGAAATCCAAAAATAGCTGACAAAGATAGAATCAAAGCCAGGTCCTCAGGGCTCTGCAAGGGCCCAGAAGGACTGTATTGAAGAGAACACTTCAGAGGCTTGACCTGTGGTCTAGTCAAGGGCCTCAAGAGCAAAGCACAGCATCAAGAGCAAAGCACAGCAGGTGAAAGTTTCCTAGAGAGAACAGCAAGGAGCCCTGCCACTAAGAACACTGTCAACCCACTATGGAAACATTAAAATACCTCAAACTGGTAAATACCTCAAACTGGTGCTTTATCAAGTCCACACACACATTACATCATCACATCTCTACAGGAAGCTGGGAAGTAGGTATCCAAGCAGAAAATAAACACTCGGAGGCTTCATGGCTTTGCCATGACCACACAAATTGATGAGTCTGGAGCTGGGAATGACCCAGCTCTTAAGACGTCCAGCAAAACTACTTATGATGATCCCTGTACTATGCCTTGACATATGCCTCCACAGTATCTCCCTTTTCGTAATGGTGATCATGAGTCATCAAGAAAAGATTAGTCTCTGTCTAGCAAACTATTAAAAAAAAAAAGATAAAGAAGTAGTTAATAGTTTTCACACTAAAAACAGAAAGTCAAGTTTGGTGTTTCAGATAAAGTTCAGCTTTCTGGCATCAGGTATTTTATAAATTCCCACCTCTACCCCCAACTGCCATAGTACTGACATGGCACTGATGTGTGGGCACAGCAAGGGGCCTCCCGAGCTCTGCCAACATCTCCATCTCCATTCTGCTGCCCTGACTCCCTTCTCACCGCTCTCCCTCTCCACTCACATTACATTCTCGGCTTGGTCTCTGCCTCCAGTTCTGACCCCTTAAAAGTATCCTCCACTCCTACAGCTACAGAGACCTCACATCACTGCCCAACTCTTCTGACACCCTCCTCAGCTCCACCTGGTTATTCCCATCTCTATACAGGGGCTTCTACAATGTCAAAGCTTGTAAGCTTCTCCCACGTGTCTAGCAGTCACTGGCTAAAACCCTCTTAAGCTAGCCATTTAATCTCAGTACACCTCTAAAGACTTGGACATTTTTTCATTTGAGCACGCCTTCGTAGTGTCCTCATAACATTGCTAGGCTTCTCTACTGGCCCTGCATCAACCAGGACATTCATGTTATAACTCCAAGAGTGGAGCAGCTGGAAAGAGTGGGGCTGTTGTTATCTGGAAGTAGATGGAGTCAGGGTTGGTGTGGCAATGTCACAGCTCTAGGTTAGCATCTCTAACATTTTCCTGGCCCTCTGCAAGATGTCTGTAGTATCTTCCAGCTCACATGACAACATTTAAGGTCAAAAAAGTGTATTAGCTCATAAGGCAACTACAACAAAGTACCACTGACCAGGTAGCTCAAGCAAGAAGAGCGTATCTCAGTATGAAGGCTAGAAGTCCACATCCAGGGTGTGGGCAGGGCTGGTTTCTTCTGAGGCTTCACTCCTCATCTCATAGACAATTCTCTCTCTCTCTCTCTCTCTCTCTCTCTCTCTCTCTCTCTCTCTCTCTCTCCTCTTCTTGTAAGAATCCAGTTACATTGGATCAGGGCCTACCCTAATGGCCTCACTTAACCTCATTACCTCCTTGAACATCCTACTCCCAAATTTAGTCTCATTCTGAGATGCTGCCACTTGGGACTTAAATATATAAACTTGGGGGTCACACGATACAGCCATAATGAAGATTCTATAATAGGAGTCTTCTCTGGGTTGTCTTTTCAGGTAAAGGGTATTTCCTAGAACCTTCCAGTATACTGGCAGGACAGGACCTAACAACCTGCCCCTTTCCCTAAGAAAGCTTTTCCAAACTGGGGAATGGAGATGGCGTGTGTGCTGGATCCTGAAAGAATGGTGGGAAGGGTCACAGAATGAGCTACAGTCCCGCCAGACTGTGCTCCCACACTGGCAAATCTGTCTGCTCACAAGACATGTGCACCTCTGCTACTAGCTTCCTTAATCAGAGTTGAGCACTTAGCCAAGAGTGTCCCTCATGGCCAGGACAGAACCTTGTTCAACATGAGTGTTCAACCACTACTTGCTAAAGGAATAAACAAATAGAATTTAATGAACTAGATGAACCTGTTTTCATTGTATTTGATCACAGCATTAAATCTTGTTCATATGTTTGGCTTGCATAGCCTGTGGATCATACCTTTAAATAATTGTAGGGTGTATTACTATGAAACTACTATTACAATCAAGATTGTGAGCTCTGTCTCCCCCAAATCTATGTGGCTGCATGAATTTTTGTTGAACTGATAATGGATAAATGAATACTTAAAATGTAAAAATAAGTTGAGTAATACAAGCTAAGAAGTTATGGCTTCTAGAAAACACTGTCTTCAAGAACTGGCATCTATCTAGCCAATGCTCATAAAGGTGGGTGCCATAAAGTATCTATTTGTCATAAAGAATGATCTAGATGACTGTGGCAAATAGGCTTAAGGCTGTCATACTAAGAGCAATTCAACAGAAGTGAAGTTACTGGACGTGGTTATTTGAGTTTGGCTCAGTGGAGAGACAGGCTATCACAAGTACTCAGAGGACTGCTGGGTTCTGTCTAGCACGCATCACCTTTGCTCCACAAAACCCCACATATTTAATTTTTGGTGTTCTGCAGAGCCGAGGATCAAAGCACCTCGCTAATGAGCAGCATTAATTGTGGGGGTGACTAATTTGATGGTGGTTCTCAAATTCTGACCATCTGCCCCCAGTGTTAGAGAAACTTGTGATTTCCCGAAAAGTCATTTGTATCAAAGTGACAGGGCTCACAGCTGAGGTACAAACCATGCAGATAAATGAGGAGCCAAGGAGGCAGAAACTCAGAGTTACTGCAAGTAACCAGTTCCCAGGGCAGTGCATTTTGGCACCATGAGACACACTTTGCAACTGAGAGCTGTGTCTCCTCTCACCCTATTTCAGACCCAAAGGGCTCTTCCTCCCTTGCACAGTTCAAATAATGAGGTTCAATTAAAACATTCAGGTTCAATTAGTGTGTTAGGGCTTTGGAGGCTGTATCAGGGCAGAATATTTTCTGTGAATAAATGAAGACAAACTAGCCCTGTTCTGGACCAGTACGGTAGCATGCAGGGGCAGGAGACAACTTGGTTTGTAGCCAACAACTGTATCGCAGAAGACCTAGACAAGATAGTACTTGTGTGTACTCGTGCTCTGACCGTGCCTGTTCCCTGGGCCCCAAGGGCTTTCCTAACAGCCAAGAGAAGGAATTGCATGCTAGGGTGTTTTCCTAACAAGTTGTGACTTTTTCTTCTTTCTTTAAAACATTGATAGCCCAGAATTTTGCTGGGGAAACAAGAAAAAGAAAAAAAATAACAACCTGATACTATAATGATATGTTTTTTAATTGTACCAATAAACTAAGTCTTAACACATTATTGTAAATACATTAGCCAAAACTATTATAATAAACTCTTGTTGAGAGAAAAATATTCTGGCAATGCATGTGTCTAGAATTCTGCCTTCTGAATTGTTGCCAAAGCATGACAGATTCCCAGTTCCTTATGATGTCCATTGTTGTGCATGGACTTGCTCCTCTCTGCCTGCCGCCAATATAATCACTAACTTTACTTTGATGTTCTCTGCTTTTTTGTTTTGCCTCTCTCTCTCTCTCTCTCTCTCTCTCTCTCTCTCTCTCTCTCTCTCTCTCTCTCTCTCCTTCCCTCCCCCCTCTCTTTTTCTTTCCTGAGACAGGGTCTTAAATAACCCAGGCTAGTTTCCAAACTCTCACATTATCAAGAATGACCTTGAACTCCTACTCCCACCAAGTGCCGGGATTACAGGTGTGCACCACCACACAATGCTGGAATTACAGGTGTGCACCACCACACACTGCCGGGATCACAGGTGTGCACCACCACACACTGC
>JAQHUG010000236.1:2561141-2573695 GCA_028555095.1 Dicrostonyx torquatus | reverse complement strand
ACTGCCGGGATCACAGGTGTGCACCACCACACACTGCCGGGATCACAGGTGTGCACCACCACACACTGCCGGGATCACAGGTGTGCACCACCACACACTGCCGGGATCACAGGTGTGCACCATCACACACTGCCGGGATCACAGGTGTGCACCATCACACACTGCTTATTCTTGGCTTTCTATCATGACTTTGACTCTGGAATTCTCATACACTAAGCACACCGCTATCTGGAATTCCCTTACCTGGAATGCTGCTAATTGGCATTCCTCAGATCAAAGGCACAATGGCTGATGAGACATTCCAAGATCATACAGTGACTTTTGAGCCATTCAGAAAATATCTGAGTATATTCAGAAAAGTTTAACATTAATATCTGAATGGATTCTGTAGATGTTGTTTTCATGTCACTCCAAGTATATTAATAAAATATGAAATAATACATTCTAATAAATCAAGATGATGTGGACAAGCTGGAATGAATAATAGAACAAAATAAATGGGTAGGAATTAATGCAACTAATACATACTTTGTCATGTAGGTTGAAGGCTACTTAACAGAAGAACCCTGAGTTAGCACTCACTCTAAGAAAGCCAGGGGGATATTGGCTAGCAACTCAGCGATGTTTGGTGACAATGAAACAGTTGGTTTTATCTAAGGCCATCTGTTTGTTATTGTTTTTAAAGTGTCCAAATAAAAAAAGGAACAGTTTCACTCTGTGCCTAGCTAGTCAGGCCAGGTCTATGGAGGACTGTTTTGTTATGAAGGACACATTTGAAAGGGAAAAGAACTAAGGATATTTCTTTTGGCAACTCCAATATAATAGCTGTCCTCAAATAGCTGAGGGGTATCAAACAAAAGAAACATTACATTTAACCATGTAGTACCAGAACCCAGAACTAAACATCATGATGTGAAATATCCAAGGAACACATGTCAGCTCCATATGAGATAAGACTTTTTACAACGTTTATGGTGATCAAAATATTAGACTTCAGTGAACTTGAGCAGAGGCCAAGACTTGGGCAGGAGACTTCTAGGACACAGTAAAGACTTCTATTCTTTGCCCTGTGGTAGGAGCTTAAATCTTTGATTGTACTATGGTTTCTCCATGATCCACCATACATTCTCATGCTCTCTTTTGTAGGTATGATATATTTTACAATGAAAACCATTGACTGGGTAGTGAGTTAAGTGGTGAATTCTACATCATTATGAAGGTTCAAAAGGAAGCTGGTGGCTGTGGATGAAAGGGTAGAGAGATGACTTCCAATGCTCACTTGGCTTCAAAATCTTGGGACATACATGGGCAAGCTTTTGCTTTGTTTTGTTTTGTATTGTTGTTATTGTTTTTGTTTTTCAAGATAGGGCTTCTTTGTGTAATTGCCCTAGCTGTCCTGGAACTAACTTTGTAGATCAAGTTGGCCTTGAACTCACAGGGATCCACCTGTCTCTGCCCTGAGCACTGGGATTAAAGGCGTGTGCCACCACTGCCCACCTCATGGGCAATTCTTACAGCAAAGCTCTCCTAAAGCATTAAGACAACAGCCTTTAAGTAACTTCATGGGAGGCCTCACTTGTGGCAGGCTCAAAATGAGCATTGCTGGTGTTTACTAGACTATGGCCCCATGTCTCTATTACAGTAGCTATCATTTTATAGGCTGTTACACAGGAGAAAGAGATAAACACAGTTTCTGCTCTCTTCAAATTACATTGATAGTAATAAAAAGAAGAGAATGAGAGCCAGATATAACAGTGAATAAATATAAAGTTAAGAAGTTCATACAGTGAGCAGATCAAGGTTTGAGGTATTATAAGAGTGGGAAACAAATGCCAGGTCTTAGAGAGCACAGACTAAATGGGTTCCAACCAGAAGCTAGCCCACTGCTCCCGTTAACTTCCATGGGATTCCTGGAAGAAGCTAGCATTAGAAATATATAGACTGACAACCAAACATTTGGGCAGGTTTCTCCTGAGCTGCCAGGAATAAAACAAAGCCAAACTAGCCTGAGTGGTCATTTCCTCCTACAGATCCTGTTCTCCCGTTCTGCTCTTCATGATCTCGCACTGCCCTCTTCGCTGTGCTGATCTGAACAGGAACTAAGACGCAAAAAGGGGAAATGAGAGACAGGGGTATTTGTGGACTATGATGGATGTAGAATCCCGGAGAGTCCTTGAGTTCCCAAGTCACTGCAAGTAAATAGCCAAGCTCTTTGCTCCTTCTGGCTTAGCTGTAACTGGGAGCAAAGTTACTTCTGCTTTGGACCCACTTAACCTTTCATCTGGGGATCCCCAATCATGCTACCGACGACATTAATTCCTCTATCCTTACAATGACCTTAGGTTGATGGGAAAAACAAACCAAAGATCTTACAAGCTACTCTAGTCCAATGTGGTAAAATGCAAATAACATCTAGTTCAAGTTCATTTGATAATTTATCTTTACTTTACTGAGGAGTAAACCAAGGTATAATAGGTATAAATACATCAACTTCATATCAGCCTTTCTGTCTTTGATTTTATCGATGTCAATGATGTTTTAGTATTTTTTTTCTTCCTGTAATTTATTTATTTGCTCAAGGTCTCATGTAGTCCAGACTGTCCTCAAATTCAGTATGTAGAGGAATGAGATCTTGAACTCTCGACTCCCTACTTCTACCTCCCAAGTGCTGGGGTTCTAAGTATGAGCCGGCACACTTATGGTGTCATATGGTGCTGGGAATGCAGCCTGGAGTTCTGTGTGGACTAGGTGTGCTAGGTGCACTCTACCAACTGAGTGCATCCCAGCCCCCTCTCCCCAGAAAATCTTAGCATAATCACTTCACAGAGAAACTGAAACAGAGAGTGATTAACACATATCAGCTGAGGCTAGGCCTCAGAAAATAGTGCTTAAGTTAGAAACCCAACAGCCCAAATTCTGGGAACATTTTTTTTAAAACATTAGATTTTTAAACAGGCTTAAAACATTGAATCTACTCAAAATTTGTAAAATTATGTGGTAACTACTGTCAAGTTTGAGCTCTTGATACCGAAAGTAGTGTAGCATGAGGGATGGCAGCAAAAGTAATCGTGGTCTGGAGTTTAGAAATTACTCTGTCCCCTCCTAGCTAGGAGGACAAGAAACTCAGCTGACACACAACAGGGACTGGGTCTTTGAAATCCAAGTTCACGAGGATACATTTTGGAGGAGAGAAGTTTCCTGCATTCTAGAGGTGACCAAGAAGTGGGTGAAGCGACATTCACCTATGACACCAGAGCACAGGCATCATCAGGTACTTCCGGTGAAGGAACAGAGCCACTGCGGGGGCCTTGCAACCTAAGACAAACTCTCCAGGAAGAATAGATATGTCCATTACACTTGTCACTTACTGCAAGAGTACACGAGCAAGGACCTTATCATACACATGTCCAAGTAAGTTTAGGGTGTGGAAGCCTGTAAGTGCATAAATGAAAATGGGAACAACTAAGTAACAAAGCTGGAAGTAGGGGTGGGAGAGCAATCCAGAGGGGTTGTTAGAAGAAAAATAAATTTAGGGCGATTTCCTCTTTGTTTTACTTCATTTTGGTTTGGTCTGGTGTGGTTGTTTGTTTGTTTCTGAGACAAGGTCTCCTGTAACCCAGGCCATCCTCAAATTCCCTACTATGGATGCTGGCTTTAAACTCCTGATCTTCCTCTACCTCACCAGGGCTGGAATCACAGGTATGTGCCACTATAGCCAACTGTTCTTTTTTTAATTTAGGAATCAGAAAGTAGCTGTATCTTGGTAAGAGTGGGCTTTTGAGAGTACGTGTCTTTGAACTGAACCTTATCCTAGATGTGGGACAATTACAAACCAGGGGGGAGGGGAAGGGAAGCAGTGTCAACGTTGCTTTGAGCAACTGGAAATTCAAGAGTGATTACAAGATAGCTTGACTACTAGGCTATATCTAAGTGTTTCCATGCCTGTACAAGGAAGCTTCAACTTGTAAAAGCCTGTTTGCAACAGATGCTGAAGGCAGCCATGTAGTGGTGAATATGGAAGACAGGTAACTGGACAGGAAGTCCGTAGCAGTCCCAATCTTCCCCACCCAACCTCCCAGATTCCATCACCACAGTTAATGTTCCCAGTGCACACATGGCTTACATTGTCCAGTTTGCTTTATCAAAGTTAAAGTCACCTGCTGAACTTCAGGCAGGGGATGAATGAACTAGATTCTCAAAATAAAAACTCTGTTGAGGTCTGCCATGCTGTAAACACTTCTCCAGACATCAGTTCAGATTCAAGCCAAGTACTGAGACTTGTTCATCTCTGTAAATCGCATTAACTCATTCTCTGTGGCTCCAGTTAGTTAGAGAAAGAGCCATAGAAAATCAGTAGTCTAGAGGAATGAGTAAAAGTACCTACAGAAATAGTCCCCATACTCTGGCTACTGATTCTTCATCAGTGCCCTAACCATGCCCATCTAGGCCATGAGCTAAAGGTTGGCAACCTCAGAGTTTCTGAAGAAATCACTCATTCTGATCACTCTGGTTTCTGAGCTAACTATGACTAAGATTTGCATGAATGGTGTGAAAGCCTGAGGATTCTTTTGTCACAATCTATGCATGTGTTGTACATTGTGTTACCACACCAAATGTAACAATGAAATACCTTTACTATCCCTACACAATTCGATACTGCTGAACATCTATAGGAATCCACAAGAATACTCCATAAATACCATGTTCAAATAGATGAGGAACTGACAGTGAGTACTCAACCAAGGTAGCAAAGCCAACAGTTGAAGGCAAGAGAACTGAAATATAATGTTCATTTAGCTCAGTGGTTCTCAGCCTTTCCAATGCTGTGACCCTTTAATACAGTTCCTCACACTGTAGTGACCCCAACCATAAAATTATTTTCATTGCCACTTTATAACTAATTTTGCTACCGTAATGAATTGCAATATAACTATTTCTGAAGACAGAGGTTTGCCAAAGGGGTCACAACCCACAGTTTTCAACCACTGATTTAGCTAACCCCTAGCATTTTGTTCTGTTCAGCCCTAATACAGAAGACAGTTTCTAGACTGTACAGAAGATGTGGACCATTATAAAACATTTCTACACTAAAAGTGCTCACACTAGCAATCCTCTTCATGGCATTTAAATCTTGTCCATTGTATTTACTTTCATAGTAAGACCTTCTAACTAGAAAGGGTAGGAACCAACACTATTATTCCTTCTTTTTCAAACAGGTAAGGCAACTTTTGGCCATACTTAGTAGTGAACTTACCAACGACTCAAGAACATATAGGGGCACACACCTTCAATCCCAGCAATTGGGAGGCAAAGGCAAGCAGATCTCTGTGCTTGAGGCCAGCCTGATCTACATAGTGTGTTCCAAGGCAGCCAGGGGTTATGTGGTAAGGTCCCGTCTCCAAATAAACAAAAAGCAGATGTGGTGGTACAGGTCTACACCCCCAGCACAACACAGGATAATCACACAACCATGACCAGCCTGGGGAAGGCTAAGAGGCGTGTCCCACACTAGAAGCCAACCCTTTTTAACAGTTAATGGTTATATTTCCATGTGCTACATAGTTCACAGGTGGGACATGTTGTACGTATTCAATATGCATTTGATGAAGACTGGTCTTCCATTCCGCCTGTCATCTTCGCCTCCCCCACTTTTTATTCTCATACACTTAATTTTACAGATCCCAACTCTGCCTCTATAGTGAAACTAGGGCTGGGAACCATTTGGAATTACAGAAACTCAAAGTTTGTTTCGTATTAATTTGTAATTGCTTAATCAGGAACAAATGCAAGGGGGTGCGGTGTTTGAATGGCAAAGACGTACACTTTACAATACTTGGATGAGGCAGATTAGGACTAAAATGGAGACATGCGAGGAAGGCCAATGCAGAAAGGCTGCAGAAGGTTCTGGGCTCCCGTAAGTGCGGAAGCGCCCTCCTTCCGTGCGGAATTCCAGGCCCAGGGCCTCCAAACCACCAAGGGGTGAGGGCCACCTTTTACCGGCGGAAGTGGAGTCGGCTCGGGACATTGCCCCCTCCCACCCGGCTTAGAGTGGAAATGACGAAAGCAGCCGCGGAGTCACTTCCGGCTGGGTGGATGAGGAGGAGCTCGAGCTGCCGCGGAGGATCCCTAGTAGAGACGGACGGCGCCGGAGAGGTGAGGCCGGCGTCGGCGGTCGCGGCCCTAGCGGGCAGGACAGAAGGGACACGGGTGCGGGCGGCCGTCGGAGCCGCTGCTGACGGGCGGGAGCGGCGACTCCCGCCGCAGGCCGGGCGGGTGGCCGAGCACCCTCGGGAGTCACGAACACCTGCAGACGTGCCTGCGGACTCCGAGGGGCTTGATGGGCATGTCGGGGGCCGGAGGATCTAGAGGGCGTCCGGCTCGGGCGTCGCTCAGCACGAGCCCACAGGCGCCAGGCTGAAGGGTGTTCCCGAGCAGGGAAAAGGCCCTGCGATCCGACACGCAGTCTAGGAGCTAACCCAGCACAGCTTCCCGGAGCCTTTGGGAAATCGGTGTTTATTCTCTCCCATCATCACGGAAACGGGAGAGGAAGCTTCTGCCCAACCCTGGTGCCTTGTTAATGTGTATATCCTGTGTGTGCCAGTGTCTGTCTGTTGCCTCCTTCCTTGAGCCTTGATCCCTAGTGTTCTTGTGGACTGAAACTTACAGTTCTCCTTAATGTATATGTCGAGAAAGAAAATGCAGAACGTCTAGAGGAATTCTAGGTTAGATGAAATTTCCAAGATTAGGAATTTGTCCCACCCCACCCTGGGGCCTCTGAAGCACCTGCGTTTGCTCAAGACCTGCTCTTGATGGTGCTGCGGACCTGTCGTCCGCCCTGCAATGATGAGAATAAGTCTGTCCTCTCTTCCTCCGTCATTCTCTGCCAGTTTCACCCTTCCCTACTCTTTGCTGAAGGACTGACACAAAGCTCTCTGCTGCTAGGAACGGGAGATTTATTGAGGAACTATAAATCTGAGTGGAATGAATTCAGATCCTAACAAGATGCCATCCACCACTGGCCAGGAGACCCCAAATGCCTACCCTGTTCTTTTTATTTCCCTGTTGAATATATGCCTTTGCAATTTTTTTTCATGAAGTTTTAGGGAAGTGCTATTTCTTGGATAGAGTGGCTGTACACACAGCGTGATCGCAGTTTCTGATCGGATGATGTTGTTTTCCATTTCACATAATTCAGTAAATATTTGGAGTCGGAAGTTCCTTCTTGAGTAGAGGGTTTGGATTTTTTTCACTCTTTAAATTGGTATATGTGGGTGAACTCAGGCTTGTGTGCCTAAGCATATGGGGTTGTTTAGTAATACAAAACAAACTGTTTGGCTTGTTTTTGCTTCCTTTTGGACTTGTTTCACTGTTCCCTTTTTTATGTTGGAGGGCTGATCAGAAGGAAGAAAGCAAATATTAAGGACAGTGTTTACACTTGTGGCTAAAGTCAGGTGAGAGATAATTATGGCTTTTGAAGCTGATGACCTGAGGACCGTCATTTGATGACTTGAGGATTAGTAGTTTAGAGGTGACATGTTTAAAAGACAAAAGGCTTTGAAAAAAAAGTAAAGACAAAAAGGGGGATGTTTGTGGGGGAAAGCTGTGCCAAAAAATCTTTGTTAGATAATACATAACATCTCAGAATAACTGTGAGACTTGTTTCTCTCAGCAGGAGGGCGAAAATGAAAGCAGGTTGTAACATCGTGGAAAAGCCGGAAGGCGGTGGAGGTGAGCAGAGGTCAATCATCTCTGATGGGTCTGGAATGTCCCTTAGTGGGTCCTGTTCCCACTGGGGTTTAAGTAGATAAATGCTAGACCATAACATGACTGTGTAGATTTTGGTAGGTTAGTTGTAGGCTTGCTTCCTATGGCCCACACATCTTTATTGCAAGTTTTAGTGTCTCTTTTTCTGTTAGAGAAATAATTCCACACTGGGGATAAGGTGTTTTCTACCATATGTTCCTAAAACATTAGTTTATCTTGCTTCTTTTGCTGTATGGCAGTCTATGAAAAAGTGATAGATTAGGATGCCCAAGTACTGCTGCCTAATTTTTAGATTAGTGATTTTCTAGATTCAGTGATTGCCACAAGGGTGGGTAATTTCTCTATCCTTCCCTCTCCTCTTCATGGTTAGCCTAGCTGACTGGAAGGGTGTGTTTGCAAAGTACTCTAGAGATTGCGAGCCATGGAATGTGGAGGTGGGGGTATTGGCATGGGTTTACCTAACTCCCAACTTCTTTGATCTTGCCCTCTTCACATTTAAGGGTATCAGTTTCCAGACTGGGCCTACAAAACAGAATCGTCACCAGGCTCCCGGCAGATCCAGCTGTGGCACTTCATCCTGGAACTGCTGCAGAAGGAAGAGTTCCGCCATGTCATCGCCTGGCAGCAGGGAGAGTATGGGGAGTTTGTCATCAAGGATCCAGATGAAGTGGCTCGCCTCTGGGGCCGCAGGAAGTGCAAACCACAGATGAACTATGACAAGCTGAGCCGGGCCCTCAGGTGAGGGAAAGGATCCCCCAAATTTGTAGTATTAACTAAGCTGGAAGGAAAGTATGCAGGTTTGTGGATGTTGTCTAAAAAGGTATCAGGTGATAGAAGACTGCACTTCAAAGTGTGAGTCAAAGAGGTGTTGAATCTGAGTAGCACAAGAGGTGAGAAGGTGTAGGAGGGGATTCCAGTGTGGCTGGCACTTGCTGACAGCTGATCATGCTTTGTCGTGGGTAAGAGCATGTGGTGAAACATGAACTAGGGCTCACTTATAATCCAGGGGATTACTGTAGACTTCCCTATTGGGAAATTCCTATCATCTCTCTTCTTTGGGCTCCCCTAGAAGTGGGAAAGGTGCAGTGGGTTCAGAAGGGAGGCTTGTTGAGTGGCTCTGAACCCAGACGCTCACGTACCACACCTGCAGCTTCCACTCAGTTCCGAGGTTGCTATGGCGTGTCCAACCAGACGTTCTCTCATTCGCTCTTCTCGGTCAGTTTTTTTTAACTTTTATAGCTCTTTAGTCCTCACGGGGCCAGCAGGCAATTTATGACATATGCGACTTAATAGAAGCCAGGTAAATGGAAGTTCCCTGTCTTTCTTCATTCTCAGTAGCCTGAGTGTAAAGCCTGTGCAGTGTTTACTAGAGCCTCCCACGTCCTTTTTGTGCCACGGCGAAGGTGTCATGGGCCAGGGTGGCTGCTGTTTCCTGTTCATGCCATTGTCTCACTGGCTCCCGTGAAACCCTCTTCCTTTCCTGTGTTTAGTCCTTGCACTTAGGCTCCTGACTAACTCCATGAGCTCTCCCAAAAGGCTTGTCGGACCCACCCTGGGCAAGACGAAAAGAAACTAGACAGTCATTTAGAGTGAAGCAGGAAGGAAGTGACCATAGATTGAAACTATAGAGAAATGAGAAGGTGAGTGGTTAGAACTGAGGAAGGTGTTTGGGATCTTAAAATAAGAATGTCTGTGTCAAGCTCTAGGCAAAGACTACAGCTCAGTTTAAAATGGATGAGAAAAGTGAGTTCTTAGGTCTCCAAGTCCCAAATCCAGGGCCAGGCTATAGAGGAATGGTGAAGGTTTTTGTAAGCAATGCTTAGAGCCAGAATTGATCTTAATAACATCTAAGTGTAGCAAATGCCATACCATTGTTCTTGTTTTTGTAGATACTATTACAACAAGAGGATCCTTCATAAAACAAAAGGGAAAAGGTTTACTTACAAGTTTAACTTCAGCAAGCTGGTGATGCCCAACTACCCTTTCATCAGCATCCGCTCAAGTGGTAAGATACAAAACCTGGGATGGAGAGACATGACCTGTGTAAGGAGATCTTAGAAATGTTGCTGTGACGTGACCCTTAGTTTACTTCGAGTCCTCCTTATTCGTCTAAAGCTGATGGGCTGTGCATCACTCCAGCAGGCTTGTTTACTTTATTTGGTTACTTCTGTATGCATTACTTTCAGACTCCTGGATACTACTAAACTTCTTTTGGGGAATGATTCCATCAGTTTATGTTGAATTTTGAATTCAAGACTCTGTTTTAACACCTTGCCCAGTGGCTCTTTGATAGCTGTGAACCTGTTTCTACAAACATTTCCGATTTTCTATGAAACTACAAGCTCTCCCTTATCAAGTGAATGTCATCAAAACCACAGCCCCCTCAGTCGTGTTTGCAGTGAAAGGCCAAGTCTCTGATCTGCACCAGCACTCAGCATTGCTCCTCAGTGCAAGACCCTGGGCTTCCCTCAGCCTCTTTCCTTTCAGGTGTAGCCGGCTTCCCTCTGTGCTGTCTGGTAGCATCCATGACAGCTCACAGCCTTTTGGTCTGTTCCTTGATGAAGACGCATCCACTTACAAAAGTGTCAGGTGTGGGTGTTAGAGTTAGGTTAGAGTTTTCTTTTTGTTTGGGGGATTTTTGTTTGTTTGGAGAGAGGAGTGTTAAAAGATAATAAATTATCCCCCTGCTCATGAGTCAGTTGTTTTGTTTTGTTTTTTAATTTGAGACTGGTTCACCTTGTAATCAGGCTGGTCTTGAACTTTACTCTTGTGAGCCTGGCCTAGAGCAGTCTTCCTGTCTCATCCAAGTGCTGGGATTACAGGTGTCAAGTACCATTTTGACTAGTTTTATCATTGTTCTTTGTGACATTCTATGCCAAGAAAGGAGATCATGATTTTGAATAAAAGTGCTCAGAGGTTGGCAGAAACTTGAAAAATTAGAGGAGGGGTGTGGCTAAGAGAATATAATACAAGATGATCTGAGATATGTAATTACTACACACAACAAGTCAGGGCAGTTTTAGCTTGACTGCTATCACTGCAGTTCCACCTTCTCCAGTAACCACGCCTTCCTGTCCCTGGGGCATGCATTTGGGGGTGGGGGTTGGAATGCACCTCTAATTACAACCTGTTTTCTTCCCCTGTGCCTAAGGGAGCTGCATTAGGAAATCAAGGCTGTTCTAGCCCCTGGAATCTTGTTTCTCACTCTTGCTTTTTCCTGTGCACCTATAGAGTGTAGGACTCCGAGTGGGCATGCCGTCAATTTTGAAGAAATATGTTGGGCTTCATACACTTGCACTCCTCCAGACCTGTCAGTCTTGTTCTTTGATCCATTCTCAATTGAAGGCTCAGAAGTTCAGCCACTTAGACAACTTGAATAGAATGTCCATCAACCCCGAGAGTAATCCGGTTTTCCAAGGCAAGGGACTCTTGACTGTGTAGAAGTCCTGGTCTGCAAACCTGTTACACCAAATGCTGTTTAGCCAGCAGTGATCTTTAATAGGTTCAAGATGTTAATCAAAAGTCCTGGGATAGTCATAGCCCAGAAGAGCACTTGTCTAGCATGTGTAAAGCTCTGGGTTCAACTCTCAACACAAAATAATCATCATCCCAGGAAAAGCAAAATATTGAACCATCCTTTTAGGTTGTTGGCTCCTTGGTATAAATAACTCCAAAGAACCAAAGCCATTTATTTACAGAGAACTTTTACCCACAGAGACCAAGTGTTTAAGATTAACATAATATTGACAAAAGAAAGCAACACTATTGAGTGTCTGCTTAGTAAAGGCACTTCTGTTTGGTTGGTTTAGTGACTTATCTATGCTTCTAACCTAGTAAAATATATATTTTGATACTTCTGTTTTACAACTGACAAAATCAAATATGAACGCAGCAGAGTCAAATACAGAAGTAGGTTCAGTTCTTCCTTCAACTTTTAAAATCATGCTCTTGTTTTAAATATCATGCAGTCTTCCTCTTGGTTAGGATTCAGCCATGTGTTAACAGATGTGTTAATCCTTAAAGAAAAACAAAGGATTATGGGGAAGTTCTTTTCCTAAAGGAACTTAAGAGTTTAACTGAGGACCTAGCTCAGATACATACAGGGTCTGTGTTTGTCGCTTCAGTCTCTGGGAGTCCCTATGAACCCTGCTTGGTTGATTTTGTTCTCATGCTGTCCTCCACCCTCTGGCCCCTACAGTCCCTCCTCCCCCTGCTCTGTGGGGTTCCCCTGGCTCTGCCTAGTGACAAACCTAGAATCTTATCTCAATTAAACTCTTAATGTTGGTACCCTTTGCCTCCTGCTGGCTTGCCACATCCAACCATGATAATGAGGTTTGTGCCCAGTCTTGTTAGGCCATGGGAGGCCTGGTTTTTTTTTATTTTTTTATTTTTTTTTAAGAGGACTTGACAAGAAGTTGATCTGGGGAAGAGGGGAGGTAGGAGGAACTGGTAGGAGTGTAGGGAAAGAAAGCTGAGGTTGGGATATAATGTATGAGAGAAAAAAATAGAAGTTTAAAGGAAATTCTAGGTTTGTATGGTGGGATGTAATAAAAGCTCTAGAAAATACCCACTTAAACCCTGGAGGCCAGAGGTTCTCTCTGTAGGTTGGTCAATGTATGCAACTATTCTGGTCTTTTATTTTTATTTTTTTATCTTTTTTTCTTTATTGATATTTATTGAGCTCTACATTTTTCTCTGCTCCCCTCCCTGCCTCTCCCCTCCCCCTTTCAACCCTCCCCCAAGGTCCCTATGCTCCCAATTTACTCAGGAGATCTTGTCTTTTTATACTT
>JAQHUG010000236.1:2536184-2560986 GCA_028555095.1 Dicrostonyx torquatus | reverse complement strand
ATTGTCTTTCTGTCTCTGGGTTACCTCACTCAAAATAATGTTTTCTAGTTCCATCCATTTTCCTGCAAAATTCAAGATGTCGTTATTTTTTTCTGCTGTGTAGTACTCCATTGTGTAAATGTACCACATTTTGGTCTTTTATTTTTAAGTAGAAATATATGCCAAATATAAAAACATGGAAGTGTAAATATTGCTTTTCCCTCTATGTTTTCCTAGTCACTGTTAATAGTTTAAGGTGGATCTTGGCATGGTAGAGCAAGCCTGTCATCCTAGCACTGGGAAGAGAGACAGTCAAAGGGTTTGGAGTTCAAGGACACCCTGGGCTGTGTATTGACTTCAAGGATAACCTGGGCTACTCTGACACCATGTCTCAAAACCCCAAAAGACACTTTAGGATAGAGTAGTCAATATTAGAATAGTGTTGAAATACTTCTAGAAACTAAGCATAGTGATGTACACCTATAATTCCAGCATGTAGAAGGAAGGCTAAGGCAGGTGACATTAGCCACATAGTAAGTTTCTATCTCAAAAAAGTATATCTATATGCAGTATCTCTGTGTGTGTGTGTGTGTGTGTGTGTGTGTGTGTGTGTGTGTGTACCGTATATAATATGGCCTACATATAAACCGTCTTAATTTTTTTAATTTAGAAATTTTGTAATTTTGACTTTTTTTAACCACTAAAAATTAACCCAGGCAGGGTTGGAAAGATGGCTCAGCAGTTAAGAGCACTGACTGCTCTTCCAGAGGACCCAGGTTAAATTCCCAGCAACTACATGGCAGGTCACAGCTGTCTGGAACTCCAATTCAAAGGGGCCTGACACCCATGGCAAAACACCAATGCACATACAATAAAAATAAATAAATTTAAAAAAATTAAGCCAGGAATAGTGATTCACATTGATTACCCAAGCACTTTATACTCTTTTTTTATACTTTTGTGTGTGTGTCTATGTGTGTATGTGCACGCACATGCATGTGTCTGTAAGAAACATTAGAAAGATAGAGAATTCCTGGTTAAAAATGGTTCACTCTCAGTAGGTGGGGAAGGGCAGGCTAACCCTGTCTCTCACATCGTTCCCCCCCCCCGATCACCCTGGGTTTAACACCTCTTTTGGAAGATGTGAGACCTCACAAAGAATTGAACTCATACCGAGCACTCACATGCCCTCCCCTGACTCACTGTAGTTCACAACATTGCCACATGTAATTCATCTCCATTTACAGATACTTTTTGCATCTGGAGATTAATATGCTGGTGCCATGGCTTTTCTCTCAGGACTAAGGATGCTCTTCTCTGTAACTGCAATGACACTGCCACACCCAGTAGTTTACTGCTGCTCTAATATATAATATGACCCATATGTAAACAGTATTTAAGGTTTTTTCATTTAAATTTTTAATTTTAACTTTTTATTATTATTATTATTATTATTGTTGTTGTTAAAAGAAGAATTTACATTTACTCCCCGTGTTCCCTTTTATTTTTTTAAATCATTAAAGTTAAGCAGGGCATAGTGGCTCATGCTGATAAGCCAAGCCCTTAGAAGGCAGGGGCAGTGGATCTCTGTTAGTTTGAAGCCAGCCTGGGTTGCTTAGTAGCAAGCCAGGCAGGACTTCATGAGATGCTGCCTGAGAAAGAACAAACACAATTGGTTCTAACAATATATGACCTGCTATGCACGGGTACTAGTCCAAAAGCCTCACATTAGGATTGGTCTTATTACTTCCTACTTATGAAAACTGGGCCAAAAGAAAACTTTTTCAGAAACACTTGAGTAGGGTTAGGGTTTGAACCTAAGCAAAGAACTTACTTGCATTCCCCTTCAAAGGAAGCACCAAGAGGTCAGCGTGTTACTGACACTAGTTAGCAGATTGGTACGAGACTGAGGTTTAGATTTTCTATTACATGTGATTGCTGTGTTCCATTCATTGCCCTAGTCTTAGCTTTCTTTGTCCTGTGGAAATAACTCCTTAGAGGTGTGCAGTGTGCCTGTGTGTGTGTGTGTATGCCAAAGTGGTAGACTCTATTAAAAATGGAAACAAAACTAACTTGACTTAAGCAAGCATTTCTTTTTGTTTTTTGTTTGCTTGTTTGTTTTCTTCAAGACAGGTTTTCTCTATAGCTTTAGAGCCTGACCTGGAACTAGCTCTTGTAGATCAGGCTGGTCTTGAACTCACAGAGATCCGCCTGTCTCTGTCTCCCGAGTGCTGGGATTAAAGGCGTGCGCCACCACCACCGCTCGGCTATAAGCAAGATTTGTGACTTGCATAGGAAATAGGACTCTTTGTTTCCTCTCCACACTAGCCTTACATTATATTCTGCATTTCAGATTACAGTTTTTCACTTTTGACTAATCTTTTAAATATTTTATGTGTATATATTTGGTTATTTCTATGTATGTGTGTGTGTAGCACATGTGTCTAATATCTGTGAAGGTCAGAAGAGGGTTTTAGATCTCCTAGAACTGGAGTTGTGAGCTGCAGTATGGGTGCTGGGAACCAAACTCAGGTCTTCTACAAGACTAGCAGATGCTCTTAACCACTGAGCCATTTTTAGAGCCCTTAGATAAGACTTAATAAGTCAAGAGTCAAAAAAATAAAATAATAGACTCTTAGTTGCTGTAAAAAAAAAAAAAAAAAAAAAAAAAAACTAAAAGATCCATTGCCCTGGACCTATCTTGGCTCTACTCAAATTATATGCAAGGTCATGTGTCTGTTTTTCCTACTTATTACTTTTAATAACCAATCTCAGTTCAGGGGTCTTTAAAACAAGACCTACAGAAGAGCTGTTTTCTATTGAACATTTGTTGGTAAATGCTGCTCTGGCGGGTGTCACAACCATAGGCACCAAGAAAGCCACAGTCTGCCACATAATGGCCCACTCCAGAGTTATGCCGGAATTGGGAACAGTTCAATCACTATATTTTGTGCCCTGTTTTCTCTCCTGGGCCAGCAGACTTTGACTATCCAGTGCCCTCACTTCTCATCACTTCCTTCATGTATAAGGAGTTCTTTGGACACCATCATGTTAACAGCCAGTGAAGCCTCCCGGAAAGCTTTCGAGCCCTGAGACTTCGGGTGGCAGCTTTCTTAGGCCTTATTTGGGGCTTTTGGGGGGAAGTTGAAAATTTATGACCTTCTCAAGTTAAATGTGATAAAATGATAGTTTCTTCTTAGAGTTTGAAATTTAGCAGTTGGACTTGGTTTTTTGAGGCAACCTAGCCTCAAGTCACAGTAATTTTCCTGACTTATCCCGGTTCTGGGATTATAAACATGGACCATCACACCTGCTAGTAGTCAGACTTGGGAGAGGAAATAGTAGGTCCGGCCTCCTTCTCGTACTTGAGGACAAGAGAAGTAGATGTCACTCTGTAGGAGTCACTGAACTGTAGATCCAGAAAGACTGGGATCTCTGAGATGTAATGGCTGTCTATCAAAAATGATAAAGATAGACCATAAGAACTCACCTTAATGAAAATTGCCTTTTCATACCAATCTATTTCACTAAAGTACCTTGTCCCTGCCCATTCATGTGAGGTGAAGTCTGAATTTTCAGGATAGCCACATGTATGTGTTTTGTTTGGCTGTGTAGCTATGGGTTTGCTTGCTTTATAAATACAGCCAAAATTATGATGGTGAAGCTGAAAATTGAAATGGGGTATATACACACAATCGAGTTGGAAGGAAGAGGTCTGTGTACCCATTCATTCTTCAACTAACCTGCTAACTCTTACACCCTGAAATGTTGGGATATAGTTTTAACTCAAATACTGAATGACATTTCAGGTAGGAAGGAGGACCACCTGGACAGTAAGGTAAGAGGCCAAGGGATCATGGAAGCTAGGCTGAATGGAGAAAGCTGAGCAGTATAGGATGTCTTTAAAGGTTCAGGCCTCCCTCCTCCTCCTCCTGAGTGCTTGGATTGCAAGCCTGTACCATTATACCCAGCCTGAGCAATAGTTTTGAAAAAGACTCAGACTAGGTAAGTGTGTTTCCTGTTGTCACTTAACATTGTGTTCTTAGCTAGTGTAGGTAAAGTGATGATATGATAGTGAATGACCAGGTGGCTAACACAGAATTTTCTCTTCCATCACAGGTGTGGTTCCTCAGAGTGCACCACCAGTGCCAACAGCCTCTTCCCGTTTTCATTTCCCACCTCTAGACACACATTCTCCTAGTGATGTGCAGCCAGGGCGGTTCTCTGCTAGCTCCTTGAGTGTTTCTGTCCCTGAGTCAGGTGGTACCACTGATAGAAAGGTGGAGCCTTTGGACCTAGAAGATGGCTCAGCCTCTGACTGGCACCGGGCCATGGATTTTATACCCTCTCGAAACGCTCTTAGTGGAGGAGGGATTGGCCACCAGAAACGTAAGCCTGACATAGTGCTTCCTCTCTTCACTCGGCCAGCAATGTACCCTGACCCCCACAGTCCCTTCGCTATCTCTCCAGTTCCTGGCCGTGGAGGTGTCCTAAATGTCCCCATTTCACCAGCCCTATCCCTGACTCCCACCATGTTCTCCTATAGTCCCTCACCAGGCCTGAGCCCCTTCACCAGCACCAGTTGCTTCTCTTTCAACCCAGAGGAAATGAAACACTACCTTCATTCTCAAGCCTGTTCTGTGTTCAACTACCATCTGAGTCCTCGGACTTTTCCCCGCTACCCAGGGCTCATGGTCCCACCACTGCAGTGCCAAATACATCCTGAGGAGTCGTCCCAATTCTCTATCAAGCTGCAGCCCCCACCAGCTGGACGGAAGAACCGAGAGAGGGTAGAAAACAATGAGGAGTCCACGCACGGCTCTGGCCCAACCAGTGCGCCTAGTCCCTCTCGAATCAAGGTAGAGCCCACCTCTGAGAAGGATCCTGAGAGCCTCAGGCAGTCGACCCAAGAAAAGAAAGAACACTCCCAAGAAGTGGACACTGTGCGGACCAGGACCATTGAAGAGGGGAAAGGTGCAGTGTTTGCCCACCCCTCACCCACCTGGCCCTCTGTATCCGTTAGCATCCCCAGTGATGAAACCCTAGAGGGGACTGAAGACAATGAGGACAAGTCTGGCAAGGAGCCCAGTGTTCCTGAGAAGAAAGAAGATGCACTGATGCCCCCCAAGCTCCGACTGAAGAGGCGGTGGAATGATGACCCTGGAGCCCGGGAGCTCAGTAAGACCGGCAAGTTCCTCTGGAATGGGGCAGGGGCCCAGGGCCTCGCTGCAGCAGCCACTGCTGCTGCTGATGCTTAAAGCCACAGTGGAAGGGAAGCTGCTCATACTACAATCAGATTCACGTATTTATGGAGCAAGATTCTGGGGTGGGAGGCGGGGTTAAGCTGGGGCATGGACTTGTACTTTTCTGTTGGGGATGCCTGTCTTGTGCTATACATTAAGTGGGGTATAAACACTCTTTTTTTCTTGGTGAGTAAGGTGTAGGGAGGGTATTGAACTGTGGGGGAAGGAGCTTGTTTCCTGTTTAAGACTCATTTTCTGCCTGACAAGCTCCATAAGAGCCCACTTTGTAGTCCCGTTGCAGTTCAGGACCCAGAGGTTTTTTTCTATTGTATTTACACATATAGAAAGCCAATAATGGTATATTTTGCTTTGAGAGAGAGAAATAAAGGAAAAAGCTGGGGTGCTGGGTGGTAAGGAACAGTGCTAAGATTGTTAACTAAGATATTTATTTCAGGAGAGAGAAAATGTAATTTCAGTCTTCTGAAGTGGGGACATTTAGATGTTCTTCCCTCCTTTCTCCTCTCCCTGTTTCCCTCGCTGGGGCACACGTGCTCTCTCTCTCTCTCTCTCTCTCTCTCTCTCTCTCACACACACACACACACACACACACACGCCCTCCCTCCAGACACACTCACACATTTGGCTTTTTTCCCCTTCTTAGAAAATGTTTTCAAGACTTGAGTGTGCTGCAGTTACAATGGGCAGGGAAAGCACAGGAGCACCTGGTCCCTCAGCTTCAGAGCTGAGGTGGGGGGAGCCCTGCTGCAAGCTCCTTGACTCTCACCTACTTCACCTGTTAAAAAGCCATGCAGAGTTGTAAACTCTTGATCAGGGAAGAAGGAGGAGGTAACCCAATGCCTTTAAAAACAAAACAAATGACAGAATCGCTCTTCTTTTTTCTTTTTACGTAACTGAACAAGTTTTATGAGGAACAGGATAGTGCCGTTGAAAATGTTTTTCTGTTGTGTCTGATTGTCTTACTGTTTCTTAAGTCAAGCCTTAACTATGAACATGCATTAAAATGATACGGGTCTGTCAGCATAAACCTGTAAAGGGCATGAGCACTGTTGAGATAACCCCAGAATGTTGAGTTGAATTCCTAGCTGAGAGTTCTTCCCTTCGATGTTACCAGGCTGGGTGGCAAAGGGCAGGATTGTAGGAGTGATTAAGTACAGAGTAGCTGGAACAAGTGTTGAAACTGAAGGAAGAGGTAAGAAGGTGGTAACCAGTGCCCAAAGGCCTGGTGAGGGAAAGGGCTGGTATCTGCCCTGGGGTGGTGCTGCCATCCTTGGGATCCCCATTTCCCAGACTCTTCTGCTCAGTTGACTATTCACAAAATGCAGGTCACAGGCGGGAGCCATTTCTGTGTGGGAAATTCCCTTACAAAATTTCAAAGAAATGGGAAGATACTGATCTTCTGTGAAATGAAAGCTAGCACTGGGGCAGAGAGAAGGCAGCAGCAGCCAATGTCCTCTGTGTATACTTGTGCCTGGAGTGCTCAGGGCAGCGGGAAGAAGTCATTCCATATCTGCTGAGCAGGGGACGGCATTCCACCACCTTAACCTGCTTGAAAACTCTATATACCAGGTAATACTTGAGTTTCATCTTTTGATGGTGGGGTGTTTGGTTTCTCTTTAACTGAAGTGCATGCACAAAAGGAGCTCAGGAGACAGTAGCTGACTCAGGATGACTTGAGGCCATCATTGCTATTTCTTGATGAGTGTCTTGTCGCTTGGTCCAGAATCCATACATGAGCAGCTGTCTTTCCCCAGGAAAGAAAGGGACTGAGAGGTCTCTGGTGACCCAGGCTTTGGTCAGGCCACAAAGGATTCACCACTACTGTTGTCCTTGTGGCTGTGCTTGATTTGCTTCCTTCTCTCACCCTGACTTACCTCTGTATCTAAAGCAAGCCCAGTGACTAGAGGAAGGCTCTCTGCTTGGTGTTGCCCATCAAATCAGGGAGGCCAGGTGGCCACCAGTGTCTGCTATAGAAGGGCTTGCCAGCGAGTGTCCGTGTGAACTCAGGAATAGAAATGTGGGGCCTTTAAAATGAGAGGAGGAAAATCCATGATGCATACCTGTAATCCCCTAAAACCCAAGTGCCAGGATTAATCCCTAGATGCTGCTTCCATTTGAATAAATTCACTGCTTTTACATTTGAAAAACCATTCAGAAATGTTGAACTCAATGAAAAATGCTTTTGGACTTTTACTAAACTATGCTGTTTCCTTTGGTTGCCATTCCACCCATAATTTGTTGGTTGATTGGCACTGCAAACAGTTGGAGTTTGGATTTGGATCTGGGGAAGGGTCTGTCTAAATAGCAGAACTTGGGCTTGCTCAGGAATTGGAGCGATCATTGATATACTTACTGGAGCAAAGGAATGAGAATTTGTTCTCTCCCCAGCCCCCCTCCTGGCAGTTCCTGCCTCCAGCCTGGTATGAAAGAAGGTGGTCGCCTTCTGTGAGCACAACACTGTCCAACAGTAGAGAAAAGGGCTTAGAAGCTGGATCTACTTCCTCTCCCTCATTTTTTTTCCTTCTAAATTTTGTTGTGCCAAATGTGTAAAACTTTGTAGGTGTAAATCTATTGAAATTTCACTAATCAAGAGCTTGTTCATTTAAACAGTTTGCTTTTTTAGCCATAGAAAAAGAGTAGCAAATTCTCAGGGCATCGGCATTGCTGAGCTGGCCTTTTTTTTGAAGTAAAATAGAGACAGGTATAGTCCGTCTCCCCTAGGTGTCAGGTTGTTCTGCATTAGACCCAGCTCAGTAATACAGGGAACCCTAGTGACTCATCAGCCAGGGAACTTCCAGAAGCATTAAAAAAGAAAAGAAAAAAGTTATATTCCACTGCCAAGTGGGTAGTCATTTAGCTGTTTGTCCCTTGTTTTTTATTTATTCCATAATTATGTTTGTGGTTTTGGGTTTTCTTTTTTGTTTGTTTTTGTTTTTGTTTTTTGTTTTTTTTGAGACAGGGTTTCTCTGTAGCTTTGGAGCCTGTCCTGGAACTAGCTCTTGTAGACCAGGCTGGTCTCGAGCTCACAGAGATCCGCCTGCCTCTGCCTCCCGAGTGCTGGGATTTAAGGCGTGCACCACCACCGCCAGGCGCTTTTTCTTGTGTAAACAGTAGTGAGGCATATGTTTTTATGTGGCTTTAGAGATACTTCAATCTTCAAAGAACTGTTCCAATTAGTTCCTTCTTGGAAAAAGTTATGTGTTAATTTGTTTCAACATATTTAGGCATTCTTTGATTATAAACTTGTGATGCAGGGATTTGTGAATGAGACATTCACATGTGAAGATGACTTCACGAGATCTGTAAGCAGAATAAGATGTGTATATGTACATAAATTATAAGGAACCTGAACACCATTGTGCAGTGCCTTTTAGATGTCCTGCTTTCTAAAGTCTTCAAATTTTTGCATATATATTATATATATGATGTAATGTTATAGAAATATATGTATAATATACATATTTTTTCCAGGGATATCTGATAGCTCTGTATTTTGTTATGGAAGTCGAAAGGAAAAAAGTATTTTACCTCAAAAATTAAAGTTAAATTTAAAAACAAAGAGTACTTAGATGTTTTCTGATTATTGATTTTATTGTTCCTTGCACGCTGTGCCAAAGTCTGCAGGCTTCCTACTAGCTCACTGCACTCCACAACAGTTCCTGCAGGGGCAGAAGAGTGAGGGTGGGCTCACCCACAGTGCTGAAGCTTGTGTTTCCTTCAGGGAGTGAATACAAGGCGCTAGAGCAAGGAGAGTGGGTTGCGAGAAAGTCCTGCATGCTGAATGTAGTTGTAGTGAGGATTTTTTAGCCACATGGTCACCTGCCAGATGGATCAATAGACTAAACATAGTTGTCCTTGCCAGAGACGTAGTAGAGGGTAGCTGCTAATGGCCTACAGTTTCTTTTCTTTTTTCTTTTTTTTTTTTTTTTTTGGTTTTTTTTTAAGACAGGGTTTCTCTGTAGCTTTGAGCCTGTCCTGTAGGCTCACTCTGTAGATCATACTGGCTTGGAACTTTGAAATCCACCTGCCTCCGCCTCCAAGAACTAGGATTAAAGGCATGTGCCACCACTGCCTAGCCAGCCTACAGTTTCTTGTAGGCTGATGAAAATGATCTGGGCAGTTGGAATGTTTGAGTATAAATAACAAACCATTGAATTAAAGTCACTCCAAAATGATGATGGGCATGATACTTTGTGAATTATAAAATAAACATTGGTTTGTGATTATGTTTTCTTAGGATTTTTTTGTTTGGTCTTTTTGTTTGTTTAGTTTTTCGAGACAGGGTTTCTCTGTAGCTTTGGAGCCTGTCCTGGAATTCACTATGTAGACCAGACTGACCTCAGAGATCCACCTGCCTCTGCCTCCCGAGTGCTGGGATTAAAGGCATGCGCCACCACCGCCCGGCGGTTGTTTTTTTTTTTTAAGTGCATGCCAAGCCAGTATAATTCCCAGCAGAGGACAAGAATTGGAAAAGGGAATTTTGATTTCTGTATGCCATATAACCGTTCAAGGAAAATGACACACAGGCAACCTCATTTTGCCCATGGGGACAGAGAGAAACCAAGTGTTTTACTTAAAGAGTTCTGGAAAGTGACGTTGAGTGGCAGGCAGGTGAAAAGACAAACACGAGGATGCTGGCAGTGGCGTGCCTTGGTGTGTGTGAGGAGTGGGGAGCTACTCTGCCAATGCAGTGTGCTCAAGAAGGCATCCAGTCTACGTGGGAGCAGAAGGTGACAGACTGGCAGGTCAGGAGGCTGGGAAAGAGTGGGCACTGCTCTCTTCAGCTCCCTCACTGCTGACAGCAGAGAGACTCATTTTAGGAACAAGCTGCACAGAGATCTGAATCTGAGGCAGCAGGCTCGATCAGCCTACGCTTACCATTAGGATAGGATGGCAAGTACTGGGATTCTGAATGAAGAGGTGGGAGTGATAGTGACCCCTCATGGCTGCTCAGCCAGGGAAACGCCTTAGGTGGAGTCTGTAATAGTCTTTAGGGTAGTTTGGAAGATCTTAACCTGGCTTCTCCATGGTCCATGTCCACAGACACAGGCCAAATGCTTAGGCGTCAGAGCCAGTGAAGCACTTGGCACATGATAATCTTTCTGTAGGGACTGCCTCTGCCGACTTAGTCCCCTTGACAGCTTTGTCCCTACAAAGAAGCTCCTGGGTGCTAGCTGCTCTGCACAAGCCCACCCTACCTGAGCACCTTCTTGCCCTACCTGTGGCCAGGTATCTTCTCCAAAATTTTCAGCTCCGGCTCTTAACAGGCAGGTGAGGAGCACATCTGTATCAGTCATAGCCCATGTTTACTACTCAGCCTTTTCCATGTCACTGCCAGTCTGGCTGGCTTCTCTATGAACAGTTAGCAAACTAAGGTCCAACACAAGGTTAATTCATCTATATTCCTGTCTCCAGCACCGAGCACTGGGACCTAAGGATGCTTGACAAAATGCTGATAAACTGACATTTTTCACTGTTGGGATAGAAAAAGATGTGCATAGGACTCAAAAATAGGCAAAGGGATGAGGCCAAGAGGGTGCAGACATGTCTGTGCTCTAACTTCCAGGCCTGTGGCTTCCACTCTAGCATAGCCTCCTTTTACCCCTAGGTCCCTCATTTGCTCCTTTGCCTGTTTTCTGGCTCTCCTGCACCTATACCTGTTCCCACCTTCCATGGAACATGGTTGCTGGATTGATGCCCCTCCCCATCCTCTCCTACCTCTGTGTATGGTTAGTATCAGATTTATTTTTGTCACCTTCCAAATTATGTTTTGAGATAGGGTCTCACTGAACCCTTTGACTAGACCGTTGGGCCAGCAGTTCCTGTCTGCACATCCCTGGTACTGGATTGCAGACAGTGGGGATCCAGACTCAGGTCCTTATGCTTGCATAGCATACAGTTTGCTGATTAAGCCAATTTCCCATCCCTGGATTTTCATTTATTCAGATAAAATGTAAGCAAAAAAAAAAAAAAAGAACTGAACATGCTCCTGCCTCAGCACCTGCAGGTCTGCAGTGGCCATTTGTTTTGTCTTTCTTTATGGTTTTCTGGTTCACATTCATGTACCCTCTCTGCCTCCATGAGCCTGGTCCATTTTCATGCATCTGCTTTTTGTCCTGCAGAGAAAAGTGTCCGGTGCAGGAGACCCTACCCCGGGTCCTCCAACCCTCTGTCCTGGCTTCCCTCCCCTTGTAGGAGCAGGAACTCTCCTGCCCCTGCCATCCTAACAGCTCAGGCAGCTTGGGCAGTGTTGAGCTCTGTGAGCCTCCTTTTCCCTGTTTGGAGTGGTGCTATGATGCATAAGCACTCAAGAGTTCAAACGGAGCAGCCTGACCTCACAGTTCCTTCTGTGGAGCTTTGTGCTGTAGGCTTAACACTGCTCAAGAGGACGTGGATAGTACCAGCTTTTTTACAGACAGAAATGTGCGCACACACACACACATCCACAGTGAAGCCTAGAGCCAGCGAAGGCAGGAATCCCTGCCAAGGCTCTTGGCTCCAGAAACTCCAAAGCTCACACTTTGCCCACTGCAGACACTTCCTCCCTCCCATCGGCCAAGAATCAGACAATCAGAATGCGCTGGGCAAGCTAGCCTAGATTTTTCTTCAGATGTCAGGTCAGGTGTTCCAGGCTGGAGTTGAAGCCTTAACAAGAATGCTGCTGGAATGGCCAGCACCTGTGGAAGTTTCCCTCCTGTCACATAGGCTCCAGAGCCTGGGAGACTTTGGAGGGTGAAGAAAAAGCACATATCAAAGCATTCCCAGAATGCAGAAGAGCCGGCGATCTTAAACCTTCCACCTACCCACCTCTGCCTGCCCCAGGGGAATACTGATGGTCCCATGTTGAAAGGAGGCAGAAGCTCCACCCTAGCTCTCTCATCCTAGCTCCAGGGATTAGGTCAGCAGACAATGGGGTGCACACCAGAAACCCAGGGGATGTCATCCAAGCCACGGAGATGAAGGTCTAGGAGCAGCTGGCAACTGTCTCCATCTGAGTTGTCAGCTCACTAAGCCTTCTCCACCTCCAGCCATGAAGACTGGACTAGTGCCTGTCCAAGCCTCACAACCTCAGTCCTGAGAGACAGGAACTCCCTGGCCACTCTCCCAAGAGAGTCAGCAGAAGCTAATCTGGAATCTTTGACTGCAGAAGGGTGCTGTTGTTATCCACTGTGTCAGTGAAGAAAACAAAGGCACGGAGGTTAGGGGAAAGGGATTTCCCAGCCCATTGCCTTGCTCTACTCACAAGTTGTGGCTGGGAAGAGGTGGGCTATTGCACTCTTTAAATAGATGTCAGGTTTCCCTACGGGAAATTTGTTTGCACTTCCCTGGACTGACCTTAGGCCCAAAGAGTGTCAGCTAGCCACCAAGCCAACTTTGGCTGATGTCTTCTGGCCCTGAGTATGGGGTATGCTGATGCTGGCTTTCTGAAGGCTCACAGTCTGATGGGGCAGGGGGTCATCAGCCAGCCAGCAGAATGCACTGATGTACCAGGTAACAGTGGTCACTCATGTTTTCAACCAGCCCAGGTACTTCCAGTCTAGCAGAAGAAGCAGACAGATAAACATGGAAGGGTAGGATTGTGGCTCCTATTCCAGGCTTACCTAGTTCCATAGCTCCACAGCCTTTCTTTATATCCCTGCGCGCGCACACACACACACACACACACACACACACACACACCCCTTGGAAGCTACAACTCTTCAAGTTGCCAGATACTTTTCAGTGCTTAGAAAGGACTGCTGTTCCCACAATCAGGGGAAGTTCCTACCTACACACTGGAGGCCCCCAGAAGAGTGAGTGACCTTCAGAGGTGGCACCTGCATGCAGCACCTACAGTACCCTTGAATGAGTGGGCCTCCTCCCAACTCCCTGCCCACCCTCAGCCAACATTAGCATGTGAGCAGGGCTTTGTCTAGACACTTGTACTCCAAGGACAGAGGGAAATAATATATATGGCAGAACTAGTTGTCACTACCCAGGCAGCCTAGGCTAATAGCTCCTGCTGTAACAAGGTGAGGAGCCATGGTAGAAATGTCTGGACAGGGTGGCAGCTGACCAGGTTTGAGGCAGGGGTGAACCAAAGAGCAAAGGCCAGGGTGAGCAGTGGACCACTAGCTGACTTTCCAAGATGGAGGCAGGCTGAGAGCAGGAGCACCTGAGTGCCTGCCTGTGGTATTGACCGGCTGGATTACTCAATTTCTCTGGTATTGATCAGATAATTGCCTTTTCTCACTTCTCATTTGGGCTCCACATTCTTCGGCTCACTCTTCTCCCTCTCTTGTTTTTTTCTTGTCAGCCTTTCACAGGGCTCCTTACCACAGAATCTGACCACTTTGGGTCAGTATTAGGGCAGAAATGTGGAACAAGGTGGATAGAGGGATGAACAAGTCCCTGACTCTAGTCAGTGGAGATGCCTAATGAAGACACACATCAGGTTCTCAGGGGTGCCAGAAAAACAACCATTGAGTGGCCCCCAAACTCTGGAGGCCTAGAGCCCTCCTCTTGTTACCCCACCATGCTGCTCCCATCACTGCCAGCCCTGGAATACCCCAGTTCTGGCCTCCCACAGGCCCTGGACACCTTAGCTCTAAACCTCTGTCTTGCCTTCACCCCTCCTACTGCTCTTTCAGGGCATCCTCAGTCACACATGAGACCAGCTTGCTCCCAATACCCCTCATGTATGTCCTTCCCAGTTCTCCCACCCTCCGTGCCTCCCCACACAGACTTCAGAAGTCCAATCTCCGGGACCCTAAATCCCCAGCATTCTACTCCTAGGGAAGGAAACTAGGATCCCTAGTCTGAGGAAAGAGACACAGTTCCCTAGGGAGCTCTTGAGAATAATAACCCTGCCCTCCCTAGGCTGCTCCCTCTCCTGCCCACTCTGAGGGAAGAGCCTGGAGCCTTCTTTAGGAAAAACTCTACACAAAGGGCTAAAGACAAGGCCTGCAAGAGTCAGTTTTCCACCATCTTCAAAGCCCTGATATGACCAAGGTGAACCTGAGACACATGTCACAGGCACCTGGGAGAAGGTGGGAGGGGCCAGGGGAACCAAGTCCCACCAGTTAGTCCACATTCCAGGTCTTGGCACCCAAGCATTCATGCCCCAATACAGGGCACTGCATCCAGGAGCACATGGCAGGACCACTAGAACAGCCGCCACTTTGTGCTCTTGAAAGTTCAGCTGCAGGCCAGGGGACCAAGACTCTTACCCTCGAAGGCCTGCTCGGGGTTCTGCCTCAGAACTCAGTTTAGGAAGTAGATGTCGATACCAGGCAGCTTTAATCTTTGAGGTTTTGCTGAGGGCCCAGGTTCCAGCACACACACTACAATAGAGACAGCTGAGGCTGGAACTTCCTATCTGAGCCTTCCAAAGACTTCTGCAATCTCCCCTGTGCTGCTCCCCTATAATGCTCCCCTGTGGTGTTCCCCATGGGGCCAGGTGTAGCATCCTCCCAGAGAAGCCAGGATCAGGGAGGAGTAGAGAGACAAGCTGAGAGAACCAAGGCCTCTTTCCTGCCCCCACCCCAGACAGCATCCAAAGTGTTGGGACAGCAGGGCACAGGGGTGCAAGCCTACAGTCTCAGCTCTCAAGAGGCAAGGAGTGGGAGGAACACAAATTCCTGGTCCTACATGCTGAGATCTGGTCCCCTGTCCCCACCAAAAAAAAAAAAAAGTGCTGGAGAGCAAGACACAGCACTGGCTCTGCTCCTGGGGACCCACAGCATACCAGGAACTGACGCTGTGGGGACTGGAGGTCCAGAGGGAGCATGTGCAATTGTCCAGACCCTCCTAGTTCAAGGAAGCCTCCTGGAGATCAGGAACCTGCAGTGCCTCCTCAAAGCTTCTGCCTTTCCATACCCCTGCCCTCACTCAGGACCTCCAGGCCCTGACCTGTCTGTCTCCTTTGAGAAAGGAAACCAACTGCCAGGCATGGTCCGGGAAAGACTAGAAGCCAGGCACCAGAAAGTGGACTGACAGCCTCCCCCTGCCCACACATACCTGGCTAGGAGCACAGTGTCAGGTGAGATGTGCAGGAGGGGTGGGAGTCCTAACCAGGCCCTGGATCTGCTGCCACCTAACTAGCAGGAGAGCATCCTCACACTCTGACATTGTCTCCCATAAGACCCAGCTCAGCTTTCCTCTACAGTGTTCCAGGGTGGCAACAGCCGGTCCTACTTTCCTCCTCTCTGCTTCCTCCGTCTGCCCTAGGGAAGCTCCTGCAACTGCTCTAGAGGCCTTTCAGTTCTTCCAAATACCTCGGCCTTTCTCCTTCCCCCTCTTCAGCCTCTCTCCTGCCTTTCCTTCTCTGGCATGTGCACTTCCATTCACTTCAGCTTCCTTGAGTCCAGGCCTGAAAGTAGCAAGACCAGCTGCCTGGATTTTTCTGAGACTGATTTCTGAAAATCCTGCACTGGGGAAGCTCTTTGGTTGAGTATTCTTCAGGTTGCTGCTCAGCTGACCTGACTGGGGCAGGGTCTTCCTGTGAGCACTGAAATATCAGTAGCATTTCCCTAGTATCCAAGAGACAAAGACAGGCCAACCACAGACACCCACAGTCTCTGAGACAAAGCACACTGCAGACAGCCACCGAAACCCAGACCTCACACTCATTTACACACAGCTCATGTGGAGCTCACACGCCCACATGTAACAGGCATTAGTGGACAGATAGGTACATGGATGCTGAAAACAAAAACTGACACAGACACTCCCACACACAAACAGCCCCAGGCAGAGAGCCACAGAGGAGTGCATCCTCCTTTCAGCACAGACACACAGACCTACTGAGATAGTTAAATTCAAACACCCACGCTGGAACTAGCCCTCTTCCTACAGACTCAAGAACACAAAGAGGATTCTGCCTGTGCCCATGGGGAGCCAGTCCACACACTCCAGGACTGTCCCTGTTCCCTGGGAAGGCAGGGACCTGGGCAAAGTCATAGGATCTCCCAACAGCCATGCAGGGCCTGAGCACAGCAGCCTCTGAGACAGCAGCGAAAGACCACCTCTCTCAGCAACTGTGAATTAGGTTTATTACTTGGAGTCTGTTGCCTCGATTGGAATCGATCTTATGTGTCACCTTCTATAGCTAATGGGACTTGAAGAGTCTCCAGTCTCTGGGACACGCCCACCTTTCTGGCCTCCCAACCTCAGCCTCTCCTCTCTTCTGCACCTCCTTTCCATGGCCCTCTCTGGCCACCTAGGGACTGCATTCTTCTTTAAGAACCAGTCTTTCTCTCTGAACCCAATGAGGTCACAACCTTCCAGCCATTCTCGACTCCTGTCATGGATACAGGACAGAATACAGGACAGGAGGAGGTGAGCTGGTCCTCTCTTTCTTCAATGGTGAGGCCGAGGTGTGCTTGTAAGTGTGTCTTTTGTGATGACTAGGCTGGCCTGATAAATCTCCCAGGAACCCCAATGGGTCTTCAGAACTTCCCTGGACCAGACCGGGGTCTCAGAGAAGGAAAGGGTGACCTAAATCCCTGATTCCTTGCCTAAGGCCTGGGCCCATGTAGGACTTACCTCCATAGGGTGCTTTTACCAAGCCCACAGCAAAGCAGACGTGCAGAAGTGCTGGAACCGTGTAGAGGTGGGATGAATGTCTCTTACAGTGCACTTGTATTGCCTGAGTTTGGACCCCAAGCTTTGGGGTCCAGCATGGCTGGAAGGAAGTGCCTCTCCCATCCACTTTATCTCCCCTGTATCCAGGTAGGCTCTAAGAGACACCCAGAGCCATCCAGCCTCAAACCGGAAGGACTGTGTCTTACCCCACAGAGTGCAGGCTTCTCCACCACCCCTGCACAGGCCTTTCTTTGTTGTAGCACCAGGCCAGAGCAGCTGAGAAGACTGAAAAGTGGATCTGAAGAGCTATGGACATGGGGATCCTTCTTTTGGTTGATGTATTCTTTGTTTGCGGGGAAGGGGGTGTTGTTTTGTTTTTTCAGACAGGTTCTCATGTAGCCTAGCTTGACCTCAAACTTACTATGTAGACTTGACTGGCCTTGAACTTCTGACCCACTTACCTCTCTGTCTCAAGACTGTGATAATGAGTATGGGCCACCAGACCTAGCTTGTTTTGTTTGGAAGTTTTGTAGTAGAGGTAAATCCTTTACTATGGCTCCTCCCTAGCCATATTTTTACTTTTTTATTTTGACAGAATCTTGATAAGTGGCACAGGCTTTCCTTGAACTTGAGATCTTCCTGGCTCGGCTTCCAAAGTGCTAGGATCACAGGCACAAATCGTCACACTCAACATAAATTAAAACACGTCAAAGCCCCAACTAAGCTGATATGATTGTACACAATTGAAATCTCAGTGCTCCCTGGATGTGAAGCCAGGAGGGGTGATCCTCAGCTAGAGGTCCTATCTCAGGAACTTAAAAAAAAATGAATTAACTTGTGTATCAAGGCTATGTGAGGAGCTGGGTACAGTGTGTAGGGTGCCTTCTGGTGTCCTGCTACATCTGTCCAGCTGAGAAGCCGTCCTTCAAGCCCAGTTCCTGACTGCTAGCTCTGTTCCTGGACTAGCCTGTGTACAGTAACATGGGCCAGGAAGGCAGGGAAGCTGGAAGTGGGCAGCAAGGAGGTGCCCTGGGTGCCAGGGAAGTGGAGTGACCGAGCAAGAGAGAAGAGGTGGAAACTGCATAGAAGCAGTCAGTGCCTCCAGCTCACTCCCTGGTCTTGGCCTTGCCCCAGGGGTTCAGTAGCTGTGGTCTGAAGAGGAGTCTCCTGCCTCCTGACCATGGGTGCTCACGGTGTACTGTGCCCAACCTTTAAACTCTTAAGTAAAGGAATCTGGGTGGGTGATGGTAAATAAGAGGCAGGCCAGTCTCCTGCGACCAGGACACCCCTCTCCCCTTGCCCATCATTGCACTCTGCCATCCCTTCTGTGTGACTCTGGCCTAAGAGCCCCCAACCCAGGACCCTCCCTCCCTGAAGCCCAAGTTCTTGTCTTTTATCAATCATCCTCTCTCTCCCACTTGTCCATCACATTAGCTTCGGTCGATTTAACCAGAAAAACAGGCTGGAATGTAATCCCATGCTTTCTCTCCCATGGCGGGTGGGGACATGGCCTCCCAGAGTCAGTGAAGACAGGAAACCATACTGATGTCCACCTTCATCCATCATCTAAGTCTTCTCTCCCTGCTTAGGGCAGGAAAACTGAACAGGCTCCAGGGTGACTTGGTCCCCAGGTAGCCACCTGAAAAGCCTGTTTCTTAGGTATCTCCTCCCCAGGATGTCCTGGGAATCCTAGCCCTTATCTTGTTCCTCATTGAGTCTGAATTCCCTGTAGTCACTGTGTCTTAGCTGGCTTAATTCTTAGTTGGAAGTTCTTTCTGCGGTCTTACTTCAAGCCAAATTAATAAAGTCTAAATTTTTTTTAAATCTCTAGAACTGTAAGAGAATAGACATAGTGCCTTTAAATCTTTTGAAAAGGAGCTTGAGTAATGGTCATGTGGGAGATGGGACTCAGTGATGGAAGAGTTTGCCTAGCCATGTCCTCAGTGAATAAAAAATATGCTTAAAGATAAGTTATATGTATCATTTTATTTGAGCCAAAGAAGGAAGTTAAAGATTGTGACAATATGCCACCAGTGAGCGAGTGAGAGGCAGCCAGAGGAAAGCAGCAGTAGAGGGTCAGTCTGGGAGGTGTGAGGTCAGTTCTCAGGTCTGAACTAGCTCCACAGAAATCTATACAAGCAAGGAGCTGAAAGAATGACTGTCAGACAAGTGGCAGGACTTCCTAGTGGGTCAGCAACCTTTAAAAGAATCGGAAAAGAGGAAATCTCCCTGTCTGTCAGGTGCTTTAGGAGCTGGCTGACCCATAGAAAGATGCCCTATTCTGCTGCAAGTTGTATATTGTGTGGGGAGCACCGGGGTGGGCATGCCACTGGCCCGTCAGCAAACCATATCGACTCCCCCAGGAGCTTGGAGATTCCTCTCATTTTAAGTAACCCTAATGCATGATGAACAAGGGCAATGATTGAGCTGGAAGGAGCTGGACTGCATGCACATAGAATTGCCGGCTACAAGGTGGTGAGTCACTCTGGCGTCTGACAGGAGCTCATCTTTGTGCACTTGAATATGGAGCCAGTTATGGGGCAGTTGGGAAGGGGGAAGTGAAGAGCCAAGGCCCCAAGAGTGGCAAGATTTTTCTTTCTGCAGAGGAATGGCACAGAGTTGGAGTTGTAACTCAGGGCATCTGGGAAAATGGCACAGAGACACACCGGTCCAGTGTAACAAGGGTTCTTCTCTGCAGGTGGGGGCCAGTGGGGTCCAATATCTGCTCTCCGGGACATTCCAGACTCTTGGATCACCCGGCTAGCCATGGGATCCAGAGGAGACATACATCCGCAGCTCACGGCTACCACTGGAGCAGGGGTACTGGGGGAAAAGAGCAGTTGTTGAGGCTCACAAAGGAGCAGATAGAGGCAGATGAATTGGAGTTTCACAGTCAGTAGAGAGTGCCAAGATGGTGACAGAGAGTTGTGCTCCCTCCTGGGTCTGGCTAGGGGGAATGAAGGGATGCATGCCTCTCTCTGCTGGGGCAATAGAATTCTGCCCCATCCACCTGCCTCTCTTCCTTATTCAGACCCCCAAGGACGCTTTCCCAAACAACTAGGACTAAGAATCCCAGAGTATGAGAACCCCTATGGTAGTAAGCACAGACGCGGGATAGAGAGGCAGGCAGGATGCCAGCAGAAAGTCCTGAGCTCACCCCAAACCCTTCTGAGTGGGCTCTGCTTTGCCCAGTGGGGCCTCATGGGCATAGACACTCAGGCACAGAACCAGAGCTGGCTTCAAGCCTGATGGAAAGAGAAGAGCTTGGGTCTGGAGATCTGAACTGGATGCTGACATGGGGTTGGTGGCTAGGGGCTGAGTCAGAAGGTGTCACTGACCTCAGCTCTGGAGGCTGCCTCCTGCCTCTGCTACTGCCCTGATTTTTGGGCTGGCCTGATGCCCAACCCCAGGGCTGTGGTCAGCTCACCCAGCTCAGCTGTTTGCTGGAACTGTCATCTCCTGCTGGCCATGCCCCACTGCTCCTTCGGTGCCTGCTGCAGGGGATTTCTTGCTCTTGGTGGGGTCCTCAGGAAGCTCCCTAGGGCACAACTGGTGGGGCTATGATGAGTGAGACAAGCACTGGGGGAGAGAGGGCATGCTGGGGGCGGCTGTAGAAGAGGCAGGGGTAGAAAGGTGACAAGGCCAGACAGCAAAGAAGTGATGGGTGGTGAGACTGAGGCCTGGGGAGGAGGGGCGACCAGAGGCAGCGGAGAGTGGAGGAGGAGCACAGGAAAACAGCCCAGGTGGGAAGGAAGGCTAGATGGAAGCAAGGAGAGAAATAGGCTAAAGACAGCTGAGGAAGTCACAGACTGAAGCCTGCGAAAGCCACGCCCATGGCCCGGTCTCATAAGCCCTGGTTCCCCAGAGCATCTGTGACAGTGGGTTTTTTGTTTGCTGTCAGCCCTTAACTGCCCATTCCTGTCAGCGCTACGGGAGCTGTCATAGGATGTCTGAGTTTGGAATTCAAAACTTATTCAATCCTGTTGCCCCTAAAGAGGATAGAATGAATGGGCCACAGGGGTGGGGCTGCCACCAGAGGATAGGTGGAGATCTAAGACCCATGAGGGTGGAGTTGAGGGAGTCGCTGCAGAAATTGTCATTTCCACGGAAGGTGGGGAGGGGGAATACCAAGTATCCTCAACCAGGGGAGAAGGGAAAGGAGACCGAGAGATGCAAAAGGAAGCTGGCTGCCCCCCCAGGTCCCCAGCTGCCACACCCAAGGTCACAGCCCCCCTTTACAGTTTAAGTGATATCAGCACAGCCTGCTATCTCTGCCTGCTAAGATCCAGGGGAATGAATATTAGAGGTTCCCAATCATGGGAACTTTCCCGAGGGAAGCAGCCTATTCTATATTTGGGCCCTCTGAGCTTTCTGAGGTCTCTCCTGCTGGCTGTCACCATGACTGTCCTGTGGTCTCATCTCCCACTTGCCCTTCTGGCCCCTGGGTCCTACTCTGGAACTCACTGTCCAGGATCCAGCTCTCTGCCTGGCTCTTTCAGGCTTATGGTCTGTGTCTCTCGACCTCTTGTGGCTTTGCTCATCAGCAGGCCTCTCTCTGCTGACTCAGTGGAGCACCAAAAAGCCCAGGTTTTGTCCATTTCATCTGGCCAACTGGTCCCTAGCTTCAAAGGTTCCAATGACAGTGTGACTTCCTTTTTATAACTTTTATTGATTTGTTTTGTTTGAGGCACAGCCTGCCTATGGCACCTTTGCTGGCCTAGGCTCTCTTTTGTAGCTCAGGCTGGCTTTGAACTTGGGACAAGCCTCCTGTCTCTGCCTTTCAACTGCTGTGTTCACAAGTGTGAGCTACCCATCCAGCACTTCAAAATTATTTTCACTGTGCTTCTACATACATATATGCTCAAATGCTAGCTTATATGTGTGTGTGTATGTCTATGTGTGTCTCTACATGTGTGTGTCTGTTTCTGTCTATGTGTGCCTTTGTGTATGTGTCTGCATGTATCTGTGTCTGTGTGTCTGTGTGTCTGTGTGTATGTGTCTGTGTGTGCCTATATGTGTGTGTCTATTTGTATGCATCCATGAATGTGTGTGTTGTGTTGCTCTCTGTGTATCTGTGTATATGCATCTGTGTGTGTTTCTGTGTGTATGTGTTTATGTATGCCTCTATGTGTCTCTATGTGTATGTCTGTATGTATGAGTCTGTGTGTGTCTATGTCTGTGTGTATGTCTGTATGCATGTGTATATGTGTCTATATGTGTACATGTGTCCTTGTCTGTGTGTGTGTGTGCGTGTGCGCACATGTGCCTGTCTGCCTGTCTGTGTGCACCTATCTTTCTCGTGTTTTACCTACAGGCCTCTGGTTTTCTGGAGTTACTGTTGAAATTTTTTCTGGCCAAGAGCCCAGTCTCCTTTGGGGCAAGAGCCTCCTGACAGCCTTGTCTCTCTCCTTAGAGTTTCAACTCTTCTGCCCTGGTTGACCAATGAAATCTCAGTGCCTGGAGTCAGACAGACTGCTCCTGTCTGGCCCTACCACTAGGCGGGATCTTGAGGGAGTCTCTTAATTTTTTTGAGCCTCTGTTTCCTCAGCTTACAAAATGTAGCCAATACCAAACTCAAAAAGTTATTGTGAGGAATCAGTGGTAACTTTGCAGCAAGAGCGGCACCTCATCCTGAACCAGTGGTGGTCCCAGCTCACATCAGCCGCAAGCACGGACAGTGAAGCAGCTTGGGAGGTTTTCTTTGGAGCCGCGCCCAGCTTAAGCCTTCCTCCCTATTGTTATCTATACTGCTTCTTTAAATACTGACCTAGAACCTACTTGTGTTGTAATGAACACGTACACCAGCCAAGGAATTTTAGCTTTATTAGGAAGCAAACGACGGTGGTGGTAATCATGTGCCGCTCTAGCCCTTCCAGAAACACAATGCTTTGGAGGCGCGCAATGATCCTGCAGACTCGGCTATGGTCCTTTTTAACTCATAGTTCCCAGCACTCATCCTATCAGCCACTGTGATGATCTCGCCATGGGTGTTGCAGAGTTGCTCAAAGTTGGTAAATACAATGTGGCCAATCTTTGAGTGTGCAGCCTACAGCACAAGGTGCCAGAGCTGGGACCCAGAGAACAGGTCGGAGGGCACAGAGTGGGATGCTCCCAGTCAAGGAAGTTCTAGTGAGGCAAGAGATCAGCTAGATAGCTCAGCAGATAAGCACTTGCAGAGCAAGCCTGGTGACCAGAGCTAAGTCCCCAACCCATTCAAACTGAAAGGAGAGCACAGACTCCACAAAACTGTCCTCTGACAGCCATACACATGCACACACATACACACTAATACATTTTAAAGTTTTTTGTTAAAAGTGACCCTCGAGGAATTAATGTTAGTGACAAAGACCACTGTCACCCGTGGCGGTAGAGCTGTTCTTCTTAGGGAAGTCTCCACTTCCCTAAGTGTCAGTTCAGGGCCTCAGGCAGGAAAGGAAGGATTTTCAGGAGACTGTTGGCAGGACTTCCTAGCACTGCAGTTTCCCACACCCAGAACTGGCAAGCTTCTTGAGGACTCATGAGCAACTCACAAACATGGTACATCTGGGTAGGAAGCTGCATCAAGACCAAGAAACTCAGTGTCCCCAACCTCATTCCATTCTGGCTCCAAGTTTGGGTTTTGACAGCCATTTGTTTCTGCTGTGTTTTGGTTTGTCTCTTGTTTTGTTTATTGAGGCAGGTCTCATATAGCCCAGACTGGCCTCATATTTGCTTCATAGCTGAGGCTGGCCTTGAACTCTTGTCCCTTCTGCCTCTGCCTTTTAAGTTCTGGGAACAGTCATGCCCCACAACTGTTTTTGTTTTTGTTTTTTTTGTTTGTTTGTTTTTTTTTCATGTAGAGGAAGTGTGAGAGGTCTGTGTAAATCAATCTTCCTTCCTTTCTTTCTTTTCTTCTTTCTTTCTTTCTCCTCATTCTTTTCTCATGAAGATGTGAGGACAACCCTCTCACAAGCAAGGGTTAGAGAACCTAAATGTGCCTAGTTCTAGGACTTATACATGTGATTAACTCTATATGTCCATGGCTCTGGATCCCCTCTTTTCTTCTCTCTCCTGCTCCTCTTCTTCTTTGAGTCTCACTGTGTAACTCCAGTTGTTCTAGAACTCTCTATGTAGCCCAAGCTGGCCTTGACCTGTGATGATCTCCCTACCTCTACCTCCTGAGTGAGGACTTTAAAGGCATATACATCATGCCCAACTAGAATCTTAGGAATCTTGATCTGAGGTCTTGTTTTCCAGTCTTTCACTTTGTGAATGACCTTGGGAAAGCTCCATAATCCTCTAAGATCTACTATGCCCCAGGGGTTCCTGACACTCAAACCATAGTTCAGGGACACATGGCCACAACACCTCACAGCATGTCAGATGTGTGCTGTCATAGGTACCGCCAGCCTGTGTGATTAAGATCCACATTTTGAAAAGACTTCAGATGATTCTCATGCTCATTAAAGTCAAGATGCACTGCTACAGGTGACGTTTCCAAGTCCTAGGGAAACTCTGCAGGTTCAGGTCTAAGGCTGAGTGTTGCTTCTCTGGTGGGCCTTGTTCAAGTCACCTTCTCTCTCCTAAGTCTTTTCTAGAATGACAGGAGGTTGCTGCACACCAGTCTCTGTGTGGCCTCCAGACCTACTAAGTTCTAGATGAGAACAGTACTTCTTGAACTCACCAGCATGGGAGTCCCAGAGCTAAGAGCATGTAACTTGCCTGAGCTGTCCCAAGAGCAGGCTCCCCATCCTGCTCCGTGGCCCTCTCTTCTGTCCTTCCTCTGTCCTCTTGCACACTATTCACGTACCACTATTGGCAGGAGAAGCAGCATCTTTTTTTTTCTTTTTTTTTTTGACAGGAAACAGTATTTTTTAATTCTTTTTTTCCTCCATATTTTTTTATTGTTAAAAAAACATTTACATTTACTCCCCTTGTCCCAGGCCCTCCCACTCCCCCACTACCCCACCGCCCTCCCCCTGCTTCCTTGAGATGGGGCAGGATACCCTGCCCTGTGG
>JAQHUG010000236.1:2517081-2535492 GCA_028555095.1 Dicrostonyx torquatus | reverse complement strand
GGGATCCCCTCTAGAGACAAGTCTCTTGCAAATCCTAAAATGACTCCCTTAATGTAGATATCTTATTCCCTTCTCCAATATCCACCCTTCCTCCATCTCCACCCTCCCACTCTCCCAAGCTCTCCCCAGTTCGAGAAGCAGCATCTTGCACCGGTACCCTCTCTTCAACCCAGGTTTGCTTCAGTGCCTCCTCTCCTCCCTTAGCCTACTTCAGGCAAGCCTGTCTTATTGAGGATAGTTCTAAAACTGCTTCCCCCAACACACACCGAAAACCAGCAGATCCCTCTTCCTTACCCACGGTTCATTAATCACCTACAAATACAAGACATGGTGCCAGGATGTGATCCAAATGGCCAGCATTGAACAAGACAGCCAAGGTTCCTGAGCTCCAAGGGGAGCACAGTTGTCAAAAAACAAACAAACAAAAAGATACTATTGAGTGCGGACTTGCACCACAGATAAGCTGAAAATAAAACTATATAGAGATTAACATCACAGTGAACAAAAATGACACACAAATTCATGAAGATTTCATACTACTTGTCCTTGGCTTCACTGTGCTAACCGTCAGTCAACCTAGCCTCTTTGGGAGAACTCCCGAATCCTGATGCCCCATTGGATGTCAGTGATATAGACTCCCTTTTCCAGGAGAGACTACCCAACAAAAATGTCTATGATGTGTAGGTCAGCCACTCCCAGGACCTGGCTGACTCCGTTCAGGCTGGCTCCAATCTTGAGACAGCCCAGGAAGCTCCCAGGGAGGGGCTGCAGCTCCCTCCCACAAAGAGGAGAATGGAGTCAAAAAGGCAGTCACAGCCACAGGGGTTTCGGAGCTGGCCATGCCAAGAGTACAGAAAGGGGTGTGGTCCAGCTGGGTACAGCCCTGGCCCTAGCCAGACAGGCCTCTACCTTCCTGACACACGTGGACAAGATGGCAGAAACACGCCTTAAATTTTCAGCCTCAGTCCCATAGCCCTTTTTGGCCCCATCTTCTCATGTTGTCTGTCTATCTATTCATTCACTCAAATCTGTCCCTTCTCTCCAGATCCAGTCTCTGGAAGATTTTAAAAGTGGGTGCTACCCCTAAGCTACCCTGAAAGGAGGCAAAAACTTTTGGAGGAAAAATTCAAAATAAAGACTAGATCCTACATAGTTTTGGGGTGACAGAAGTGAAGGCGGTTTTAAATGCCACAGCAAAAGAATGAGGCCACTGGAAAGTAAGTGGCATTCATTTATTCTGTCAATCACTTCTTGACAGCTGTGCACCAGGCATTTGGGCTTTGATGCAAACAACACAAAAATCCCTAACCTTCTCAAATGTGAAACTGTTGTAAAGTTACCAGAAGGGAGGCCAAGTGTAATGGCACATGCCAGCAATCCCAACACTCAGAGGATGGAGGCAGCAGGATCAGGAGTTTAAGGTCAACTTCAGCTCTGTAGTATGAGACTCAGATGAACTACATGAGAACCTGGCTCAAAACAACCAAAAAGCATTAGTTAGTATATATAGATGCCACCACTCCTCTACTCAAAGAAAAAAAATACCCTCTTTTCTTCTCAAAAACCAAATCCTGCTGAGTCCAAAGGACAGTTTGTCTCTGTCTAACTCCTCCATCAAGGGTCAGGATACAGGCCATTTGCCTTTTCTCATTGGACTTTGACCTCAGTCACCACCTGGGAGTAGCCTCTGAACCAAGGAGCTCCCCCAGGTTGGGCTTGGAAACACTTGCCTTAGCTCCTTTTCTGTCCTGGACTCTTTTCTTCCTTCCTCACCTCCATTTCTACCTTGCTTTCAGCAGGCCTGAGATCCAAACTCATCCCTTTCCCAGCACCATATGCCATGTAGCACAGCTGTTTCTCAGAAGGCGCCCTGACTACACCCTGCCAACATCTGGGTCTCAGTGAGACTCACTGCATCCTGCCCATGCTCTTCACCTTGACTTAGGGAGGGCCTGAAGACAGCAAGTGACCCTCACACTCTCCCATCCCAGGTCTGGCCTTCCCCAATTGGGCTTACAAAATAGAGTCATCACCAGGCTCCCGACAGATCCAGCTGCAGAAGGAAGAGTTCCGCCATGTCATCGCCTGGCAGCAGGGAGAGTATGGGGAGTTTGTCATCAAGGATCCAGATGAAGTGGCTCGCCTCTGGGGCCGCAGGAAGTGCAAACCACAGATGAACTATGACAAGCTGAGCCGGGCCCTCAGGTGAGAAGAGGTAGCCAGCAGTACAAGAGGCAGAGTTCAAGGAAAAAGGGCTGTGGTTCCTGGCACTCCAGGCTGCTTCCCACTATGGAAGGACTTGGGATATGTCCTCACTGTGGGAAGATGGCTGGTGTTCTCCAGGGCCTGCTAGACCGATGGAGGAGATGCCACGTCTCTTCTATTCTCAAATCTCTAGGCATTACTACAATAAGAGGATCCTGCACAAGAGCAAGGCAAGAAGTTTACCTACAAGTTCAACATCAGTGAGCTCCCTGTAGCCAATTGTCCTCCATGGAGAGTGTGGGCACCCGCCACCCTCACCTGCTGTTGGGGTCTACTGCCCTGTGTCAGCCAGCCTTGGTGCCTGTGGCTGTGCAGAGGGAGGCCTGAAGGCAGCCCCTGTCCTGAGAGCTCCGACAGGACTGGCCTTTCTGTCCTGAAAACTCCAGGCCACCCTCCACCTTAGAGACTGGTCTCCAGTGTTCTTCCATCTTCTAGTCCCTAAGTACTCCAGAATGTAGTTTTTGTGATCCACATCTACCTGTGAGGAAGAATGATTTCTGTGCTAGGCATCATCTTTTAGTAGTGTATCAGAGGTAAGGACAGCGGGTACGGGAGAGGGTCCGGGGCATCTGAAACAGTTGGCAACCCACAGCAGTCACTGGCTGCCTAAGAATCTGTATGGGAATATTTTGTCATATTAACAACTGAGTGACAGTCCTGCTGTGCCTTAAAAGACTAGATACCAGAGAGAGCCTGTCCCACTCCAGCTTTTCTTCTTCTCCCTCGTTAGCCCCTGCACCCACTGGGCCACAGAAATAAGCCACTGGAAGGAGTCACTGGAAACCTCTGGAGAGAAGGGGAACAGCAGCTTCAGTGGTGAATGTTGAGGACTGGATTGGTGGGGATCTTAAACAAAGGAGGGGAGCCTCCTGGGGCCTACCTGGTTGAGCATATGCTCAAGTAGGTTTGAGCTAAGAGATTTCCATTCAGACAATGTTTAGGGATTTTATTTACTGAGCATGGGGCTCAAACATGAAAGATGGACACTTAGAAACACAGAATCTGGCAGGAAGTAGAGAAGGGAGGACTGCTAGGAGGGCACATAGGGAGGACTCTAGCTCCCTGGACAAGAGGAAGGAAGACAAAGATGCCCTGGCACAGGGCAAGTGAGAGATGTGAGCAAGTATGGCACATCTGAAAGGCTGCTACTGTCAGTGTAACATCTAGAGAGTGGGAAGGTGAAGAAGTGGGAGGCAGTTGCTAAGTCAACAGCTACCAATGTCCAAAAGGCCTCATTTGAAAGCATTTGAAGAGGGCTGGACTTTCTTCTATGAGCAGAGGCAAGAGATATGTTTAGATTTTCATTTTATTTATTTGTTCTTTGGTATAGGTGATAGGTCTTTATATGGTCATCAAATACTCTATCAACTGAGCCACATCCCCAAGCCCTAGACTTCATCTTATAAAATACAAAGGTTCCAATCTGACAATGATTTAACTTAAGATTTCTAGACATTATGATACAATACAAAGGCAGTATGCATTCTGTGTCAGAAAACATATCAGAATTTTGAAGTTTGACCTTCCCAGTGGCTATCAATAGGAGTTACAGGAAGCTGCCACTGTAGTCATCCACATATCCTGACAGTTAACACCCAACTCCACAGTCACTGCTAAACTGACTCATTCTGTAGGTTAGAGACCTGTGTTATTTTTAACTCACAGTGTGTTTATCAGCCCATAACCCTATCATAAGTCAGTGCACATTTCTATGCAGGCTGTGTGTGACTGGAATTAGAGAAGGAACAAGGCTGTCATTGGAAGGCTTTTAATTTTGCTTTTATCATTTTAAATTATGTGTAGGGGAGTGTGTCTGCATGTGGGTATGTTCACATGTGTGCAGGTACCCTAAAGAGGCCCTGGAGCTAAAATTTGAGACAGTTGTGAGTCCTTTGACATGGGTGCTAGGAACAGACTCTGAAGACTCTGGAAGAACAGAATCACTCTTAACCATTGAGCCATCTCTCTAGCCTCCACTGGGAATTTTGTTGTTGTTGTTTTGAATTGTGTGTGTGTGTGTGTGTGTGTGTGTGTGTTGTGGGAGGGTTCGAGACAAGGTTTCTCTGTAGCCCATCCTGGAACTCACTCTGTAGACCAGGCTGGCCTCAGACTCACAGAGATCCTCCTGCCTCTGCCTCCAGAGTACTGGGATTAAAGGGGTGCGCCACCACACCCAGCTTATTGTTGTTGTTTTTAAGACAATCTAAGAAGGAGAGTGTAGTGCCAACGGGGGAAGAAGGAGCTCCAGCTGACGAGAGGTAGACACAGCTCATGTTACTCTTTCTTCTACCATCAGATGTTTAATTTCCTCCTGTTCAATGCACCAGGGTCTGAAGTCCAGATGTGAGCAATGCTGTCTTTCTAGGGCTCTTAGTTAAGAGGCTTACAGGTGGTTACCTATAGTTACACAATTATAACTGCTGCATAACACAAGGGGACACTGCGAGTGTTGGGCACAGCAGGGAAGACTTCCTTGGCAAAGTGACTGAGCAGACATCCAACATGCACACAGGCTCAGCTGAGCTTACAGGGAGAAAGGAGACCAAGAGTTTAAAGTCTGGGCCAGAAAGAGGGACTTGTAGCAAGCTAGGGGTAGCACTGATGGAGTGAGGAAGAGGGTGGACACTGGTAGACACTAGTAGCTCCCAAGGCAACCAGGCCTGGCTTTCTTTGGAAAGATCCAACCGAGGTATCTTCTGCAGCGGTTCATGCCCCTCCACTTCAGGCAGTTTTGAGGATTAGTACCACAAACCTTTACTGATCCACAGAGCAGGCCATGGTGCAGGCCATGGATGCAGGGTGGTTGGGCCATCAGTCTGGCATCCTAGAGCTTCCTAGTATATGAGGGGCTTCTCTGTTCCTCCACCCAACCAATCTCCAAGCACCAGAGTGCTGAAGACACCAAGATTACCCCTTTGGGAAACTATAAGCCCCAACTTTTGTACATCCTGCTTTCCTTCACCACACACAGACACCTGCACTTGGCCCTGAAGAGCATGAAGGCATGAGAACTGGTAGCAGTCATGTGCATGTATCCCTGCTTCTGGGCTGGAATTCCACTGCCTGCCCTACCTCCACACTCACTCAGATCATATGGTGCCAAGAAAGGAAACCACTGTAGGATGGAGGAGCACAGGGACACTCAACCAGAATCAGGAAATGAAAAGACTCCAAAATATCTCCTCCACATGCCTAATCGGCTACAATGTGGACATGACCCTGACTCCAGGAGCTCCTGGGTCACAACAGTCCTTACTGCATCTAAGAGCCCAAAGATCTTACTGGTCTACAGAGAGAAAACACCCTGGGAAGAGTCCACATGTCTTCTCATGGAAAATCATTCTGACTGTTTTAATTCCTCATGAATCTGACTTGATAAATATTCCTAGCTAATAAACTGGTTATATTAAGTAATACTTTATCTGCTTTCCCAGTTTTCATTCATTATATTACACCCATGTGATGCCATTTGTTTCTTAGTTAAATGATGTGGCATTGCTAAAAAAAAAAAAAGAAAGAAAGAAAGAAAGAAAAAACATGTAGCATTTCAAGGAGGCGTGCTGAAATAGGAAAACATGGAGTAGAGAACCATCTAGCCGTTTCCCGGAACCCCAGCCTGGGCGAGCCCTGTGAGGCAGATTTGAAGGGAATGGAAAGAGGAGACGTCTTTAGAGGAAGAGAGCTATTGGACTAGCTTCAGACAGAAGGGACGGGCTGTGGATCCCACAGATGGCCCTAGGCCTGTAGTGAAGTTCACCAGCCTCTTCTTACACCTACTCTTAGCAGATGTCATGTGATCTTAAATCAGAAGAAAGGACTTTATGGATGAGGAAACAGAGGCCTTCATGTTTATGTGACAAGTACTTGGTCCCACAGCCAATTCTTTACCCAGCTAAAATTTGGCACCTTTGAGCAGGGGTAGCTAGAGGAAGGATAGATTCTCTGGGTGAGGACACAGGCTGTTCATTTAATCTCTCAACACAGTTTTACTGAGGACTTGATCTGTACCAGATTAAGTCTGAACTAGATTCAGGGGAGAATAAAGCTGTTGGCATTTAGGTCTTCTGCTGGCCTGTCCCCTGTCACCAGTGCTCCGGTAGTGCTCTGAGCTGCTCAGGGCCCTGACAAGGGCAAAAAGGCAGACCCATCCACCCTTCCTTCCCTGCCTCTCTCTGCCTGTCTCTCTGGCTCTTTCTCTCTGTCTTTCTGCCTCATTCCCTCTCCCAATAAAAAAGCCCTCCACATGAGCCCTGTTGCATAATCACATGATGGCCCCTCTCTCTCTCTCTCTCTCTCTCTCTCTCTCTCTCTCTCTCTCTCTCTCTCTCCTGCACTACTTTTAAAATTATAACAAAAGCGAATAACAGTTCATGCTCCTGCAACAGGAGGGACACCAACATTAAAGAAATAGGCACAGACCTAACTAGAGCCAAGTGTCCCATGTCCCAGGAAAGGAGAAGAGAGAGAGGAGAGCAGAAGCAAGTGCTCCCACAAGACTGGCAGAGTCTCAGCAAGTTCCATCTAGGAGAAGTAAGATGGACCAAACAAGAGCTAAAAAAGGGAGGGAGATGAGCCCCTCCCCAGCTGAAGGGGAGGAAGGACTGGTAGGGGAGAAGCTGGAGCCCCATCAGGAGAGCACCCACCTAACAGGCAGGAAGCCCTAGGTCTGTGATGCCAGCAGAACTCAGGAGGTGGGATCAGGATGAGCAGGAGTTCAAGGCCATCTTCAACTAGCCTAGCTAGGGAGTCTGTCTCAAGGAAAGGGAAGGGGAGGGGTGGAGGGAGGAAGGGAGGGAGAGAAAGGGATAGGGAGAGAAGGAGAGAGCAGCAGGAGGGGAGGGAAAGGAGATGGAGGAGCATCTAGGGAGAGGTGTCCTCTTGAACCCGCCCCCTCTAGGTTTTGGCTCAGCCCTGGGCCCAGGCTGGCAAGGCTCTTGCTTCTGTTTCCTGAACCTCCAAGGTGCCCTTCCCAGGTTTGCTTCCTTCGTTCTGCACCCTGCCTCTGCTGTAACTGGACCCACCTTCCAGGGCCAATTTGACCTCCTTTCTCCTCAGAGCAGCTACTTTCAGGGTCCTCCAAACCAGGTCCTCAACTCCCAGACCCGCTGTGGACAACAGGTGCCTGGCATTTTCCAGAACTCCCCCTTCTGGCCAGGCTGAGAGAGGGCACTAGTAAGAGGCTTCAGAGCTGGTTTCTCAGGCCTAAGGAATTGGTGGTAAATCCTGGCCCAGGGAAAAGGGGTACCTGGATTCCAATGAGGGACTCTCCCAGAGACTCAGGAACTCAAACTTGGGAAAGGATTCCCCATATCCCCCAGCCCAGAGAACCTTGGAGCCATGTGGCTTTTGAATTACCCTTAACTGGAGAGAAAGAGGTCAAGGACTGACCCCTCCCCTTTCTCCCAGTCCCCACATTTGTCTCGTCCTAGTTAGGCACCAGCCAAACTCACTGGAGGACCTGGTGGGTGAAGCTGGACCAAGGTGGAGCAGATGTGGGTATGGGAAAACTGAGGTGGTGCCCTTCCCTCCTATCAAATCATTATCAGACTTGGATGGGGTTTCCATCACTGGGTTGCCCCGTGCCTGTCCACAGGAAGGAGTTAAGGGGCGAGGCTGGGCAGACAGGGCTTGTTTGGCTTAAGTCTTAAGGTCTCTTTCTTCTTCTGGGTTCATTTCCCCATCCCTTCATGTTTCTCTGCCCTCCTCTGATAGCTCAGCCACCAGGAACCTCTGTCCCAAGGCCTCTTGGCCTACAGTCTCCCTCCAGTGCACCGCAGGCTTGGCTGTGTTCCTTCTGTGTTCCCATCATTGGTGGTGCTAAAAGCAAGCCAGGAGTCCTGATGGGAAATGCAGAGGAGCCGGAGACGGGAGTGGGATCACCCAGCCAAGCTCCTGTCTTCTATCATCACACCTGAGAAAGAGAAAAGTGAACCAAGCAGGAGCCCCGGAGTATCAGGGAAATGAGGGAATTGGGTTCCAAAGACAGAATAGCAGACGGAGTAAGGTCTTTGCCAAAGACCTTAAGATCTCTGTAGAGTAGCTCTGGGCAAAACTCTATGGTCAAAGACCTTAAGATCTCTGTAGAGTAGCTCTGGGCAAAACTCTATGGTCAAAATGGAAGAAGAGCTAGCTGCTGCTCAGTTCCCTCTGCCTGTGCTGGGCTCCTAAGGCTGAGCAGCAGAGCAGACTTGATGCCCTGGTGGCAGAGAATAGGGAACACATAAGAGAGTCTGCTGCACCTGAAGGCAGACAATCAATGGGGAGGAGTGCTGCAGAAGCCATGGCCACTGAATCTTGCTGCCCTCCTGCCTCCGGGCTATCAATTACAGGGCTTGGATTTGTCTTCTGTCCTTTTCTGCAGAACAGCTCATGAACTGGAAAGGCCTAGAGGGTTCCTCTGCCCATTCCCTCTCTCACATTCACTTTCTGCAGCCTCTTGGTCTTGTGATAATGCACTGTCCGTCAACTGGAACAGGTGGGAGAGGACAAGGCATAAGCCCCGTGAGTGCACAGAAAGGCCAAGATGATCCCAAGGAGAAGGGGTCTCTGTCTCCCTCTCTCAGCCCAATGTCAAAAAACACAAACAAATGCAGGCTCTTTCCCATATTCCACACTGCCACAGCTTCTCCCAGCGCTTTTGTCTCGTTCCCAGAACTGTAAGGACCAGCACAGGGCTTTTCTGTCACCCTTCTCGGTTTAGGTGACTGTTGCCTAGCGTGGCACCAGGAAGTAGATTGTACACTCATTGGGCCCGAATCCTGTTCATAGTTGCTATCCCTAAGGACAAGGGTTTCTTCATAGAAAGAAATTATGTGTTCTTTACCTGGTCCCACCTCCTCTTCAGTGGTGTCTGGTGATTGTAATCCCCATATTTCTGGTAATGAAAAATGCTTTGAGGCCAACATTCTAAGATTGTCCTTCAGGATAGGTAAAGTACACCATGAGGACTCACTTCCAGGTGCTACTCTCTTTGCTGCAGGCCGCAGATCTCAGTGAAGCAGACCTGTTCCATATGGCATCATTGGCATTTTTTACTGTGTAATTTATTGTTTATTGGGAGCTGTCCTGTACACTCCTGAATCCTTATCAGAACATGGGTCCATACCCAGAAAACAGTAGCAGCACCTGCCTCCACCCAGCTGTGACAACCCAAAATACCTCCAGACAGTGCTAAATATCTCCTGGGGGAAGGGGAGAAACTGCCCTGGGATGAGGATTGAGATCCAGTAAATTCAGCAAATCCAGGTTTTCTGGCAGAGATGGAAGCAGTGTTGAAGATGTTGCAAGAGCGCCCTCTGGTGGCTAGAGTTGGTACTCTGAACTCAAAGCTCTGAACTAGACTTGTGTGCCAGTTCTGCTTCCAGAAATGAGAGATGGCAACTGGGAGTCTCTGAGATGAGGAAGTGAACTGCAAAGCGCAGGCGTATTCGATATGGTTGTCAACACATCAATGGGACAGTCTGTCTAGGGCAGCAATGGAGATCAGTCACCAACTCCAGACATCACACACTTGGCACCCTGTGACCTTCAGCCCCATGTGGGGAAGGCTCAGGGAGCACTTAGGATTTCTCAGGAGCAGCACCTCAAGGCATCTTCAACAACCACTGTGCTCCTGGGCCTTCCTCTGTGTTGCTAGAAAACCTGGGAGACTCATGAGGGCTTGAGACCTTAGGAAGTCTAACTCCTGGACTGCCAGAAGGGACCTCTGAGATCCCAGAGGGAAGGGGTCGTTTCAAATCACAGGAAAGATGAGCCAGATCTGGAATATAAATTTCTTAGTCACCATAGGCACTTGGCTATAGCGTTTAAAAGTCATTAGTGTGTGAGTTTACTGTGTGTACAGGGTGCCTTTTAGAAGTTGAGTCTTTGGTGGTTTTTTTCCCATGTGACTCTATAAGCACTTCTCTTTCCAGGTACATTTTGGCAGTTTGGTGCTTGCCTCTGATGGCCCCATGGCATCAGCACAGTGTCGCAGCTCGGACAATGCTGCACTGACTTGTGAAGTGCACTAGATTTCTCAGAGAAGTCTCGGGGGACACAATGGCAACTGTTCACTTCCCTGAATGGGTGGCAGTGTGGATAGTCTGTATCCTCTCCCTTTCGTTCCCTGATGTTAGGTGATTCTGTCCCTGTGAAGATATTGTTGAACGTGCCTGCCCAAAGGTAGATGGCAGAGATCAGTCATGACGAGTGGCAGCATGATGTGGCTGTCGAGCAAATATGTGGTGCATGAGGCTAATGCCATCGGCATATACTGCCCTGGCACTCTGTTCTAAGCAGGAGTAGAGCTAATATGGCGCTAAAACACATACCTACAAGAGCATGACAAGTCACTTATAATCATCTGCAAAAATTAGGCATTTCATACTATTGAATTGCTATACTTTACATGGCCAGCCTTGCAGTAGGAGGCAGTAGGTTTATTAACACTAATATCACCACAAACATGTGAGTAATGGGATCATATTGATGTCACTAGGCTCTATGAATTTTTCAGGTACATATAATCTTAAATGAATATTAAATGTAATATTCATACAACTGTATATATATGTATGTACACACATACACTCGTAAATGCAAGTCAGCAGACATTTATTAAATGCTTATTATTAATTTGGCTGTTTGGTTGCTTGCTTGCTTGGTTTTTGGATTTCTTTGTTTATTGAGACAGTCTCACTTATGTAGCCCTGGCCAGGAGTTTGCTATATAAACTAGCCTAGCCTCAAACTTGTAGCAATCCACCTGCTTCTGCCACACAAGTGCTGGGATTACAGGTTTGCCACTATTCCCAGCTTTCTACTGTGTCCTGCTGTCATTAGGATAGGGACATGATGAAAATACTGGGTGAAAAGTCACAACATTTTAACAGATTTAGATACATGTCACTCAACTGACTTCCAGAAAGGATGATGTTTTTCCAAACTGCATTTAAACATCACTCACTATGAGCCAACCTGTGATGATCTGAATAACGCCTCTGCCATAGGCTCATGTATCTGCCTGCTTAGACCCCAGGTGATACATTGTTTGGGCAGGGTTAGGATGTGTGACCTTGTTAGAGGAGGTGTGTCTCTGAGGGTGGACTTTGAGGTTTTAAAAATCTCATGCCAGACCCAGTCTCGCTCCCTCCCTCTTCCCCGACCCCTGCCCTACCTGCTGCTGCTGCCTGAGAATCAGAATATGAAGCTCTCAGACGCTGCTTCAGTGCCATGCCTGCCTTTGTGCCATCACACTCCCCACCATGATGGGCATGGACTTAACCTCGGGAACTATAAGCAACGCCCCCGCCCCCAGTACTAAATGCTTTTCTTTATAAGAGTTGCCTTGGCCATGGTGTCTCTTCACAGCAATAGAACAGTGACTAAGACACTAGCCATGGCCTAAGTGCTTCCTGTGTCATTTCAAGCAATGCAGAGACTTCAGGAGGTAAGCCCTGTTATCAGCCCATGGTACAGGTGAGGATAAGTACAAAGAGATAAAACAACCTGCATGAACAGCATCCCTGGTAAGCTGGAGAGGTAGAATCAAACCCAAGCAGTCTTCCCACAGTCTGGCCCAGATGCAGTTGCAGGATGCCAACTGCAAAGCAGTCTTCCATTGTTACCAATCCCAGCCTAAACCCCTTTCACTCTATCTGGACAGAAGTCACAGGTAGTAAAAGAGGAGCTCTTCCGAGCACTGGTCTTTGGATGACTGATGTGACAGTAAGGAGAGGCAGCAGTAGGTGGTGCCCTCTTGTGTAGGGTAGGTGTATAGACCTAGGCAGTCAAGATTCCTCAAGCCCTTGCCACCTCTCCACCATCAGCACCAGCTCACCATCATCTCCCTGCCTGGGCTGATCTTGTGCTGTTCACCAGTTTCTTCAGCTCACAGCCCTAATGCTGCAGCAGCTCATGGAGAGGCAGAACAGCAAAGGGTCTCAGTGAGCTGAGCAGCCTGCTTGCATAGCCCTAAGATGGGTGTCTGCACCAATCACAGTTACTCACAAATGGTGCTTTGCGTTTCCATCAATCATAGCCCTGCTTCTCTGCCAGTCGGGCCACCAAAGGAGGTGCTCCCCCTCTAGCCTAGGCGAAAATGCAAGGTCACCTAGAGTTCACTGAGGCTTGTGGTAGCAAAGCTCTGACAGCTGCAGATTAAGGCACCAAATAGCCCCATCCCTCCAGTGTCTGTTTATTTCCTGGGAAATGAACATCAGGAGTGCTCACAGGAAACTTGACATTGATGCTAAAGAATGATTCTAACAGGCTTAATAGTGTGTAATAGATTATTTTTTGATGTGTTCTTGGATTCAGTTTGCCAGTATTTTACTGAGAATTTTTGCATCCATATTCATGAGTGAGATTGGTCTGTAATTCTCTTTCTTGGTTGAGTCTCTGTGCGGATTTAGTATCAGGGTAACTGTAGCTTCATAAAACCAGTTTGTCAGTGAGCCTTCTGTTTCTATTATATGGAACACTTTGAGGAGTATAGGTATTAGCTCTTCTTGAAAGTTTTGGTAGAATTCAGCACTAAAACCATACGGCCCTGGGATTTTTTTGGTTGGGAGGTTTTTGATGGCAGCTTCTATCTCCTTGTGGCTTATAGGTCTATTTAATTTGTTCACCTGGTCTTGATTTAATTTTGGTAGGTGGTATCTATCTTAAAAAATGTCCATGTCTTTTACATTTTCCAGTTTTGTGGAGTACAGATTTTTGTAGTAGGACCTAATGATTCTCTAAATTTTCTCAGTGTCCATTGTTATGTTCCCCTTTTCATTTCTGATTTTGTTAATTTGGATATTCTCTCTCTGCCTTTTGATTAGTTTGGATAAAGGTTTATCAGTCTTGTTGATTTTCTCAAAGTACCAGCTCTTTGTTTCATTGATTCTTTGGATTGTTTTCTGTGTTTCTATTTTGTTGATTTTAGCCCTCAACTTGATTATTTCCTGTCTTCTCCTTTTGGGTGAGTTTGCTTCTTTTTTTCTAGAGCTTTCAGGCATGCTGTTAGGTCATTGATGTGAGCTTTCTCCATTTTCCTTATGTGAGCACTAAGTGCTATGAACTTTCCTCTTAGCACTGCTTTCATAGCGTCCCATGACCATTATGAGTGTGGTGGTTTCTCAGAAAACTGGGAATCAACCTAACTCAGGATCCAGCAATTTCACTCTTGGGAATATATCCAAAAGATGCTCAATCATACTACAAGAGCATTTGTTCAACTATGGTCATAGCAGCATTATTTGTAATAGCCAGGGCCTGGAAACAACCTAGATGCCCCTTAACTGAAGAATGGATAAAGAAAGTGTGGCACATCTACACATTACAGTACTACTCAGCAGTAAAAAAAAACAATGACATCTTAAATTTTACATGCAAATGGACAGAATTAGAAAACATCATCTTGAGTGAGGTAACCCAGACCCAAAAAAGCAAATATGGTGTATACTCACTCATAAGTGGATACTAGTCATAAACAAAGGGCAATGAGCCTATAGCTCAGGATCCTAGAGAAACTAAGTAGTAAGATGAACCCAAAGAAAAACATATATAGACCCACCTGCAAATTGGAATCAGACGAAAGTTTGGGAGCAGGGGGACAGGCAGTAGAGGGAGGGGAGAAGAGGGTGGAGGAGAACTTGAGGGAATGGGATGGTTGAGATGGAGGAAGGACAGATATGAGAGCAAGGAAAGAGATATCTTGGTTGAGGGAGCCATTATTGAGTTGGCAAGAAACCTGGCTCTAGAAAAATGCCCAAGAACCCACAGGGATGACCCCAGCTGAGACCCTAAGCGATAGAGGAGAGGGTGTCTGAACTGACCTTGCCCTGTAGTCAGACTGATGATTATCTTAAATATCACCAGAGAACCTTCGTTCAACATCAGATGGGGAACAGAGGCAATGACTCACATAAGAGCACTGGACTGAGCTCCTAAGATCCAGTTGAAGAGTGGAGGGAGTGAGAGTATGAGTAAGGAATTCAAGACCATGAGGGGGTCATCCACTGAGACAGTTTGCTTGAGCTAATGGGAGCTCCCCAACTCCAACTGGACTGAGAGTGAACCAGCATGGGGACAACCAAGCCCCTCTGAAGGGGTTGACAGCTGGGGCAGACTGAGGGACCACTGTGAGTGACACGGGCACATGTCTCTACTGTATTTACCAGCTTCATGGGATCCTGTTCTCTTTGGACGTAAACCTTGTTCAACCTAGGCATAGTAGGGAGGGCCTTGGACTTTCCACAGGGCGGGGTGCATGGCACTCCCTTAGGGTTGGAGGGGTGGGGGAAGGGTCTGTGGAGGGAGAGGGAGGGGACAAGAAGGAGGGGAGGGAGGAGGAATTTGGATTGGTATTTTTTTAAGTAATAAAAAAAGGAAAAAATAAAAAAAGACTAGTAGTTGCTTTTTTAGTTTAAAAGTAGAGTAAAATGAGCTCCTCGTTTATTCTGTCTTTTCCTCATCCCCCTTTTTTGTATTCAGAATGAAATCCCAGAATCTAATTTCCTTTATTCAGCTTGTTTTCCTTGACCATGACCAATAACAATTTGTAACCACCACCACCCCCTAAATCATGTCAAATATCCATAACTCACTGAATGACCCTAAACCACCCGCCCCTCCTCTTGGGAATGTGGGCATTGTTTACTCTAGATTGTTTCTTGTTGTCTGGAAGTGATGGCATCTCTAGGGGTTCCTGATAAAATTGAAATAAAGGCCAAGTCCTAACTGTAAAAAAAATAAAATAATGTGTAATAGCTGCCAGTCCCAAATGGAGGCGTGAGTTCCCCTTCTCTGTCTAGCCGGGTGTACTGCTGTGATGACACACCAGGACCAAAAGCTGCTTGGGCAAGAAAGGGTTTATGTCACTCACAGTTCATCATCAAAAGCAGCAAGGACAGGAGCTCTAGCAGGGCAGAACCTGGGGGATCAGGAACTGATGCAGAGGCCATGGGGGTGCTGTTTATTGGCTTCCTCAGCTGCTTTCTTACAGAACCCAGGGGTGGCTCCACCCACAATGGGATGAGCCCTCTCCATCACTAATAATGAAAAATGCCCCATAGCCAGATCATATAAAAGCCTCTCCTCATTGTAGGTTCCCACCTTTCAGATAACTCTAGCTTATATCAAGTTGACAAAAAAACTAGCTAGTTATAATTTGGGTGTTCCTGCTTTAAAATCATGAACAATGATATATCAGCAACAGAATATTGACCTTGAGAAGGACAGCAAGTTCAAGGCCGGCCTGGGCTGTACAATAAAACCCTGATTATTTTTTAACGAAAATAACATACTATTGAAATTATGTTTTAGAGTTATACTGTGTCTGTGGGGGAAAGCAAAGGGAGTGAGACCTTTCCAGCCCCCAGACCGCAGTCCTGCATTTACTCCATCTCGTGTTGGGGTTTTTAGGCTGAGTGATGCTTCTAGGGTCCTTTTCAGTCACTTGAGCTGAAAAGCCACTTGCCTGAAGTGTTGTTGCTGTGGCTGTTTAATCACTGGTGAGTCTCTCATACCCGAGTCACCATAGGTGAAGGAAGGGCTGAGCAGTGGAGCCAGAGACAGCACTCAGACCAACTCATCAGTTTTCTGTTTCAAGTTCAAAGACCCCTGAAGAGAACAGTTGTTTTTGGGTCTCCACAAACAGCTATATCTGTGTTACCAATTGCTATGTGACAACCACACACAATTTTTCTGACCCCCATTTAGCAGTGAACTAAAAGGAAAAAAATCTGGGACCAGTGAGATGGCTCAGCAAATAAAATCTCTTTTAAGCCTGGCAGCCTACATCCATTCCCTGGAACCCACATGGTAGAAGGAGAGAAGTGACTTCTACAAGTTGTCCAGTGACCTACATATGTTTACTATAGCATGAACACACACACACACACACACACACACACACACACACCAGGCAATCAATGTAAAAGGAAAAAAGCTAAACAAAATCCCACAACCCCACGGCTCTAAAGACTTGCTGCCAGAAAGTGGCTCCTTTTCAGCCTCTTCTTTCTTTTCCTTTTTCTTTTTTTGACAATGTCTCACTATGTGAAGCTGAGTAGTGACCTTCCTGTCCCCACCTCTGCCACCTGAGTGTCAAGACTGTAATGCCACCACACCTGGCTCACATATCTGATGCTAGACCTAGGTCAGCCCCAGCGTCCATTCCCAATCCTCTTTCCCCCACCTTTTCTAGCCTCTAGGTAACTGTTGCACTTCCCACTATGGTGCCCTCCCCTGCTGTCCTAGCCAGGGTTTCTGTTGCCATGATGCAGTGCCATGACCAAAGGCAACTTGGGGAGGAAAGGACCTATTTGGCTTCCACTGCCACATCGTCATAATCCATGACTGAAGGAAGTCGGGACAGGAACCTGGAGGAGCTGACGCAGTCTGTGGAGGGTGCTGCTTACTGGCTTGTTCCCCATGACTTGCTCATATAACTTTCTTATAGAACCCAGGACCACCAACCCAGGGATGGTACCACCCACAAGAGGCTGGGCTGATGTGGGATACTCTGTATGCTGTGAATATGTTTTATTACCATTGGTTAATAAAGAAGTTGCTTTGGCCTATGGCAGGGCAGAATATAACTAGGTGGGAAATCCAAGCAGAGAGAAATTAAGAAAGAAGGTGGAGTTGGGGAGATGTCAACAGCCTTTAGAGAAGCAAGATGTGAGGTAACAAGCCATGAGCCTCGTGGTAAAATACAGAACAATAGAAATGGGTTAATTTAAATTGTAAGAGCTGGTTCATAATAATCCTGAATTAATAGGCCAAACAGTTAGTAATTCTTTTTAAAAAAGTAAGCCTCTGAGTGGTTATTTTAAAAGCAGCTGTGGGACCAGGTGGGCTGAGAAACGTCCAGCTACAATGGACCCTTCCATGTTAATCACTAACTAAGAAATTGGCCTACAGGTTTACCTACAGCTTGATCTTATGGAGACATTTTCTCAACTGAGGTTCCTTCCTTTCAGATAACTAACTCTATCTTGTATCAAGTTAGAAAACCAGCAAGCACACCTTCTCTAGTCCTTTCCCCCATAACCCAGAGAACACAGCCCCTAAACCAACAGCAGCATCTGCCCTCACAGATAACAAACAAGGAAGGTCAGGAAGGTAAAACACCAACTTCAGTTAAGTACACAAGGAGAAGCATATAGTTGAAGATGATTCTGAATTGTCTGGAACCTCGGGGAGGTAGGTGGAGCCAGGTTTTCTGTGCAGTAGAAAAGCCACAGAGGTACATTTGTCTTAAAACTCTATTCTGCACCTGATCTTTCCAACTGTTCTCATTCTCAAGGCTGTTCCAGTCCACTCTGGACCTCCCCTTGCACCTGCAGCCTCAGTGTCTGGAGAAGACTGCCCACAGCCCGCATATTCTACTCATGCAGATGCTTTGACTTCTTCCCTTGTCTTATCCACAGCACAAATGCTGACCCACTGAACAAGCCTCATAAACCTTGAAAATGGAGCGTGTCCAATATGAAATGTCTTGGCTCCACATCTAGGGCTGCCTTTCAGCCCCCTAGCTATCTAATGCTTTAATTAAGGATGCAATATATCCATTTACACCCAAAAAGAAATCAATGTACCAGCCTGTGCTTTCTTCTCCCTCAGTTGCTGTACTAGGCAGTCCCCAAGTCCTATTAGTTTCACCTCCTAAATTTTTTTTCGTTTTTTATTAAATTTAAAAGAAAATTTACATTCACTCCCCTTGTCCCAGGTCCCCCGCTCTCCCCCCTACTCCCACCTTCCCCCTGCTTTCCCAAGATGGGGCAGGATACCCTGCACTGTGAAAAGCCCAAGACCCTCCCCTCTCCATCTCGGTCTAAGAAGGTATGCATCCATATAGAATAGGTTCCCAAACAGCCAATACATGCAGAAGAGATAGATAGGTCCCTTGTGCCATTATCATTGGCTTCTCAGTCAGTCCTCATTGGCAGCCACATTCAGAGTCCAGTGTGAGGAGCCACACTCACTATTCGCCATTACAAGATGGCGCTGACATCCTGTGTTCCCAAGTGGTAAACAAGCTTGCTGCGCAGACGCAAAGGGATTTTCCATTCCTTGTGCTCTGCCTCTCCTGTGGCATCATCTCGTGCGATGGGTTGCAGCCAACCAGGGGCTGACACGTCCTAGGCGAGGAGAAGCCTCTATTTAAGGGAAG
>JAQHUG010000236.1:2490343-2506731 GCA_028555095.1 Dicrostonyx torquatus | reverse complement strand
TGGTCTCTATCACTTTCATAAAGTTACGTTTAAAGTCGAGTTCTACTTCTTCTGGATTAGGTTGTTCAGGTCTTCTTATTGCATAATCACTGGATTCTGGTGTTGTCTTGTTGCTTTTCAGGTTGTTGGAGGAATTCTTGGATGGCGCCTGCCCATCTCTTCCCCTCCTATTGGATCAACTGGTACTTGATAGGGGCCACTTGCTCAGTCTGGATGGATCTGGATCAGGGGCCCTCGCTGGCCCAAGAACCTGCCAAACTCCTCACGTCCGGATGGATCTGGGTCAGAAGCCCTCTCCAAGAGCCTGTTGCCGTCAAAAGGGCAGGCTTCTCCACTCCGTGGACCACACAAACCCTGCGGCTTTGTACATGCCCCCTTTTCCCTCAGGGCCTTAGCCCGGAAGCAGGCTGAGTTCATTTGGGGAACCTAGGACCTCACCGCTGATGGGAAGGGATGCTTGGGTATAAGCTGGGGTGTGATAAACAGAAAAACCAATAGGTGGGGGAAGCCTGGGCTTGCATCCAGAAAGCTTTGGGGATTGGAGGGTGTCCTTAGTCCCCCCGGGGCAGGACACCTAGGCGGCTAGGCTGGGACCCACTTACCTTCGGGTCAGGATGGCTGGATCAGAAGCCCTCTCCAAGGGCCTGCCGCAGTCAAAACGGCGGGCTTCTCCCTTCATCTATGTTTTGCCTCAGGGATTTTTTTTCTTAACGTTTCATTCATTCTGCATGTCCTATTTTCTTGATTCCTCCATGTCTGGCTGGCTGGTTGTTGCCTGACAGGTTGGCCCTAGGCATCTCTCTCTCTCTCTCTCTCCTTTGTTCTCTCAAGCCTAGATTCATCTTCCTACTTATTCTCTCTGCTTGCTAGCCCTGTTTGTCTCTCCTCTGCCTGAACTCTAATAAAAAGTTCAGCTTTTTATTAGACCAATCAGGTGCTTTACTCAGACAAGGCAAAACAGCAACACATCTTTCCATCATTAAGTAAATGAAACATAAACAAATATAGCACACCTCTTCGTAGTTAAAGTAAGATTCCATAACAATATGGTGGAGAAATAGGAGTGAAAGAGAGGCAGAGTTGTTCTTGTGCTGTGGTAAGAGGCAGTTCTGAAGAAGCAAGGACAGTGAGGAATGGGCTGATGTTGGCAGCCTGCTTGCCACCTGGGACCATGGTGATGTCTGGGCCTGGGCTTGCTGCCTTAGGGCCATGTCTATGTCCATGGTCCCTACCACAGCTGGGGTCTGTGCTGATGTCCATGACCCATGTAGCCACCAAGACCCTGGGGATGCCTGGGCCACCACATGTGACCATTTGGTATCTGAGTGGCCTGTCAGCCACCAGGGAACATGATGACAACAGGCCTTGAGTTACTGCAGGGGGCCTTGTTTGGGCCCATGGCCCTGCAGCAGCTAGGGTCTGTGTTGATATCCATGGCTCCTGATGCCACTGAAGGCTGTGGAAATACCTGGAACCTGAGGCCAGGTTGGGATCTGAGGGTCGTGCAGCAGCTGGGACCATACAGATCTGAGTGGCCTACACTGTCCCAGGTACCATGGTGATATACGTGCCCGGGCTGCAGCTGAGGGCCATGCCTGGGTCCATGGTCCTACTGCAGCCAGGGTCTGTGTTGATATCTGTGGCTCCTGATAGCATTGAAGGCCATGCTGATGCCAGGGGTCTGAGTCACTACGTGGGACCATGTTGGTGTCCATGGGCCATGTTGCTGCTGGAGTCTTGTCAATCTGAGTGGCCTGTGCTGCCACCTGGGGCCAAGGTGACATCTGAACCTGGGCTGCTGATGAGGCCTTTGGGTCTGTGGTCCTACCACACCTGGATCATCTGTGCTAATGTCCATGGTCCGGGGGTACCGTCAAAGGCCATGTGGATGCCTGAGGTATAGGCTGCATTTTGTGGCCACGTTGGTGTCCAATCGGGCCATACTGTGGCTGGGGCCATGCTGATCTGAGTGGCCTACATTGCCTCCTGGGGCCATGGTGTCATCTGACCCAGGGCTACTGCTGAGGGCCATGTCTGGGTCTGTGTTGATGCCCACAGCTCCTGATACCTTGAAGGCCATGCTTATGCCAGGGGTCTGGCCACCACCTGGGGTCATGTTGGTTCCAAGAGCCACACTGCCAAAGGGGCCATGCCAATCTGAATGCCCTGCCCTGCCCCTTGAGGACATTGTGACACCCTAGCCTGGGCTGCTCTCAAGGACCATGTCTGGGTCTGTGGTCCTACCACAGTTAGGTTCTGTGTTGATGGTCCATGGTACCACCAAAGGCCACACCGATGCCTGGGGCCTGGGCTGCAACCTGTAGCCATGTTGGCCTCTGAGGGTGGTACCACTAGGATCATGCTGATCAGAATGGCCTATACTGCCACACAGGGTCATGGTGTTATCCAGGCCCAGGCTGATACCATGGGCCAAGTCTGGGTCTCTGGCCCAGCAGCAACTAGGGTCTGTATTGATATCCATGGCTCCTGTTGCTACTTGGGGCTGTATAGATGCCCTGGGTCTGGACAGTCACCTGAGATCATGTTGGTGTCCAAGGGCTTTGCTGCCACTGGAACCATATTGATTGGGTGACCTATATTGCCACCAGGGCCATGGTGATATCTGGACCTTAGTTGCTGCAGGAGCTGGGGTATGGAATGATATCCATGACCCCTGCTACTACAGGAGGTCATAAGAATAATACATATTGAAATCTGATGACCTGGCTGAGCTGGCCCACCCCTCACTGGTCCTGGGATAGCTGGCCCTGCCTTTCACTGGTCACTGCAGCAGGAGAGCTGGCTCTGCCCTCATTGAGGAGCCGGCTCCCAGATACTCAGTAAAGATGGACCACCCCTCACCATGGACGTGGGAGAGCTGGCCCCAATGACATGGGCCTAGGAGAGCTGGATCCGTCCCTCTCCTGAGGGGAACCTTCCCAGTGATCCAGACAGACCAGCTCAGCTACCACCCAGACCCACATCCTGGGCCTTGGTTTGGCCCATCTTAACATCTACCCTATCTATGACCTGATGGAGTGTGTGAAGCAACTGGTCCTGCAGAACGATAACCACAGGATCTCCATCACTTGGGGCAATGGCAGGATATCTGAGAGGGATTTTAGTGAGGGTACAGTGATGACAGTGTGCCAGAGGACTTGCACCAGACCAGTCATTCATTGCAATGAACATTTTTTTGGTGGGGGGGTGAATGGTCAAAAGGGTATACTGCATGTTGCACTGTAGCTCCTGATGCTACTAGGATGAATGAACAGGTGTTGTAAAGTTTCTTTGTTTGTTTTGCTTCCTTTTAAAATAATTTTGGGGGGATTCTTATGGAGGTGCATGCTGCAGGTGTGAGGGACAGGTATGGAGGGACCAGGAGGTAAGCAGGGTTGGGGTGTATGATGTGAAATTCTCAAAGAATCAAGAAAAAACTATGTTAATAAAAAGAAAAGAAGTTACTTTGATCTTTTTGTATTTGTTAGAAATATTTTTGTGACCTTCAATGTGATCTATTTTAGAGAATATTCCATAGACGTTTGAGAAGAGAATACATTCTGTATCTGCTAGATGAAATGTTTGGTAGATATGTTAAGTCATTTTCTCTATGGTGTAGCTTAACTTATTGATTTTTAGTGTAGATGGCCTATCTGTAGAGGAGAATGGAATATTTAAGTTACTTACTACATTAGTTTTTCTTTCCTCAATTCTGTGATAAAATATCTAACAAAAGCAACTTAAGGAAGGAAGAAAAGAAGGAAAGAGGGAGGGAGGGAAAGATTGAGAAGGAAGGAAGGAGGAGGGAGGGAAGCAGCTTATTTCAGCTCACAGTTTTAGGGGATTATAATCAATCAAGGCAGGGATGGTGTGACTCCAGAAAAAGGGGTGGATAGTCACATTGTGAATGTTTGTGCTCTTTTTTTATCCAGTGAAGGATCTTAGCCTACAGAATGGTATTGCCTACATTCCCCATATGGAAATTTATTATTTGTAAGCCAATTTAAAAAGTAAAAATAAGAAGGAAAAAGAAATTATTCATACAAATGTGTTTGGCACACGGCATCTCACCTCCAGCATTGGCAGAGATTTCTCATTTGCATTATTATGTGGGAAACTGGGTCTCCAGAAAGCCTTGAACCATGAGAGGACCAAGTAGGTCTTCCCAAGCCAATTGTGTTTTTCTTTATAATTACAAAAATAAAAATAATAAAGGACTTCCCAATAATAAAGAAATTCATAATCAAAGTAAATAAATGTAAGAAAGAAAATAAAAATTGATAAGTGGATTTGTGTGTTTGTGTGTAATAATGTAGTGTTTGTTATATGTATATGTGTATCTATGTGTGTGTGTGTGCATGTGTTGCATGCATGTCAATGTGCAGGTGCACAAGCATGCATGTAGAAGCCCAAGCAGGAGTTCAGTTTTCTTCCTCTATTTCTCTTCATCATTTCCGTGAGACTGTCTCTCACTGACCTGGAAGCTTGTCATCTGAGTGGGGTTACTTGTCTCCACCTGCTGGGTTATAAGTATGTGAAGCCATGTCCTGCTTTTTCTAAAATAATGTTTTAGTTTTTGAAATTATAATACAATTACATCATTCCCTCTCCCCTTTCCTCCTTCTAACCTCTCCCATGTGCCCCTCTTTCTCACTCAAATTCATGGCCTGTTTTTCTGTAATTCTGAATGCACACATTTATGCATATATATTCCTAAATGCATAAATACAACTTAAGCATTTCATATACTGTTACTTGTATGCATATCTTTTCAGGGACAGACATTTGATATTTCATAACCAGTTGGTGTTCTCTTCCCTAGGAAAGGCTATTTCTCCCATTATTAGCATGCCTTGGTTCCCTGTAGTTCTTTGTTTAGGGTTAGGGCCCTATGAACTTTAGCATGTTGGTGTGGTGCTTGCTCATGTCATATTTAGGCAGCCATATTGGTGAGACTTCATGGATATAGCTTCTCTGACATTTCTAGGAGACACAATCTCATAGAAGAGTCACTGGTAGCTGGGCAGTGGTGGCACACGCCTTTAATCTCAGCACTTGGGAGGCAGAGGCAGGCAGATCTCTTTGAGTTCGAAGCCAGCCTGGTCTACATGAGCTAGTTCCAGGACAGGCCCCAAAGCCACAGAGAAACCCTGTCTCGAAAAACAAAATAAAACAAAACAAAAAAAAAAGAGTCACTGATTTCCTGGCTTCTATCACCTTTCTGTTCCCTTTTCCACAGTGTCCCTGAGCCTTAGGAACAGGAGTTGTTATTGCAGAGGTATCAGGTGTGACTGGGCTCTGCATGGTTTCCCTGAATTTTATTTGGTTGTGGTTTTCTGTAATAGTCTCAGTCTGCTGCAGCAAGAAGTTTCTTTGATGGATGAGAACTACACCTATCTGTGGGTATAAGAATAAATATTTAGAATATCTGTAGGGATCATGCTGGTTTAGTAAAGTGATGGTTGTAGGCTGTCCTCCAAGATCCATGGCTCCTCTAGCCCCAGACAGTTGGCTAGGTTTGTAGTACTAGGCACAGCTTACCTCTTATTGAGCGGAGAGTTGATGATCACCCATTACTGCACCCTTAGGGTTATCCTGCCATGCTAGTTTTAGTTCATAAGAATAATAGCTGGATGGGACTGTTGGTGGCTTCTTTCTCTTGCAAGCTTGCATGGCACCATCTGGCACTATGAAAGCTAGTCCTCAGGATGAGGGTTTCAGGTCAGATCCAGCTCAGGTCCTTTGGGTCCTGTGTCCAAAATGCATTATATCCTCAGCCACAGGGATTTACTTTCCACCTTGGGTGGCAACCAGTGACAACTGAAATAATCCATAATGTTTTGGGAGTTTCTTGGACAACTCTGACCAACATATCAAAAGAAGGTTTCTTATGCCTGGTGTTAGGGTTTCAATTAGGCAGTTTATAGCTTTTGAGTGGAGCACTGTCAGCCTAGATATAAGATTTAATTAATGGTTGCCCAAGCCAGCTATCTTTAAAATATACACTTTAATAGGTGTGACAAATACAAACAGATTTACAATACCAGATCTTGTATCCCATGCTTTTCCGAAGACATGCGCCGGACCAAGAGCCAGAGAGAGCGCTCACACGTGGACTGAGTCTTTTATTCATCTGGGGATGGCTAATGGCGGGGCGTGGCTTTAGCCTGATTGGCTAAAACCTTTCCCCATCATCTCCCCCTTTTGTCTAAATAAGATCAACCTAACACTAGTATAGCTATATACAATGGGAACAGACATCGAACATGAAGTTACAAACAATAAAAATATCAATCCATTATCCCTCCCCCATCTCTTAATTATATGGAAGGCATAATCAACCCCTAATGAAGTCCCAAAGTCTGAGGGCAAAGTTTCTGGGAGAGGGGACGTCGTTCTCTAAAGCTAGTTCTTGCTGACATGGGGACGACGTTTGTCCAGGGGATCCATGTCAGCTATCCAAGTTGAAATTGTTCTGGTGAATGTAAGATTATCATCATTGTGGATGAGTCATCATGTCTCCCTTTGTAGTGGTTTCTTCTCCTAGCCAGACCTTTATCAATTTTGATGGTATCCATAATTTTTCTTCTCCTGTGGAAACAAGAGCAAAACCCCTTCCCCAACGCAGCACCTCTCCTGGTTTCCATTGTGAGGTCAGCACATCCTTGAAATAAATTGGTTGATTTAGCTCAACAGATTTTTCCATTATCCAATGTCTTTCTGCTGCTGCTGTTCCTTTGTCATTAGCATTAAGAAAATTCAAGGTTAATAAGGCATTATGTAATCTATTTCTGGGGGCATTTTCCACCCCTTTCTGTTTGTTTAACATATCCTTTACAGTTTGATTTGATCTTTCTATGACTGCTTGACCTGTAGGTTTGTATGGTATACCTGTAACATGCTTAATATTATAATAAGCAAAAAACCGTTTAATTTTCCTAGAGACATAAGCTGGACCATTATCGGTTTTTATTTGTTCAGGTATACCCATGATGGTCATAACTTCTAATAAATATGTGATTACTGAATCAGCCTTCTCTGAGCTTAAAGCAGTTGCCCATTGAAAGCCTGAATAAGTGTCAATGGTGTGATGTGTACATATTTTAATTTTCCAAATTCTGCAAAGTGGAACACATCCATCTGCCAAATTTCATTCCTTTGAGTGCCCTTTGGGTTAGTCCCTGCAGGTAAAGGTGTTTGGTTATATAAAGAGCAAGTAGGGCATCTTTTTATAATCTCCTTAGCTTGTTGCCACGTTGTAGAAAATTATTTCTTCAAACCTTTGCTATTGACATGGTGTTTTTAATGAAATTCAGAGGCCTGTAGCACACTTCCAATCAATCGATCAATTTCTGCATTACCTTGTGCTAGAGGACCTGGCAGACCCATATGGGATCGGATGTGTGTTATGTACATAGGGCAAAGCATATTGTGAATCAGTGACTATATTAAGAGGTTCTTTAAAATCCCTTAGCACCATAAGAATGGCATATAATTCTGTCTTCTGGACAGAACTATAAGGACTTTGTTCCACCTTACTCAATTCCTCTGATTTGTAACCTGCCTTCCCTGATTTATTAGCATAAGTATAAACTATATGGGCTCCATTTATTGGAGCATCACGTCCAATTCGAGGAAGAATCCAAGAAATTCTCTTAATGAGGTTAAGTCTACCACTTTTGGGATAGTTGCTATTAATTTCTCCCAAAAAATTAGCACAAGCCCTTTGCCATGGTTTATTGTCTTCCAATAACCTTTTTATTTTATCAGTAGTGAAAGGCACTATAATTTCTGCTGGGTCTATACCTGCTAGCTGACGAAATCTCAGTTTACCTTTTATAATTAATTCAGAGATCTTTTCCACATCAGTGTTTAATTTTTTACTTGGTTTGTGCAGTAAAAAGATCCATTCTAAAATAATATCTTCCCTCTGCATTAAAATTCCTGTTGGAGAAATTCTGGAAGGCAATATGACTAGAACACAACTAAGATTTGGATCTACCCTATCCACATGTGCCTCCTGTAATTTTTCCTCAATCATTGTCAGTTCCTTTTCTGCTTCAGATGTTAATTCTCTGGGACTATTCAAATCTTTATCACCATCTAAGGTTTTGTTTAAATGAATTATTAAATTGGGTGTTATCCCAACAGCCAGTCATAGACTGAAAATGTCTCCTAACAATCTTTGAAAGTCATTGAGAGTTCATAACCGGTCTCTCCTAATTTGTGCTTTTTGTGTCCTAATTTTCTGTAAACCTATTCTGTAACCCAGGTAATTAACAGAATCTCCTTTTTGAGTCTTTTCAGGAGTAATTTGTAATCCCCATTTAGGCAAAATTATCTTTACTTCCTCAAACATACTTTCTAAAGTATCTATGTTTGAATCAGATAATAAAATGCCATCCATGTAATGGTAGATTATAGACTTAGGGAATTGCTTATGTATTTTTTCTAATGGCTGACTTACAAAGTATTGACACAGCCTGGGGCTATTGAGCATTCTCTGAGAGAGGATAGTCCACTGGTACCTCCTAGTAGGCTGAGAATTATTGTAAGTAGGCACTGTGAAGGCAAACTTTTCTCTATCTTTTTCTTGTAAAGGTATAGTGAAGAAACAATTCTTTAAATCAATAACTATGAGAGGCCATCCCTTTGGTAGCATAGAGGGCAGAGGAATTCCAGATTACAGAGGGCCCATAGGTTGAATAGCCTTGTTAATAGCTCTAAGATCTGTCACCATTCTCCATTTACCAGATTTTTTCTTAACAACGAATACAGGAGAATTCCAAGGGCTGGTAGATTCTTCTATATGCTGAGCATCTAATTGCTCTTGTACAAGCTGTTCTAAAGCCTGTAACTTTTCCTCAGCCAAAGGCCATTGTTTGATCCATATCGGCTTTTCAGTCAACCATTTTAAAGGTAGGGCTGTTGGTACATCTGAAAGATTATCAATTGTTTTGTGTTCTTGTATAGCCCGAATAGCCAATGTTCATCATCTGTAATATCTTCTAATATTTTCCTCAGAAATATAAGCTTTAGGGGCAGCAGGAATGTTAATCTGGGTATTCCATTGCTGCATTAGGTCACGTCCCCATAAATTCACTGCAATATCAGCTACATGTGGCCTTAGTTTTCCTATTTGCCCTTCTGCCCTATGCATTTAACCCATCTCATGCTTTGTCTTATTCGAGATAAGGTTCCAATTCCCATGAAGTGAACATCTATCTCCTGAAGAGGCCAATTTGGATGCCAAGATTTAGAAGTAATAATACTTACATCCATACCTGTGTTCAATAAGCCTTCAATAAAAATGCCATTTATACAAACTCTCAGCTTTGGTCTTTGTTCGTTTATAGACGTCTGCCAGAATATACATTTCCTCTTTCCCACTAGATTTTTTTGACTAATTCTCCATATTTATCTCATCATTTAGACCATTATTCCTTATGACGGTAGGCATGGGGCCTTCTAGTTTTCCTGGTGAGACACATTCTCCATAGTAACAGGGAATGACTGGACCACATTTCCCATGGGGGCCTGCGAGAGGCCCCCCATGGCATTTCCTTGTCTATCTCTTGTTGATCTACATTCATTGCCGCACCTCCTACATAAACCTGAAGGCTGAGTCCTCCTGTGCCTGTTGTTTCCAGAAGAGGCATTATTCCCAGAAATCCATTGTCTACAATCCCTTCTCATATGTCCCATTTTACCACAATTAAAACATTTGGTATTTTGCCAGGCGGTGGTGGTGCATACCTTTAATCCTAGCATCGGGAGGCAGAGGCAGGTGGATCTTTGTGAGTTCAAGACCAGCCTGGTCTACATGAGCTAGTTCCAGTGCAGGCTCCAAAGCCACAGAGAAACCCTGTCTCGAAAAAAAATGGTATTTTGATGTCTTTTCTTATCATTGGAAATTGCTTCTCCTACCCACACTTCAGTACATAATCAAATGTCTTGACATTCATTGTATGCAAGACCCATTCATCCAAGGGTACTGATCTGATCTTTAAAGGCCCTAGGACCCTTTTACACTCCATATTGGCATTCTCATAAGCTAAAGCTTCAATTATTATACATCTAGCTTCTGGGTCAGTTATCCCTATTTGTACAGCCCTAGTTAGTCTGTGTAAAAATTCACTAAAGGGTTCTTTCTGTCCCTGTTTAATTCTAAGATATGACTCCACTCTCTGTCCTGGTTCCTGAACTCTGTCCCAAGCCTTTAAAGCTGCTGTGGTACACACGGACAGGGTGTGGTCATCATAAAGAGCTTGGTCCTGAGGGTCAGAGTAGGGTCCGTCACCTAGAATTTGATCTAGGGAGATCTTAATTCCTTTTGCTCTTTCCTGTTGTTCTAAAATCCTTGCTTCCTCTTTAAAAACACATCTCCAGTGCAATTGTGGCCCACTTTCCAGGACAGCCGAGATTAACTGCGCCCAATCGTGAGGCATGGCTTTGTTACTGAAAGCCCAGGTTTTGACCATCTCTCTAACAAATGACGAATGTAGTCTGTAATTTACAATTGTTTGTTTAATTTCTTTCAAATCACTCATACATACAGGCTCCCATGTATATTCCTTGATAACCTTAGGGTATTTGGAGTGAGCTACCTTTTCTGAAGTTATCACTGGAAAGGCAGGTAGAACTCTAAGGAAGTTATCCCGGAGAGTTTTACGAACTAATGAAGTTACATTTTGCCTCCCTACCTTTTGTTCCTGGTCATCAAAGTCAATAATTTCCTCAATCTTTTCAAATCTGTTTATCATTGCCTTCTGCAAGGTCTAGATCTCCTCTCCAGTAGTCTGTTCTAGTGCCCTCATTGAGGATTCCAAGGTATAAAGTCTGTCCTCTAGAGATAATATGTTATCCTTGTGCATAAACCGCATGGCATGAATGGTACCTTCTTGGAGAGACATTCTATCTGTCAACCGGTCATACCCCTTTGACAGAGTCTGATTAATAATCCAACCGTACAAAGTCTCTCAAATAATGTTTGAGAACCCATTGACATGGACTGAGTTCTCCATTCTAGATCAGCTGTGTTCCTTTCCAGAGTGCTAAATCTGTCATTAAAGGAATGAGTATCAGACTGTATTTTTTTCCAAAGAAATCTCAGGTGACTGAATTCTGTTAAGAATAATTCTAGCATATCCTTCTAGTTGTAAAATCTGTTTTTTGAAAAATTAGGTATCAGTTTGAATTGTGTCTAAAAACACGTCAGTTGACTGAAAAGTGCTGATTAAGCTGGTTGTTTTCTTTTTTAAATCTCAAATTTCCTTTCTAAGAAGCCTGGATTCAGCCTGTAAGTACTGCATCATCTTATTATGGTAAAACCAAAATATTATGAAAAAACCACAGAATACAAGAAAAAAGGTGAATCCTAGAAATGGCCCTGTAGGAAGGGATTCATATGTGTCTTGGAAGACCGCATACATGGTTGAATTAAAAAACCTATCCAACCCCCCCCCCAAAAAAAACGGTGAAATTATCTGACATTTTCCCCCTTTCTCAAAACTCACCTGTAGTGTTGGAGCAGGTGTAATGGCTGTTGTTTGCCAGCAGGTGTCACAGTAGTTACAGTAGTTGAGTGGTACTTACGAACACACATGCGACTAGGCGGAAGCTGGGGCCGCAGTGCGATTGAATTCCTTTGGTCGGCCTAGATGGGGTGCAGGCGGAATGGAAGGCTGCCCTAACACTTGTTAAGAAACTGGGGGGGGCAGAATGAGTCTCAAGAAGTTACACAGAGCAAGAAATCCAAAGTCTGGGTACAAAGAACAGAAATCCAGAAGCTTTCAGCGGCTAGCCAACAGCGTGGCTAGCGCCAGGCATCCGCCTACCGCTCCACTGCGGGCTGTGGGATTGCAGCTCCCAGCCAATGGAGGGGTCGTGACACAGCTGCTGTGGAGGTTCAGCACTGCTGTTCAACCATTCCTATGCTGCACTGCAACTGTGAAAGCCAAAAGCTGCTGCTGAGATTTCAAACATCGATTCTGTTTGAGCTGCCGAAATGTTCCAAGGACTTTTTGCCCCAGGGAATTTTCAGCATTAGGCAACCAGTCTCTCACTGCCTAAGCCCTGGGCTGTACGGCGGCGATTCAAAAACTGCTTTGCAAATCAGGCGGCTCTGCAAATCAGGTGGGCAGTGTGGATCCTGGGAGGCATGGAGCTTTTAACTGCTGACTCCATGCACAGGCCGCAGCCAGGAGGCTTATGCCAAGCCACCGCCAAGCGGCCTAGGCCACAGCAGGCAACCTAGCCAGGGTTGGGGGGAAGAGGGGGTGGTTCTAAAACCAAACATTGAGGCACCAGATAATGATGCAAAACAATCCTACATCAGTTTGATTAAAAGATGTTATTTATTGGAGGGGAAAAAAACTTACAGATCAATGTCCCAAACTACAGTCCTCTCGTCGCAAACAGGAAACAGAGAGTCTAGCATCAGAATGGGAGCTGGAAGCAAGAGAGGGTGAGTGGAGGGCTGCCACCACTTTTTTAAAATGAATGAAACCATGCCCCAGTGGGCTGGTATCTTAAAGGCTATTGGCCGAAGGAGAAGGAGCTCCCACAGCAAGGCGTGGTAGCATATGCCTTTAATCCCAATGCTCGAGAGGCAGAGGCAGGCAGATCTCTGTGAGTTCAAGAACAGCCTGGTCTACAGAGTGAGTTCCAAGACAAAGATACACAGAAATCCTGTCTCAAAAAGACAAAAATTAAAAATAAAGGAAATAGAGTTTAAAATAAAGCCGTGTAAAGATGGAAAATACACAGAGAATCTCAATCCTGTATGGTATTATGCTCTCTTTGAATTGTTTGAATGCTGAGGAAGGAGCAACAGCTGCTAAAAGATATTTGCTTATAAATGCTGCTGAATTAATACAAGACAGGTATTTTGAAAATACCTTGATTTCAAAATTGAAGTCAAAAGGTATGTTACTTTGGAGAAGAGATTTTGCTTTGGTTTCTACAAGAAATGAGAGGCTGTGTATTCATTCTGAGTTAAGAAAAATCAGGTTTGATCAACGAAGACCACCTGAGAAATCTCTGGTAGGAACAGATGGCCCAGATGTCTGAGTTCTATATCCAGAATAGATTCAAGACTGCTGCCTGAAACGATCAAACCTCACAGGATACTCCAGTCAGGACTTGTTCATAATTCTAAATTTTCTTAGGTCCCCATAAGATTATCAGTGCTCCCAACCAGCAGGAAGTAGTCTGGAAAACTACACTCACATTCCCAAAAAATGAACTATGGATGTTCTTGGTTTTGTTTTGTTTTTTGTTTTTTTTTAAAGAGGTGTTTGTATAGGCTGGACAACCAGACAGGAAGCAGAGACAGGTCAATGAGAACAGGAGAATACTGGGAATGAGGAAGCCCATTCCTCCCCAGTCCTGCCCAGACTCAGGAGAAGGAAGATGTGACCTGCCCCGCTGATAAAGGTACCGAGCCATGTGGCTAATGTAGATAAGAATAATAGGCTAACATAAGTTATAAGAGTTAATAAGAAGCCTGAGCTAATGGGCCAATCAGTTTATCATTAGTATAGACCTCTGTGTGATTTCTTTGGGGCTAAACGGCTGTGGGACCTGGTGGGAGGACAGAAACCTCAGACAACACCTGCTCACATGGCATCAGAGGCCTAGCAGTGTCCTTGTCACCAATTGCCTCTTTCTTTGTGTGTTCCCTCTTTTCTATGATGTCACTTCCTTGTCTTTGTTCATGTCTGTTTAAATTCTATGCCCCAGGAATACCTGAAGTTATTCCAAATTTATCATCTCTCCCCATGTCTTCTTCTTCTGCCCCTCTCCCTTCTCCTAGTTGTCCCTGGAGAACCTGGAAACTTTAGGCAGTGGGGCCTCACTGGAGGTGTGTCTGGTCCCTATTTCTTTCTTACTCTCTTAGCTTCCTGTCTGCCAGAGGGTGAAGAGCCTTCTCTGTACTTTCCCCAGACACTCTGGTGTTTTGACCAAGCAACCAGGGCTGAAACCTTCTGAGACTATGACCACAATCGGTTTTCCTTTAAGTAGTTTACAACAGGAATTTTGTCACAATGATGCTAAAATCAGCAAATATGACTATAAAGTTCTAGAGTATTACCTGGCATTTAGTTAACACTTGATAGAAATGATTAAGATCTGATGAATATTGTCTGCATGTACATTGTTCATTGTGCAGTGGAGTATTGGATGCTGTTGCTGGTTGTTTTTTACTCTCTATTCTTTTGGCTCTTTGTTATTTGAAGCCCTGCACCCAGCTCCCAAATAAATACCACACACAGAGTCTTATTCTTTCTTACAAATGCAGCTTGACTTGTTTCTAGCAAGCTTTTCTTATCTTAAATTATCCCATCTCTCTTTTGCCTCTGGGCTTTTATCTTTTTCTGTTTCTGTATACCTTTTTTTGTTTTTTACTTCTTTTTGCCTGGCTTGCTGTGTAGCTGGGTGGCTGGCACCTGGTACCCTCCTCTCCTTGTTCTATCTTGCTGCTTCTCCTTTTCCTCCTAGATTTCCCCTTCTATTTATTCTCTCAGTCTGCCAGCCTCCGCCTACCCTTTTTCCTGCATTGCTATTGGCTGTTCAACTCTTCATTAGACCATCAGGTGTTTTAGACAGGCAAAGAATCACAGCTTCACATAATTAATCAAATGCAACAGAAAAGAGTACAGCACATCTGTGCATTATTAAAACAAATGTTCCAGAGCATAAACAAATGGAACACATCTTTAATATTCTACAACAGGATGCAGCTTGCACTGGTTCATGGCTCTTCCCAGTTCCACATTCACTGCTGTTGTAGCTGAACACTGATTGTGATGGAGGGATTTGTGTCGTGGCAACTGGCAAATGCTTTAAATCAGAATGAAAGTTTTCTTTTTGGAGAACAGAATCCAGCATGTGGTTCATCTAGGACAGTGCTGGATACCTAGTAAGCATTCATTAACTACTTGTTGAATGAATAAGCCTATGGTACTGGACACTGTGTTTAACCAGTTCCTTAAAATCTTTTCAGCCATGACTTGATCTGATAGGGGTTCCCTGCAGAATTCTTAACCCCAGAAACCTCTAGCTGTGGATAGTGTTCAGCATTGTCTGGTTCCTGGGACAGCCTCCAAAAGCAAACCTTGAAATTCCTTCACTTAAGTTTCTGTCTCTTAGAAATTATTGATAAGGGGAACAAAGAATGAGAAGCAGAAATGGCATTGCTGTCTGTCAAGTTCTCAGGGTTCAGCATCTGGTATCTGCTCCTTAGATTTGTAGCCTTGTGGTTCCTGTGAAGATGCCAGGGTTAGTAAGGAAGATTACCAGTCCCTGTGTGCATGCTAGAGAAAATGAGAAAAGAATTATGGAATTGATGGCAGGCATTTGTATGTCAGGAGAGTTCAAGTGTGGGGACCTCTGTTAGAAGCTGGTGTGAGATTATGTTTCAATCTGGTTGCCATGTCCCTTCTTTTGGAAAGCAAGCTTGAAACTCCCTACTAGGTATGATGGAGGGAGGTGCAGCATGGAGGAAGAAAGGGAGATGACACATTTGTCCTTAGAATTAACACTACCCCAGAACAGCAGCTTCATAATAAAGATGCAACTACTGTGTGCCTCTCAAGAGTGGCTCATGCTATGCACAGCTTTGCTGCCTTCTGTCTTGATGTTCTAATGGAGTCTGGCAGGTGATAGTGTAATTTTATGTTGATTTAATTTTATGAACATAATGATGTCATGAACATAGTTATGCCAGGCATGATTGGTACACATCTGTGATCCAAGCATTCATGATGTGGAGTTGGGAACATTGGGAAGAACTCAAGGCCATTCTTGTCTATTACCTAGTGAGTCTCTGGCTAGCGTAAGCTAAATGGGACTCTATGTCAAAACCCTAAATCCTGCAAAAATAAGCACAATATAGTCTTATAACACATGTGGTGAGGAATCCACTTCTCTCAGATGTATTGTTTCCAACAGATGACTGCTAGTATTAGATCTTGTTTATTTTTCTTGACTTCTGATATGTGATGAGGTCAATATGAATTCCTGCAGGAATTTTCCTTCTTGAAGTCTAGTACCCCACTAGACACGATTTTGTCTACATTTCTCATTTAAATAATTTTGTTGGATCTGTCTGTCTATATGTCATCTCTCTGTGGTCTCGTTCTGTTGCCCTGACTGGTCTAGACTCATACTGATTCATACTCAAAGTAATCCTTCTGCCCCAGCCTCCTCAGTGCTTAGATTACAGATATGAGCTATCACTAACAGACTTCTTTTTGAAGATGGGTTCTCACTATGTAGCCCAGGCTGGTCTTGAACTTCTGATCCTTTTGCCTTGAATCCTAACTGCTGGAGCCTCTGTGTGTGTGTGTGTGTGTGTGTGTGTGTGTGTGTGTGTGTGTGTGTGT
>JAQHUG010000236.1:2374746-2482780 GCA_028555095.1 Dicrostonyx torquatus | reverse complement strand
ACCAAACCGGACTCTCTGAATGTGTCTGCCAATAGGGACTGACTGAGAAGCCAATGATAATGGCACTGGGACCTATCCATCTCTTCTGCATGCATTGGCTTTTGGGAACTTATTCTATATGGATGCACACCTTCTTAGGCCGGGATCCTAATCCTAATCCTGTCTTGAAAAACAACAAAAATAAGTAAATAAATAAAAAGAGCTTGTGGGACAAGCATAAGATAAGGTCAAGCATTCATAATTAATATTAAGTCTCTGTGTCATGATTTGGGGGCTGGTAGTCTGAAAAAGCCTGTTACATACTTACTCATCATAAGAGTATCCACTGCCTGTGAGGACTCAAGCTACCACGTGGGTGTCCTTCACCCGCCTGAGCCAAGTAGCTTCAGGTGGGCCTGTGGATAATTTCTCATATAACATCATAATAGTATAAAATGGTAGAATAAAACTAGAAAACAATAAGGGAAGCTACACAAATATTTGAGACTGAGCAATACATTCTTTTTTTTTTTTTTTTTTTTGGTCTTTCAAGACAGGGTTTCTCTGTGGCTTTGGAGCCTGTCCTGGAACTAGCTTTTGTAGATCAGGCTGGCCTTGTACTCACAGAGATCCGCCTGCCTCTGCCTCCCAAGTGTTAGTATTAAAGGTGTGTGCCACCACCACCAAGCCCAAATTAAACCCTTTCTGGAAGCATAACTTAACAGAACACTAGAGATATCACTAATGCAGCTCTGGGAGGAAGATTTATGGTTAAATTATATTTGAAAAAGTTAAAAAGAAGCTAGAAAGCTTGCTCAGTGATTAAGGGCACGTGCTGTTTCTGCACACAACTGAGGTTCACTTCTGCCTTAGTTTAGATTTCTATTACTGTAATAATAAACTATGACCAAAGCAGCTTGAAAAGGAGGTTATTTCATCTAAAAAATCTCTGGTCTCACCCCATCACTGAGGAAAAATCAGGACAGAAACTCAAGGGAGGGAGTGGAGCAGAAAACACAGATGAGCACCGCTTACTTGCTTGCTTCTCATAGTTTGCTCAAGCAACTTTTGCATATTCCCCAGGACCACCAGCACAGGGATGCTGCTCTCCAGGACCCTTCTGCATCAATCATTAATTAAATAAATGCCCTACCAACGACTAGTCTTAGGGAGGCATTTAGCTGCCAGAGTCCTTTTTCTCTCCAAACTGTACATTTTCTATTTCTTTCTGCAGCACTTGCTCTTTTTCAGCATAAACACACATAAGAGTGATTACTAATACCCACACAGCAGTCAATATTAGGCTGTCTCAAAATTTCCTCCACCAAAGAAGTTGTCCCATTACTTTTTAAATTTGTCTTTGGGGAACTTCTTAAGACAGGTAGAAAACAGCCATATTCTTTGCCACAATAACAAAGAGTACTCTCCATCCCAGTTGCTAATACACTCTCCTCTGAAACCTCTGAGCTGGACCTCAACGTGGCTCTCGACTGCCTTCCAAGTTCCTACTAGCACAGCACATGAAGTCGGATATGTCTCACAGCACTGCTTGATATTGCCAAAAAGACACCACTAGATAATAACCATCAAACTCAAACTAGGAAACTTTTCAAGACAACCAACATCAAAAATAATAGATATAAATAAATAAGTACTGGAATGGAGAGTATGTTTGTATCTATTGTGATTATAGATAATTTATAAGTGAAGAAGCTTTAAAAACATCGGTTATCAAATGAAAACTTCAGTGTCAGGCTTGTTATAGTTCTCAATGAGTTGTATGTCAAGGAATCTCACAGACCCTCCAAACAATACTGACTATGAGCATACTCTTAGTTGCCTAACAGAACTAGATGGTAAAATCATACCATTGAAGATGCCATATACTTTGTAGAACACTGAGAAGTAAAACTGGAACTGAGCTGAATGTTTCCCCACTACTGGCTAGCTTTAGTAGTGGGGAAAAAGTCATCAACAGTGGTGACCTATCGTGGACACTGAATGATACAATATTATATCATGTGCCCATTGGTACAAAGTAGTATCACTGTTGAGAGAATAACCAACTGCTCTGTTTTTTGACCATTTTAATTTAATCTTTAAACTTTTACTAAAATATATTTTTCTACCTTATTTATTTTATTATTTCTTTTATTTTTAGATTATAATATAATTATAACATTTCTTCTTTCCTTTTCCTCCCTCCAAATATCCTTCCTTGCTCACTTTCAAATGTATTACCTCTTTTAAAATTTTTATATTTATATGTATGTATATTATTTATATATGTATATGCAGTATAGTTCTAATATAAATATAATGTAATATAAATATAGTTTTAAATATAATACTAATGTAAATATAATAAATATAAATATGGCTCTAAATATAAACAATACCTGCTCATACTTATTATATTACTTGTATTATAATTTCAGAACTGACCATTTGGTATTGGATAATCAATTGGTGTGCTCTTCCCTGAGGAAGACTTTCTCCTAATCTCAGCATTCCTTGATTGCCTGTAGTTCTTTGTACAGTGTTTAGGCCCCTTGGGGTCTCCCCTTTCGCAGTAGCAAGTCTTTTGGTGTGGTCCTTGTTCCGTTCATGTTTAGGCAATCATGTTGGTGACACTTTATGGACTTTATGATGAGACTTCTGGTGTTACTAGGAGACACAATCTCACAGCAATCTTCCAATCTTTCCACCTCTTCCAGTGTTCCCTGAGTCTTAGGTGAGTAGGTTGTTTTGTAAATGTATACATTGGAACTGGGCTCTAAAACTCTGCACTTTGATAGGTTGTGGTTTTCTGTAATGATCTCCATCTGCTGCACTGTGAAACTTATTCCTTGATGGGGGCAGTGAGGATTACATTTATCTGTAGGTATAATGATAAATGTTAAGACTGTAGTTAGGGATTATGTTAGTGGATCCTCTGAGATCCATTATTTCTCTAAACCTGTGTAAACGGTCAGATTTTCAATACCAGATATGATTTACCTCTAGTTGAGCAGGTCTTAAATCCAATTAGAGATGTGTTAGTGACCACCAAGGTATATGTGCTACTACTGCACCCTTAGTATTGTTCCGGTTCTTAGGTGTCAGAGATACATGGGACTGTTGGTTGCTTCCCTTCTCTAAAAGCTTGGATTCTGGTACTATGGAAGTGAATCCTCAGGAAGGAGGCTTTCAAGGTCACCAACTGGTTTCAAGTTGGAACTTATACCCCACAGGAGAAATTCATATCTCATCTCATACTGCAAACTCGGTCAAAAGCCCATGGCTGGAGAGGCCATAGGCCTAGAGAGAAACGCACTACTGTCACTTGGTTCAATCAATATGCTGTCAAGCTATGTCTAAATATTTATGTTTATGCCCATAAATTAGCACTGCCCTCAGCCTCAGTCAGAGAAGTTTCTTTTTACAGTGAACAACAGTGGATGCAGAAACACATAGCTAGTCAAAGTGCCAAAAATAAGTGAATGTTGGTTTCTCAGCAACATAAGGGACACCCATATCACTGTGGAGGCCCAGGAAACATTGAGGAAGACAAGGCACAAAAAAAGTGCAAAAGCCAGAGGCTAGAGGAGGAATGCTATGGAACATGGTCTTCTAGACATGGCATGGATGTTGCATTTGCAGCAGCTGTAGTTCTTGCACAAGACCTACACAAAATCGGGCCCTTCAACATCTCATCATGAACGAGGAAGGGCTCAGGAGGCCCCATCCCTGCTAAAGGAGTTATTGGCAGTCAGGGCTGCTGAGAGACAGGGAGTAATCTTGTTCTGGAGTATAGACTGGTAAGTTGCCCAGCTCCATTAAGTAATATCCGTGCTCATATAATAAGACTAGCTAAACTCATTTTAAAAAGACACAATAGTAGGAAGGGGACTTTTTGGGGAGAAGGAACTTGAGAAAGAAAGGAGGTAAATTGGAGGAGGTGAATGTGATCAAAATGCATCATATACATATAGGGCATTGTCAAAAATAAAAAGTACTTTTTAAAAAGAACTATGAATTAATTTCAAGATCTCTAACTAAATTGATTCTAGTCAGAGTTAAAGTAGTTACTGAAGTGGGGTATGGTGGCACACCATATTTAAATAATTTTTAGAAATAGTGTACTACCTCTTGAAAACTGGAAAAGTTGAATAACTCTTGTGGGGGGAGGAATTTTTAATTGCTTTCATAGTTGGGTTTACTGAATTTCATAGCTGCACTGTAATATGGATCATATTACTTTCCATGTTTTATAGAGAAGTAATTTGGATAATAAACAAGTCACCTTAAAATAACTAATGGTTTTTAAGTGAAAATGAAAACAAAATCATTTCAAAACCCATAAAACAAAAGCAAGTTAATACTAAAGAGAACTTAACAATGTGAAAATGCTATTGGGGTTCCAGACAAGGTTTCTCTGTGTAGCCCTGGCTGTCCTGGAACTCACTCTACAGATCAGCATATTTTTCAGGTTTTTATTATTATTCTCTCTCTCTCTCTCTCTCTCTCTCTCTCTCTCTCTCTCTCTCTCTCTCTCTCTCATGTGGAGGGCAGTGTATGAACACATGTGTGCAGGTGCCCCTGGAGGCCAGAAGAGGGGCATCAGATCCCCTGGAGCTATAATTGTAGGTGGTTGTGAGTCACATGATGTGGAAACTAGGAGCTAAACTCAAGTCCTCTAGAAACACAATATATGCTCTTAACCACTGAGCCATCTCAACAGTCTATAAAAAGGCCACTTAAGAAGAAGATTGAACTCTAGGTTCAACGTTAAGAAACTAGAAAAAAGAAAAACAAATGAAACTAAAAGGAAACAAGGACCAGCATAGAAATCAATGGAACAGAGAAACAATATAGAAAAAAAATCAATGTAACAAGAACTGATCATTTGAAATCATCAATAAAATGTATAAACCTATAGTTAGATAACATAAAAAACAACATATACCAAGAATAAAAGATAAACTATGGTATTCATATATGTTAAAACATAGCAAAGGAACAGTGTGAGAGAAGGTGAAATGGACAAATTCTTGCAAAGAATTTGAACTGATTGATCAAAATTTATTCAAGGGGCTGGAGAGATGGCTCAACACTCAAAACACTTGTTGCTCTTACAACGGACCTAGGTTTGGTTTCCAGCACCCACGTGATGGCTCACAGCATCTATAACTCCAGTCTCAGTCTCAAAGGATGTGTTCTCGTCAGGTTTCCATGGGAACTAGGCACATACATGGTGTATACACATACATGCATACAAAACACTCATACACATAAAATAATAAATACATAACATTTTTGTTTGTCTTTTGAGACAGGGTTCCTCTGTGTAGCCCTAGCCATTCTGGAACTTTCTCTGTAGACCAGGGTGGCCTTGAACTCAGAAATCTGCCTGTCTCTGCCTCCCATGTATTGGGATTAAAGGCATGAGCCACCACCATTCAGAAAAAAAATATTTTTTAAGTCTAAAAGAATTATTCAGGCCGGGCAGTGGTGGCGCACACCTTTAATCCCAGCACTCGTGAGGCAGAGGCAGGTGGATCTCTGTGAGTTCGAGACCAACCTGGTCTACAAGAGCTAGTTCCAGCGCAGGCTCCAAGCCACAGAGAAACCCTGTCTCGAAAGACAAAAAAAAAAAAGAAAAAGAAAAAGAAAAAGAAAAAAAAGAATTATTCAGAAAAAAGAGATAACTCAAATAGAATTATATATACTAAAATGATAAGATTTATAATTAAAATTTCCTCACAAAGAAAACTCCAGGTTTGCATGGCTCTACTGGAGAATTTGTTTTAAAACCTTAAGATTTATTTTTATGATTTTAAATTAATGTATGTGTGTATGTGTTTGTTAGGGTTTCTATTACTATGAAGAGACACCATGATCACAGCAACACTTATAAAGGAAGGCATATAATTGGGGTTGGCTTACAGGTTCAGAAGTTTAGTCCATTGTCATTATTATGGGAAACAGAGTGGCACACAGGCAGACAGTGCTGGAGAGATAGCTGAGAGTTCTACATCCAGATCTGAAGGCAGCAGGAAGAAAGAGTGGAGTCACTGGGCCTGACTTGATTTTCGAAGACCTCAAAGTCCACTCCAGTGACACACTTTCTCCAACAAAGCCACACGTCCTAACCCTTTCAAATAATGCCACTCCCTATGAGCCTATGCCGGTCATTTTACTCAGAGCACGACAGTGCACATGTCTGTGTGTGAGTATGTGTACACAGTGTGGGACCCATGGACACCAGAGACAATGGCCCCCTAGAGCAGGAGTTATGAACCGTTGTGTACTACCTGACATGGTTTTCCGATCCAAACTCAGAGCAGCAAGTGCTCCTAACCTCAGAGCCATCTCTACAGCTGGTTTATTTACTTTGTTGAGTATGTACCTGGGTGCATTATGCAGGTCAGAGAGGGCCACTTGCAGGAGTCTCTTTTCTCTTTCCACTATGCAGGTTCCAGGGATCAAATTCAGGTCATCACGGTTTTTATTCTCAGATAGCATCATCTTTCATACAGATCATCCAATTTAACTTACACAATCCTAGAACCAAGAAGAAAGTTTATAAGACTGAAAGATTCAAGATGAATATACAATATGGAACTAACTATTTCTACATACTAGCAATAGACAATCAAAAATTAAAAATTTTAAATGTCAGTAACTATAAAGTAGATATCCTAGGACATTGACATAGATGAATCTGAAATAATTATGCTGAATAAAAGAAGTAATATGTAGATACAGATATATAATACTGATTTTGTTTAGATAATGCCCTAGAAATGTAAAGAAATCTATAGAAACAAAATGCAGGTCATTGTTCACTAGGCACTAGGAATGGGGAGGGAGTAAAGAGGAAGGATTGTAGGTGATGGGCTAGAAAGGAACAAAAGTCAGCTTTTCAAGATGACAATTACCCTTATACTCTTCATTGTGCTGACAACTTCCTAAATGCATGTTTCAAAACATAAAATTCTACATTTTGCTGTTGTGTAATTGATTCTGTCAATAATTCTTTTTCGAATATATTTTTATAACATTGTATATGTGTGGTGTGTGTGTATATGTGTGGTGTGTGTGTGTGTGTGTGTGTGTGTGTGTGTGTGTGTGTGTGTGTGTGTGTAGGAAGAGGAAATCAGGAATCGTCTCTCTCCATCCGCAGAATTCTAGGGATGGAATCCAGCGTGGTCTCTGAGCCATCTCACCAGTTCACCTTTCAGTTTTAAAGCAGGTTTCAGGCAATTAAATCTTTCCTCTCTTAGCATCTCACCTTTACTTGTTTGTTTCTTTCTTATATCCAATTCTGGAAACTCTTCCTGACAGGGACAGGAAAATTCACATGCTCCCAGCTTCCCAAAAAATGGGCCTTCAATCTGAAGCTGGTTTTCCTTCCCACAGCCTTAGCTGTTCACCTCAGGGCCCTCTGCTATCCCGTCTACCTCAGCTTCCCCTGGGGTGATGGTAGAGAGGTGGTTTCTAAGATCACAACAAATAGGAAAGTATCAGACTTGGGGAGATGAAGGTCTAAGATGTGGTTGTCCTTGCCCCTTACAGACAGCACAACTGTCTATCCAGTGTGAGTTACAGGAAATAGCCTCTTTTAGCTAAATACTCTAAGATTCCTGAAAGGGTCAAGAGAACAAATCTCCAAGGGAAATAATTCAGGAGACATTGAGAAGGGGTGCCCAAACTATGGACAATTAAGAGAAATCACACTGGTCTCTGTGCAGAAATGCTGCCCGAGAAAGCCATCCCCACAGTCTTCAAAGTGGAGTATGTGAGGAGATGCCATAGTGAAGCTGAAGGACATATTCAAGAATGTACTCAGAGTAGCACTCAACTATAGAAAGGTAATTATTTAAGCTAATACTAATGCCCTAGCATACACACCGTGTAGAAAGCAGAATGTAAGGAATACCTAGGAACCAGAGACAACATAACAGTTAACACTGGTTTTCTTCATATATCATGCTATTACTGGTCAAAAACAAGACTGTCAATTGCCATAAATGTTACAGTTTTTTGTGATGGCAGGGGGATGACCATGGACTTATTCCTCTTGCTGACATTCTCCCAGTAAAGGACTAACACTAACTAGTGAGCATGATATACGTTATTACCATGTTCCATGAGTCATGACTATCAAGAACACGTAGTCTTGGGGTTGAAGAGATGGTTCAGTAGTTAGGAGCACATGCTGTTCTTCCTGAGGACTCAGGTTTGGTTCAGACATCCACATGCACATGCGGGAACATGTGCCTGCCACTGCGATAACAGTGAAAAAAAACTCCTTCAAAAGAAAAGGGGTTACTGAAAATATTTCAAATATTGTGCTTTTCTTACACAGCTGCATAACTGGGAAACAGGTGTGGGCACAGGCCTGTAACCCTAGCACCAGAGAGCAGAAGCAGAAAGATTCCAGTAGTACTGTCTCAAACAATAACAAAGAAAGCATTGAAGATAGAGCATTTAGCCTGTTTGGAAATTTTAAGCTTCTTAATGTATATCCTTTTTAAATTTGTATTTATTGTGTGCATATATTTATTTATTGTATACATTGTACATGTATACACATATATATGTATGTATATATACACATATATATGCATGTGTGTTGTGTGTGTATATATATATACACACATATATATGTGATGTGGGATAGGGGATTGTGTATGTCATGGCATGCATGTGGAGGCCAGAGAACAACTTTTTATTTGTTTGTTTTTTCAAGACAGGGTTTTGTTGTTGTTGTTGTTGCTTTGGAGCTCAGAAGACAGCTTTGTAGGAACCCCAGGGATTGAACTCCGGTCACCAGTCTTGCGGAGTGAGTTCCTTTGTCCATTGAGAAATCTTGCCAGACCCTGAGTGTGTTTTAACATTACTATTCTGCTAAAATTATAATACCCTTTTCTAATCATTTAAAAATGAACCAATTTCCCTGAGCCCTAAGGGAAGGGATTTGATGGAGACATCACTTAGGATTCATTGTTGCAAGGTCTCCAACACTGTCCAGCTCTAGGTCTCTGTGCTTGTTCTCATCTACTGCAAGACGAAGATCTGTGAGGATAGCAGAATGAATCCTTACGTGTCATCTTACTGCTATGTTCCAGCAGTAGATCAGTGGTATGTGGTCCTTCTCTACGTACCTGGACTATCTAGTCTCAGGTTCTTGGCCACATGAGCACTGTTGGGAATGGGTTTCCACTCATGGAGTGGGACTTAAAACCCATCAGATATTGGCTGGTTACTCCCAGAAGCTTGTGCCACTACTGCACTAGTGCAGTTTGAATTCCCCAGAATAGCCCTCTAGTCTTCTGTCTAGAAGATAGAAGCACCAGCTTTCAGTCAAATAAGTTATTGTACCTGGCCCTTCCCACCACAAAAAAAGAAGCACAATGTTTAGTTGTTGTGGAATAATCTTTCTGTACACAGTAAATATGTGTCACTCTGATTGGTTTAATAAAAAGCTGTATGTCCAATAGGTAGACAGGATTTTCAGGCAGAGAGGATGCTGGGAAGAAGAAGGCAGAGATGCCAGGAGATACAGTGCAAGCAGGATGAGCAATATGAAGATGAGGTAATAAAGCCCCAACAGAAAGTAAATTAATAGAAATGGGTTAATTTAAGTTATAAGAGCTAGTTAGAAACAAGTCTAAGCTATCGTCTGAGTTTTCATAATTAATAACTCTCCATGTGTTTATTTGGGAGCTGTCTGGTGGGACAGAGAAAGACTTGCTACAGACAGTGCCTAACATAGGGCATGTATTTCCACATAAGTCCTGAGAAAACTTTTTTTAAAAAGTTTCCAAACATACAAAAATGGAGCCAAATGCAACTTCCTAGTTCACAGTCTCTCATATCAGCCATGTACAGAGATGTGTCTCCTAGCCACTGCCTGTGGGCAGCGTGCATGAGCTAAGCTATACAACAGTTTAAAATTTTGCTCATGCAGACAGAAAAGGTTACAGATACAAAGTAAAGCAGGTTCAAACAGGAAAAAAAAAATCTCTAAACAGGTCACAGTATGTTTTACAATGTGTGTAGGCTTAAGAAAGAAAAGAAAATGGGTATAGACCATCGTAAAACAGTAAATAATTTATAAATAATAAAAAGCATAAGTCTTATAGAGATGTGAAATACACAGGGAGTCTGGACTCTGTATGATGTTGTATTGATGTTAAATTTTTGATTGCTGATGAATAAACAATAACAGAGAGACATTGGATTATAAATGCTACTAAATTAAACAAACATATATATTTTAAAAATGTTTTCATTTCAAAATGAAAGTTAAAAAATATGTTACATTAGAGAAGAGGTTATGTTTTTGTTTTCACAGAAAATGAAAGGCTGTAGACTGTTCAAGATTGATAGAGATCAGATTTAATTGAGGGAAGACCCCCTAAAAATTCTGGCTATACGCATAAAGAAATAACCTAGAAAAACTACAAGACAGGTAACATATATTTTACCTGATCAAACATTAAACAAAAAATCATTTTGGCTGGCTTGTATACAACATGCAGTCCATACTTGTGTTAATGCAGCTATGTTGCTACCTTTGAAAGTTTGTGTTTTCAGAGCAAGAAGACCAGACACCAATGAAAAAGGTGGCCCAGGTTTGCAGCCTCTCAGGTGATCCATCCCCTGTTGCAGTTTATTTCCAAAGCAGCTTCAAGGCTGCTGGCTGAGATGGCCCAGCCTCACAGACTTTTTTAGTTAGGTTTTAAACATTGTCTTAATTTTCTCAGGGTTCCCAAAAGATGTCAGCACCCTCAGACAACAGAAAGCAGTCTGGAGAACACAATTCCCACATTCCTAACAGATGGGGTAGGTGGTTTTTGGTCATTCAGTGGATTATGGATGTTTTTCGTTGTTTGGGGAGTTGGTTACAAATTGTTATTGGTCATGGTCTCCACAACAAAGAAGATTAGATTCGGGGATCTCTTTCTGAAAGGAAAAGAAGATATAGTTTAAAAATGATAGGATAAAAAGTTGTGTTATTGACTTTACTTTTTAACATTCACTAGTCTCAAATATTTTACATTGCTATAAATTTTGTATACTGATAAAAATTTAAAGTTATTTTTGTTATACTGTATAATGTGTTTCTATTTTTAAGATATTGTACCTATGCAACTCATCAAAAATGTAATGTAAAGCTTCTGCCCTTGAAAGCTATTGAAGATATTAAAGAAATATATGTTAATAGTTAGTCACCTATAGCAATCAAACTTATAGTCATGCTATATATATTTTCAAGGTCATACAGAGATACATTTTAATAGATGGGTGATCTTCAAACACTTCAAAGATCTATAGAATATGATATTTAAAATGTTTAAATAGCATAAGGGTTTCCATGACAATGAGACATGTCTGCTCCTAGTAGCAACAATTTACTTCAAAACAGGATGATAGGTATCAAAGAACCTCCAATTGGAGTTTACTTTCTTTTAAGCAAAAGCTAGCCATTTGGGTAAGAAACTGTTTTTGCCTCAGCTGCTAACAATATGTTGTCCAAACTGGACAAGCAGGATACAAAAGAGTGACTGCCAAACTTTGCCAAGACAGAGTAGAACAGTACTTCAAAAATTCCCTTGCTTCACAGAAAAGTCTGCCAGATATTCTAGGTCTGTAGGCTAAATATGGATGCTCAGATGTTACAGAGGAACCTTGGGTGACAGAAACAACTGATTGTTCTTATAGATTTAGAAATTGCTTGCTCTGTAATTCCTGTTTACTCAGGAAATATTTTATCCTTCTTAGGTTTTTGATAGGGCTGAAAACTAGATAATTATATTTATAGTTTTTCTAAGTCATAATAAAAAGTAACTTAGGTATAAACTCTAGACTCGTTAACAGTGGGTAGTTAGTGTAGTATTTTCTCTGAATATGCCAAATACAAATGGACTAGACGCTGTGAATGTAATTATTGATAATTATTCTTATTGTATATAGTTTAATTTGTTAAAGTTAATACCTTTCCTTTCTATTTATACAATACCTGATAATTGTTCTTATTGTATATAGTTTTACTATGTTAGAGTTAAAACCTTTTCTTTTTATTTAGACAAAAGGGGGAATATTGTGGAATAATTTTGTTGTTCCTTTTGAATATGTGTCACTCTGATTGGTTTAATAAAAAGATGAATGTCCAGTAGCTAGGCAGGATTTTCAGGCAGAAAGGATGCTGGGAAGAAAGCAGAGATGCCAGGAGACACATAGCCAGTGGGATGGGCAATATGGAGATAAAGTAATAAAGCCTTGGAACAGAAAAAAATGGGTTAATTTAAGTTATAAGAGATATTTAGTAACAAGCCTAAGCTATCATCTGAACTTTCATAATTAATAATAAGTCTCCATGAAGCTGGCTGGTGGGACTGAGAAAGACTCAACACATTTAGCGTGCCTATCTGGATTCTGTAGATAGTACATTCCTCACTTGGGTGTGTAACTCCAGACCATATACCAAGTGACTCAGAAAGCTGCTAGCTTTGTGTAGGACCTGGAATACTAAAAGGCTCTTCAACAGGTCCAGGCTGCTGTGCAGGCTGTTCTACCACTTAGACCATATGATACAGCAGACCTTATGGTATCTGAGATGTCAGTGTCAGATAGGAGGGTTGCTGTTTGTTTGCTCTTTGGTAGTCCCTTATAGGTGAATCACAGAACAGACCTTTGGGATTTTCTAACAATGCTCTACCATCATCTGCAGACAACTGCTCTCCCTTTTAGAGACAGTTCTTATCCTGTCTTCGTGAAAAATGAAATCTGACAATGAACCACCAATACTGGAGGAAGGCCGCTTGTTGGTTCCTGGCTGCTCTCTGCTTGTTTGTCCCGGCCGCCCAAAACCAAAATAACCATATAAAAACTGTATTAAATTGTTATAATTAGGGGGAGAGGTGTGTGTTGTGTTCCCCAGCCGCCTGGCTCCCAAGCCCCCAGCTGCTGGCCCGCTCAGCCGCTGGTTGCTTGCTTATGCCCGAAATAACCACATGAGACCTGTATTAATTTAAATACTGCCTTGCCCATTATCTCTAGCCTCTTCCCGGCTAGCCCTCACCTCATAAACTAACCCATTATAAAAGTCTGTATGTCACCACAAGGTGGGTGACTTACCGGACGGATCTACGGTACTTCCATCTGCAACAGGAGCCTCATGGCAACTGGCTCTGACCCAGTCTTCTTCCCAGCGTCCAAAGGTTACAAATCAGAAAAATTAAGTAAGGTGGAACAAAGCCCTTATAATTGTGTCCAGAAGGCAGAATTATATGCTATTCTTATGTTAATAAGGGATTTTAAAAAAACCTCTCAATATAGTAAATGATTCACAATATGCAGAAAGAGTTGTCTTACATATATGGAAAACACTAAATTTATACCAGATGATAGAGAATTGACTTCATTATTTTTTCAGGTGCAAGACATAATCAGGAAAAGGCTCTGTCCTATGTATATAACACACATCCAATCTCATATGGGTCTGCCAGGTCCTCTAGCACAAAGTAATGCAGAAACTGATCAATTATTGATTCAAAGCATGTTGCAGGTCTCAGAATTTCATTAAAAAAATCAAGTCAAGCTCTCTGACTGATCGCCATCATCATGGACACAGGTCACGTGTAGCCAATCAAGCTTGCTAGGGTAACCAAAGTGCTGGGCAGGACCGGTTCACAGGGACAGTGCACACAGGTACGTGTGGAATTTATGGATGACACCAGTCACTCCATCATCTGAAATGTCAAAAGTCCCGTTCGAGAGGAAGATGTGCTCACTCTATTGGAGTCAGAAAGGGTGGCTCGGAGGTTGCGTTGACCTTCCTGCTGGGTCCTGAGTATCCACCACTTGGCCCATGATGACCTGCAACTATTAAACATTTGTATTGTTTTTTTTAAAAAAAAATCAAGTCAATAGCAAAGGTTTAAAGAAAGAGATTCCTATTACATGGCAACAAGCTAAGGAGATTATAAAGAGATGCCCTACTTGCTCTTTCTATAACCAAACATCATTGCCTGCAGGGAGTAACCTGCAGGAATGAGATCTGGCAGATGGATGTGTTCCACTTTGCAGAATTTGGAAAATTAAAATATGTGCATCACACCATAGACACATTTTCATGTTTTCAATGGGCAATTGCCTTGAGCTTGGAAAAGGCTGACTCAGTAATCACACATTTATTATAAGTTATGGCCGTCATGGGTATTCCTGCACAAATAAAGACAGACAATGGTTCAGCATATATATCTAAGAAAATGAAGCAATTTTTTGCTTATTATAATATAAAGCATATTACAGATATACCAAATAATCCTACATGTCAAGCATTTGTAGTATTCTGCCTAGATAGGTAATCTTCAACCATTTCTAGGATCTGTAGAACATGGCATTTAAATAATTTAGGGTTCTGTTGACATGAGACATGATTGCTCCTGACAGCATGAGTCTATTCCCAGTCTATTCCCGAGAGAATGTTGAGCATTGAAGACACTCCACTTGGAGTTTGTTTTCTTCTTGGCACAAGTGGCCTTTGGGCAAGGGACTGCCTATGCCTCAACCACTGACAAAGTACATGGTATCTGGACTGGATAAGCAGGGCATAAGGAAAAGGACTGCCAACCCTTGTCAAGACAGGGTAAGATGGTTCTGAAAAATAACCTGCCTCTGAAAATAATCGTCAGTTATGCCAGGCCTTAGCCAAAGTTGGTTGCTTCAATGTTGCAAATGAGACTTTGGGTGATTGCTCAGTTAGCTAATTGTCTCCATCATATATTGTTTGCTTTGGAAGCTGTTTCATTGCACTTCCTGCCTACTCAAGTAATATTATTTCCCTTCTCAGGCCTTCGACGGGGTTGAAGATTAGATAGTCCTTCGACGGGGTTGAAGATTAGATAGTCGTAGTTACCTTCCACTTATGATTTAACCAAGATTATTTTCAATGCAAGACGTAGACTCTTTGGAATAGAATGTTTATTAAAACATTTGTCATGTGTTCCTTACTTAATATTGTTTGTGTTGTTTGTAATTTTATACTTGATATCTGTTCCTATTGTATATAGTTTGGTATGGTTTAGATCACTCTTGTTTAGACAAAAGGGAGAGGTGATGGGGAAGCCTTGTTAACCAATTATCTTTAAGAGGTGGGACCAAGTTAGGGTGTGGCTTTCTGGGACCGAGAGAAAATCAGGCGCATGGCCTAGGTGCCCCCTCTCTCTCTCTCTGTGGTTCCCTTTCCGCACTGATGAGTTTGGACTTCTCATTCTGGTTTCATGAGTTTTCCCCTTATAATAAATAAAATTATAAGTGTTTATCTTTTAGTTAGCCTGGTTATTTCCCAAATCAAGTTAGCTTCTACACACCAAGTTACCAAAAGAGCTAAGCTGCCCATCATGAGCTTGGTAGTATAAGCCATAAAGTAGGATTTGCAGAGCAGCAGCCTCTTATCAAATGGAAGTGGTATAGATATGATTGGGCCCAAGCAGGACCTGAATGTACAAGGAAGTGACATGAAGAAATTACCCAAAGGTCTAGGGTTTCTACTGTCATTACAATGCCATCTGCTGCCAAGCATGCACCTCCAGCCTCATGGGATGTGTCCTGTGAGTGACTGAGGAACAGAAGACTAGTGCCTGGCTTACCATGTAGAAAAGGCTCTACATGTTACACAGGCACCACCCAGAAGTGGACAGCTACGACATTACAACCTCTTTCTTGGACAACCCTGAAAGACACTTGCAAAGAGAAATCTTCACAGTTGGCAGAACTTCAGGCAGTACATATTGTCTTACATTTGTTTGGAAAGATAAATGGCCAGATGTGCAACTGTTCACTGATTCATGGGCTGTAGTGAATGGATTGGCTTGATGGTCAGGGACTTGGACAGAGAATGATTGGAAAATTGGTGAGAAAGACATCTGTGAAAGAAGTGTGTGGATAGACCTCTCCAAATGGGCAAAGGATGTGAAGATATTAGTGCCCCATGTAAATGCTCATCGAAAGGTGACTTTGGCTGAAAAGTTCAATAATCAAGTAGATAGGTTGAACCACTGTGTAGATAGTCAGTCTCTTTTCCCAGCCATCCTGTCATTGCCCAATAGGCCCATGAACAAAATGGTCATGGTGACAGAAATGGAAGTTTATGCATGGGCTTGACAATATGGACTTCCAATCACCAAGGCTGACACGGCTACAACCACTGCTGAGCATCAGATCTGCCAACAGCAGAGACCAACATTGAGCCCCAGATATGGCACTATTCCCTGGGGTGACCAATCAGCAATCTAGTGGCAGGCTGACTACATTGGACTACTTCCTCCATGGGAAGGACAATGCTTTGTCCTTACTAGAGTAGATACTTATTCTAGTTATGGAATGTTTGCCAAATCCACCATCTGTGGATTTATCCATTGTCATGGCATTTTATACAGTATTGCTTCTGACTAAGGAACTCACCTCACCCAGAAAAGTTTAACAGTGGGCCCATGATCATGGAATTCTGGTCTTACATGTTCCCCACAACCCTGAAAGCAGCTGGCCTGATAAAAAAAAATATGGCCTTTTTAAGACAGAGTTACAGTGGAAACAGCCTGGGAAGTTGGGGCAGAATTCTTCAAAGGGAGGTGTATGCTTTGAATATATCTGGTATTTGTATCTAATATTTTGGTGTGTTAATTAGGGTTCCTTTTGCTGTGAAGAGATACCATGACCACAGAAACTCTTATAAAGAAAAATGTTTAATGGAGTTTCACTTATAATTCAGAGGTTTAGGTCATTATCCTCATGGCTGAAAGCAAGGCATCATGGAAGCAGGCATGGCTCTAGAGAAGCTGAGAGTTCTATATCTTGATCTGCAGGCAACAGGAAGGAGTCTCACTGTCACACTGAGCATAGCTTGAGCAAAGAAGACCTCAAAACCCATCCCAACAGTGACACACTTTCTCCAACAAGGCATCTACTCCAACAAAACTACACATCCTAATAATGCCACTCCTCATGAGCTTATGAGGGTCAATTACATTCAAAGTACCACATATGATATGTTTTCTCCCATAGCCAGCGTCCATGAGTTCAGGAATAAAGGGGTGGGAAAGGGAATAATTTCATTCACTATCATACCTAATGGCCTACTAGGAAAACTTTTGCTTCCTGTTCCCATGATTTTAAGTTCTGTTGGTCAAAAAAATTTGATCCCATAGGAGGGAGTGCTCCTGCCAGGAGCCACAGCAAACATTATTGAACTGGAAACTCAGATTGCCTCCTGGACACTTTGGGCTTGCTTCTTATACCAGTAAGTCAAGAAGTTAAGAAAGGGGGGAAAAAGTGTTAGAAAAGATGATTGAGCCAGATTATCAAAAAGAAATTTGATTGCTTCAAGAAAGATTATGTCTGCAATGTAGGAGATCCTTTAGGGCACCTCTTGGTGCTAGCATGTCTAGTAATTAAAGTCAATTGGAAACTACAACTTAATCCAGGCAGGATGACAAAGGGCACAGACACTACAGGAATGAAGGTATTTGTAAGCAGATATTTCCTGTCCCACAACCAACTCAAATAACTGACTCAGAGGATAAATTTTTGGCTGAGGGGCTGGAGAGATGGCTCAGAGGTTAAGAACACTGCCTTGCTCTTCCAAAGGTCCTGAGTTCAATTTCCAGCAACCACACGGTGGCTCACAACCATCTGTAATGAGGTCTGGTGCCCTCGTCTGGCCTGCAAGCATACACACAAATACAGAATATTGTATACATAATAAATAAATAAATATTTAAAAAATTTGTGGCTGATAGCTCAGGCTTGTTACTTGCTAACTCTTTCACTTAAATTAACCCATATTAAAAACCATGTGTGTTGGGTCCCTTGAGGACAGGCCTTCACACCCCCACTTGATCTGTTTTGCACTTTTGAGGTTGGTTGAAAACAGGAACAAAAACAGGAACAATCTGGTGTTTTCAGCAATGTTTTCTAAGGCTATTTACCCCTAAGCCATGTAAGTTGCAGTGAGGGCTTCCTGCTTTTCCTGGCTTGGCCTCCCCGGCTGAGGGCTATATATACTGTGGAGAGAGAGGAAAAAAGACTTGTCTGCAGAAAATCTGAAGTGTGTTGTGAGTTAATCCTGATGTCCCTCGCTCAGAAGAACTACAGTTGTCGTGCTAGCGCGGCACATGTGGCTTTTCTCAGTATGGTGTGCCCATCTGGCTCTCTCTGTGTCTACCAACTACTCTCTGGCTCTGTTCTTCTCCTTTCCATCATTCTTAGTTTGGTTGCCTGCCTATACTTCTTGCCTGGCTACTGGCCAATCAGCATTTTATTGAACCAATTTAAGTGAAAAATCTTTACAGTGTATAAGAGCAGTCACTCCTCTAGGAAAAGAGCCAAATGTAGGCAGATTTTTCTGTCTTGCTTAGCCAGCTCCCAAATAACCACACAGAGACTTATTACTAATTATAAATGCTTGGCCAATAGCTTAGGCTTGTTACTAACTATCTCTTACAATTTAAATTAACCCTTATTTCTCATCTACGTTTTACCACATGGCTTGGTACCTTTCTTTAGCACAGCATGTTCATCTTGCTTCTCCCACATCTCCTGGAGACTCTGCCTATCTTCATCCTAGCTTATGCACAAGCCCCCCCCAACCTCTTCCAGCCTAGCTATTTACCATTTAGCCCTTTAGTAAACCAATGAGAGCAACACATCTTTACAGTGTACAGAAAGATTATTCCACAATAGCTGAGACTTTCTGAGGTATTTGCTGAGGGTGGAGGAAATACAGAATAGGTAGCAGAGGAAGGTGGTTATAAATAAAGCCATGTGACTAGTTGCAGAAACAAAGTTTATAATTGATAGGACTGTTTCTGTCATATTTTGTTAAGCATTTGTTTGTACAGATATATCTGTGTTTTCTTTCCTTAACTTCTTTATAATGTGGTATAACATCAGTTAAGACAGTATCAGTGGTTATCATATTTAAGTTTGAGATTCTAAAAGAATATCCCTCAAGGGACAATAGCATCTACTCTAAAGTTTATAATGTGTTTGTGGTTGTACGAGGGATAGTTATATCATGTTAGGTATTATTATGATCTGGTTTAAACATATAATGCATTTGCAAGTGTACATGGAACAGTTTTATCATGTTAGATGTATTATGATCCGGTCATTGTTTTCATCTAGAAACTAAACATGACTTAAGGAGATGTGATTTACAAGGAGTGGACCACAGTGGTTATTCTTAGTTGTCAACTTGACTAGATCTGAAGTTAACTAGAACCTGAGCTGCTGGGCACATCTATGAGGAAATTTTCTTAATCATTTGAAGTGGAATACTTACTTTTAATCTGGATCTTTTGAGGTGGGAAGATCCACCTTTAACCTGGGCCACATCTTCTGGTGGCAACCAATATAAAACGCATGGAAGAAGGAAGTTTTCTCCCTGTGTCTGCTTTATATTGGACCACAGACTATAAGCCATTCTAAATAAATCCATTTCTCTCTCTCTCTCTTTCTGTGTGTGTGTGTCTCTGTCTATCTTTCACCTATCTTCGTAGATCTATCATCTATCTATGTAAATATCTACATTATGTACATAGATATCTACATAGATAGATGATAGATAGATAAATTCATTTTATAAGCTCTGTTCCTCTAAAAACCCTAATATACCAGCATACCCAGCACTTGGGAAACTGAGGTAGTGATGGCTCAGAGACTGAGCCCAGACTGAGATATTTAGTGAAAACATTATCTCAAAACAAAACAAAACAGAAACCAAAATAGGCATTTGGAGATATGGCCCAGTTGGTAAAAAGTGCTTTGCAAGCATTAAGAACTTGAGTTCAACCCTATTGTGTGACAGACACTTTCTGAGAAGACATAAATACGTATCTACTCACTCTGGAAAGGGACCAACAACAGACTACAGTACAGACACTACCAAAGTCCAACTTGGTGAGCCCGTGAGTACGGGTAGGGAAATGACTTAAAGACACCTATATCCAAAAGCCTCTCTCAGCATGGTGACAGCTCACAGAAGCTAGAAACCTGGAGCATAGTGCACACTCTGCAGCAGCTCGACAGGATGTAGTGGTCCGCTGGGTTGCTCTTAGCGTGCTGGGCTCTCTTGATAAGTCTACAAACTACAAAGATTATAATTTGGCTTGTCTGAGAATGACCCTACGCAGTCCTTATTGCTTATATATATTTGAAGAGGGAGGGTCCTAGTGAATCTGGTCAGTTTCAGGACTTTCTGAAGCTATTTTGAGTTGTCTACTTCCTGTCTTACTTCTCTGTAGGATAGAATGTTTTACCTTCCCTTTGAACATCCTGCCTTAAAACAACCTTTTCCAACTCCCATTTCATATCTTATGTTTTAAAGAGTTTTCCTCCAAGATGGAAGGCTTTAACTTGAGAGGAGACTGCTATACAGCAAACCCCTAGGACTCACATAAGACTGAGTTTTGGTGGTGTGAACTTGTAACCACAATGCTGAGAAGGATGAACATGGGATGTTCACTCACCAACCTTGCTTGTCCTGCTCAGCAAGCGAAGGCTGTTGAGAGAGACTCTTGTCTTCAAACAGCAGGTGAAGTGGTTTGGCACTTGGGGAAGAATGCTACCCACAGCTGCCCTCTGGTCCCCATGCGCACACCCGTGCAGGAGCACACTGGCTGTTAAGAATACCCCTCCTCGAGGCTATAGAAGCGATAACAACTCCAATTGGCCCACTGGTGGAGGTCAGTAACCCACTGTCCTCACCCAAGCTGGGGAGGTGGTGGTATTTTTTTGTGGTGCAACTGCCTTTAACAATTCATGGTCCTAGAAGTAATCCCAATAAATCTACTGGCTCATAGGATAGGCTTCCGTAAAATTGTTGGTGCTCTATCTGATGTGAATAGATGTGTTTATATCTCCCCAGGAAGTCACATATCTTACACGTACGCACACGCGCGCACACACCCACATTCACACACACCCCACACACACCTATAGCAAAGTTCATTCATCAACCTGTACAGGAAAAAAGAATAGGAAAATCTAATTTTATTAGGTCTTAAATAGATGTTTCATCAGTTTCTTTCCATTTTGCTAACACAGGTGGCAAGCTGGGAACTTGGACAGGCTCAGGTAGGCCAAGACCAAGGCAGGCAGAAGGAAAAGTAACACATGGAAACACACCAGTGCCTGCACAGCTTCCCCAGGCAAAAAGACAATTCCTCCTCAGTCTCAACGTTCATTTTTACTTCAGTCTTGGGACCTTCTGATTACCGAGTTACTTGAAGAGATTTAGAAACCGTGATTTCACGAAAGGGGTGTGTGTCATGAACATAACATTGCCCTGAAAAGGCTTTTGCATTGAATGAAAAAGCAGCGCCATACAGGATACCCAAGCTAATCCGAGAGAAGCCGAGAAGGCAGAGGCGGTGGGCGTTCAGAGGGGTGAGGGCACAGCAAGAGGGCCCCTGATAACTTGGAAGAGGACGCGACAAACGAGGGAAAACGAGCCGAGAAGGACGGGGCGGTAGCGAGAGAGCCGACAGAGGCGCGGCCGGCCGGCGGGCACTGCGGAAACAAAGGTCGAACCTCGGGGACAGCAGCACAGGGAAGAGCTAGGCCGCAGCGCGCGGGTCGGGGGCGCGCGGGCCGCGAGAGGTTGGGCGGTGCCAAGGAGGGGCCGGCGGCCAGCCCGGGCGAGCGGAGTCCGCCGGCGGGGGCGGGACGGGGAGGGGCGGGGCCGGGCGGGGCGGCTGCGGGCAGGGCCTGAGCGAGCGCGCGCGGGGGCGGGGCCGGAAGCGCAGCGGCCGCGACGCGGACGCCGGGAGCGGCCGAGCGGGGAGGCTGTGGCGGGCGGGCTGGCGGGCACGGAGGCCGAGGCCCGGGCTCTCCGCGCCCCCGTGGAGGGCGCCCTGGCCCTAGCCGAACCGCAACGATAGTGGGAACGGGTCGCCGGGCACGATCGGCCGGCGAGGGGAAGCGGGACCGCCGCTCCAGGGCGCTGCGGCGACAGAGACTTTCGGAGCCTGGACGTGCAGGAGCACACAGCGCTGACTGAGGAAATTGTCTCAGAAAAAGGCCGACCTGAGGCTGGGTCTGAGCACGGGACTGGGCTAGGTGGAGGAACCTGAAGTTCGAAAGGGAAAAGAGCGTTTGAGATTTCCATGGGGTTTGGGCCAATGCTACCGTTTTGAAGGTAAAAAGCATTGTGCTTCAGGTGTTTTGTGGGTTTTTTTTTTTTTAATTTGGTGTGTGAAATGAGCACAATTGGCTCATTTCAGAATTCAAAACTTTTAATGTAAAAAAAAATCTGTGTTTTGATTTTTAAGAAATCCACAAATTTTGCTTCCCAGAGCTCCACTGGACTTCGTATTGTGTAATACTGCTATATGGTTTTATTTATTTTAACTGTACAAATCATCTGGAAGATTATTTTTCCTCAAGTGCCATTTCGGATTTGTTCAGCCTTTTCTTTTGTTTGTTTGTCTTGTTTTGTTTTCCTTCCTTGGCATTTTAAACATTTGGAAATGAGAGATTTTTCAACCTTTGGAGCTTAAGGTTCGTTTGTCAACAGAAGGACAGTTAGGGAAACTGGATTAAAAGGATGGTTTTTATCTGTCTGCAGTTAAGACTGATATTTTGAAGTCGCATTCTTTCTGTGGTTCATTTTTTAGCCCATAGTGCTAACCTTAAAGAGATTTGTGGTTGACGTTTTGGTTTCTAAGAAGGTCATAGTTGTTTTTCCTCTTTCTTTCTTTTTTTTTTTTTCATTTTCTTCTTTCTTTTTCAAGACAAGGGGAGGGGAGGGTGGAGGGTCAGGAAAGAAGACCATGTTAAGTGGTGGAAGTGGACCGGCTCTGCAGTTACCAGGGTCCTGACAGCTGGAAGAAGTCTGCGACTTGGGAGGCCTTCCTCTCACCTTCCTTAAAAATTGCAAGGGATTCAGGCCTGTTCAAGACGCCCAAAGAAGCTCCAGGATCCCGGAACTGTGGAGACACGGAGAAACCATGAGCATAAGATTGCCCCATAGTATAGACAGGTAAGTTCGCAAAGGACTTGGGATTTTTTTTCCAACACTTATTAAAAAGAGTGGGAAGGAGGTGGTGTTGTGTTTGACTGGCTGAGCTGTGGGATAGGTAAGGTAGAAACTGCAGTCTCAAGGTTGCTGTTAGTGTACATATGTTTATAGCCCCTCTGTGTGTGTCCATGTCTAACCACCTAGTTCTGTGCCATTTATAACCAACAAAGAGTGACGCTGGAGACAACAAGAAATGCTTTTGCCTCACACCAGGTGTAAGACTGACTCTGCCCTCCCCTCCCCAACTTGCCAGCCTAGGGATTCCAAGCTTGGACGAAGTCTGGTCATGGGAACCCACGGGTGAATGGGGACTAGCTTTAAATATTTGGGGAGTGTAGGTGGGGTGACTGGCAGGGTTGTGGGCTTCCATCAGGAGGAATGGTAGGACGTGGTGGTAGGGTGTTTCCCATTTAAAATGAGGAAGATGCTCTTGGCCTGAAATGCTGGGACAGAAATATCCTACATCCATATAATCAGAATTTTCACCAGTGTTTGCTACAACTCTAAAACGTTTAGGCCACGTTAGAATTTCATCCTCTCCCCGTTTAGAGTTTACATTGAGAACTACCGACAGGCTGACGCTTCAGCTTTAGTGTTCCAAGCTCTGCAAAACAGGCCTTCCCTCTGCTCGAATCCGGAAGGAGTTGTTTTGGCTCTCAGGCCCTTGAAATCAGCTGCAGGCACATGATGCCCCTTCTCCCTGTTACTGGTAACACTGTCTTCCAAGGGGTTGTGACAACTTTGGTAGGTGTCTGCCTTGTACTTTCTTCCCATTCTCCTCTTCAAGTCTTCTGCCTTAAAAGTCCTCCAAGGGATTGTTTTGTGGACATTCCATACATCCTAAGTGAATAGTTAGGTAGGTGGTTGGAAGGTAACAGTCAAATGAGAAAACGGTATTTTCGAGGTAGGGAAGAAATTCTCTAAGTCAGCAGTTGCTGACTCTGTGTCACTTAGCCTGGGGTATAAATGCTAATAGTAATTTCCTTTTGGCTGTGGAATGCGGCCTAAAATGCATAATAATCTCCCCAAACACTACCGTTATGTTGTCTCAGGGTCCCAGTTAGATCTATTTAGCGTCCTTCTGTACGGAAACTGCCTTGCAGTGGGGAAGAGGAGGCAAACACAGGCTAGTTGGCATGCCCCTTCCCCTTCCATTGTGGCCTTCTGTTATTGCCCCTGAGGAAGAATAACTGAAGCTGTCAGAGCAAGGAGGTGAAGGGTGGTTGCATGTCTGCCCATTTCATCTTTCTGCAGTTGGGAGATTAGTACATCCAAATTAAGATTTGGGTGTTGAATGATTTCTATTCAGGGATGTGCGCAGATGGAAACCAGGTATTGAGGGTGAAGGGCAGTCAGGGCTTTTGGGTTAACGTGAGCTATTCCTGGAGGAGCTTGCACACCGTCATAGATACAGGTCCCAGGGTCCTAAGTGCTGTCAATAGATGCAGTGCTTTCATTACAACATTTCTTCATTGAATCTCATAATGTTTCTCTGTGGTACACAAATCAGAAGTTATTATTCACATTTTGTAGATGCGCAGACTGTGGATTCCTGGTTTGTCCAGTGCCATTTACTATTGTCTGAGGAGTATCAGGATCTAGTCCCAAATCTCAGTCTTCTGATTCTGAATCCCTGATTCTTTCCATTGCCCAATCCTGTCTACAGAGGTTTAGAGACTCATCATCTAGAGTGAGTAAGGCACCATTTTGCGCTCTCTCTCTCTCTCTCTCTCTCTCTCTCTCTCTCTCTCTCTCTCTCTCTCTGTCTCTCTCTCTGGTAGTTGGGTTAGGTACTTGTCAAGTTTTCCTCCATACTTTGTACCTATAATCTCTGGAGTTAAAACACTGTGTTCTTCCATGGGAAGAACTTACTTTGCAGGTAAGGCCTTCCTTGCCTTTACCCTGCCTGCTTCTCTGCCCCAGTCCTGGAACTGAGCTTCCCTCCTGGCTTCCTCTAGCTGACTTCTCTGATCTTGCTGTTGAACTTATGGATGTTACTCAAGCTAGCTTCCCAACTTGCTATGTATCTGGGATTCACAATCCTGCTTGTGGCTCCCAAGTGATAATTTAGTCTTATGCTATGCTGGAGGGATGGATTACAAGGAGCCGTTGCAAATTATTGTTTGCAGTATTCTCGTCTAGTCTATCAATTTATTATGTGAGATGGTATAGTGTTTTAGATAATTATTCATTTTTTATTGAAAGCAGGCAATCTAATTGGGAAATAGACATGTTGCATATGCTTATAACCATAACCACAGTACTTGGGAAGCTGACGCAGGAAGGATTACAAGATTGAAGCCACTGGAGCTACATAGTAACTTTGAGGCCAGCCTGCCTCACAAACATAACATTCCCAAAGGCCACATAGAATTGCCACTAGTCTGAGCTCCGAAAGCAGAGGCTATGTTGGTTTACCTGTTTTTGCCCTGTCCACTAAGTTCAGTGCCTGGTATGTAGTTGGTACTCCATAAATACACAACAAATGCATGTTTGGATAAGTGAACATGCCAATAAGTGTAAATTCATCTGCTGCATGTCATTTCAATGACCTCATCACATAGTTAATCTAGGGTAAATTAGAGAAAATTTCCTTGGTAATATGTATTTTCTAGAAGATAAAGGGACAGGACCCTCTTTAGAGACAATGTGGCTTCAATAAAGAAGACTAGGTTTCTCACTTGGCAGCCTTTTTCACCAGTTTTCTCCTGTTGGTCCACAGAAGGCATGACATGCTCTTAGTTGATTTCTCCCTTAGTGATTGATCATCAAGGGCAGGGAAAATTGGGGCTGCCCTGTCCTTTGCAGTTTTTGTTCATGGCATCTTTTTGACCTCTTCTCTGAATTTCCGTATTTCTGAAGGTGTGTTTGTATTGCAAATAGAGAGCATGTCTGATTCCAGGGTAAATGTTTTGGGGGGGCAGGGTAGGTTAGGTGTTTGCATCCACAGAACAGCTTTTCTCTGCACAAAGAAGACTAAATCAGAAAAGTTTAGTTATGCCAAGAATTTTTGGTCTTCTCCATTTCCTCCTGATTAAAGCAGAAGTGTCATACTAATATCTCTAGGTCACACGTTTATGATTGTGCCATTTGAAAATTTCTTATTGTATCTTCCTTACAGGGCTGTTGAAAGACACAAATCAAATCAGATAAGATATTCCAAATTGCTTTTTAAATTGTGAAACTATATAAACTAGATGGTGAACTCGTTTAGTTTTATTCACTACTTCATGAATTAAATAAACCAAAACAAATTAAAACTGATGTGGTGGAGCACACCTTTCGTCCCAGCACTTGGGAGGGTGGATCTCTGTGAGTTCAAAGTAAATGTGGTCTATAAATCAAGCCTGTCGCAAAACAGTAATAACAATAATCTTAAAACTTAAGGAGTGTTAGAAAGTTTTATTATTTGAGAAGTTTAAGAAGAACGAAATCAGGTTTTTTGTTGCAGAAATGTACAAGGTGAGAAGAACAGAAAGTAATGCTGGGTAGGAGTGTGACTTAGTGCAGGAAGAACTGGGTTCAGTCACCAGTACTGCATGCCTGTAACCTCAGTACTCTAGAGGTGGAGGCAGGAGGATCAAAAATCCAAGGTCGTTCTTGTCTTCATAGGGAATTTGAGGCCAGCCTGAGTTACACATAGACCCTGTCTCAAAAGAAAAAAAGCAATACTGATAGGTGGGTTAGTGCCCACTTTCTAATTTCAGCACTTGGGAAATTGAAACAGGACGACTATGAATTCAAGGTCAGCCTGAACTACATATAGATTTAAGGCCAACCCACTGAAGCCTTGTCTCAAAAGACTGAAAAGAAACAGTTTTCCAGTGATCACAGGAGTATATTTGTGTTCGCATGTATGTGTGTGTGTATGTGTACATGTACTTGGTTGTGTGCACACATGTATGTGGAGTCCAGAGGTTGAAATTAGGTATTTTCCCCAATCACATTCCATTTCATTTGTTAAGACAAGCTCTGTCACTGAACCTGAAGCTTGCTAATTTAATAAGGTGAAGCTGGCTGACCAGTGAGCTCTAGGAATCCAAACTCAGGTCCTCATGCCTACAGGGCTAACACTTTTTCTACTGTTTCCCCAGCTCTTCCCTAGGCATTCTGATGAATGGAAAAGACTTCTGTGCCTAATTAGATGTCACTTTGTTGTAGCTTTTGTTTTTTTCCCTTTTTTTTTTTTTGTGTGTGTGTGTGTGTTCTAGGCAAGTACTCTACCACTAAGTTTCACTAGCAACCCCAAGAAATATTTATTGGCGATCCTAGACCATTGTAGAGGAATCTTTCAAAAGAAATGCAGACCCTCAAACTGTTAGTGTCAGGGACTTCTTCCACTTGAGAGTTTTGTCTCTGTCAAAATCTGGGACCAAAATCTCCAGATACTTAACTTAGTGAGTACTTCAGAAGACTGTCTCCCAGCACAGCCACAGCGATCTAGAGCAACAAAGAGTTAAGTGCCCTGAGTTGCTGCATCTTTTCCACACAGTATGAGATGGGAGCTGACAATGGATTTACAGATGAAACATTTGGTGAATAATCAGCATTATGAGCCAGCAGCAGGCTAAGCTTAATTTTGATACTCAAAAATGTTCTAATAGAGCAAGCTAATACTTTTTTCCTGGTCAAAGTACTGTCCAGCAGAGAAACTGCCTCCAGTTCAGGAGCATAAACAAAAAATAATGATTGCACCCATCAGAAACTAAAAACGAATCTTGTCCTAAATGAACACATAGATAAGGGGTTCTAGATGCCTACAGCTTCTCTGAAACAGGGTGGGGAAACTGGAGTCTGTGTCCCTGACTGCTTTAAAGATCCAGTACTTCTGTGTGTTTGAAAGGGGTTGTTAGCTCTGAAATTCTGTAAGACATGAGTTATTTTAATTTATACTGAGTCTGTTTCACAGTATCATAGTGGCATTACTATTAAACATATATTTTACGGGTGGTGGTGGTGCACATCTTTAATCCCAGCATTCAGAAGGCAGAGGCAAGTGGATCTCTGAGTTCAAGGCCAGCCTGGTCTACATAAAAAGGGAGGGTAATTGAATGAAAAATTTAGGTTAGAAATTAAAATAAATATCCACTGAATAAAAAAAGGAAAAAAATGAAGATACACATTACCCAGGGATAAGTTTCTAAGCCATATGATAAATCTTCCAATTGAATATTAAAATAATATACTAGTTAAAAATATATTATATATAAATATATATATTTGTTGTTGTTCTAGACAGGGCTTCTCTATATAGCCCTAGCTGTCCTGGAACTCACTTTCTAGATCAGGCTGACCTTGAACTCACAGAGATCCGCCTGCCTCTGCCTCCCCCGAGTGCTAGGATTAAAGCTGTGTGCCACCACTGCCTGGCTGATCACTTCCCCTTTTTAAAATTTATTTATTTTTATCTTATGTTTGTGTGTTTTTTCTGCATGTATATCTGCACCATGTGTGTGCGATGCCCTTAGATGCCAGAACGGGGCCTTGAATCCTCTGGAACTAGAATGACAGGTGGTTGTGAGCCATCATGTGGATGCTGGGAATGGGAATGGAACTCTGGTCCTCTGCTGATACTTCTAACCATTGAGCCATCTCTTCAGCCCCTTCCTTTCTTTTCTTAATCACTGTGTTGGGGAAAACCCAACCTTAGACCTGTAAATGGCCACTTACTCACCCCATTGGTCAAACCAGGATGAAAGAAGTTGCTGATTCTAGTTTCAAGAAATTAAAGACAATGGATTTTGTCTTTTAAATTAATCACAATGGATTTTGTAGGGAAAATGCCAGCTTCTTGAGTTAATAGATATGGATGCTAGAGTTAGCTTTGTTCCTAGCTACATGGGAAAATCCTTATCTGCTCTAGATCTTTATTTTCTTAACCTGAAAAATGAGCCCATTGGGTTAGCTGGCTTCAAAGATTTGATCCTTGAAGTCACTATGTATGTTCTTAGAGCCTCTGGAAGTGATGCCATGTGTTCAGTGAGCCAAGACTTTTTTGTTTAGGAATCATCTTGTCTCCCTGAAAAGTCATGAAAAAAGAGGCGTGGAGAGGGGGACAGAGTGCCTGATGAAAGGGAAAGGAAAATAGAAATACAGGGGTGTGGGAATGTGAAGAGGAACTGTGGTCCCTGGTAGAACTGGAGACAATAGATTTAGAAGACACCTAGGTTGAAATACTGATAAAGATGGCAGGGGGCGGGATGGTCTGGAAAGCTCACAACCATCCATAACTCCAATTCCAAGAGACCTGACATCCTTTTCTGACTTCTGTGGGCACTAGGCATGTACGTGGTGCACAAACATGCTTTCAAGTAAAATACTTATATACATAAAATAAATTAAAAAAAAAACTTCGATGGGCAGGAGACGAATAATTAAATTTTTTAGGTGGAAAGGAGAAGGCATTTTGGACAAAGGGAACATGAATAAAGCTTCTGGAATCGGTGTGGACTGAAAATGGTATGCTTGAGGGTCTCTGGAGCGGAGAAAAATTAAGTTGATAATGTGTCCAAGGTGGTGAGTAGTTCAGACTCTATGGAGTATTTAAAGTTGGTGTGATGTCTCAGTGGGGTGAGGTGCTTGCCATCAAGCTGAACAACCTGAGTTCAATCCCTGGAACCCACAGAGTGGAAGTTGTTTTCTGGCCCCCACATGTGTGCTATGACAATCATGAGTGCACATGCACAGTAATTGTAGTGCAAGTCTTTAAAAAGTGATGTTGATATTTAAATTACAAGAGTTTAAATTTGGGAGACTAACTAGAAGTTTTTAATGCAATCTTTGCAAAAAGTGAGTTTCTTCTGTGTCGAAATGGGTGGTGACAGTGAAAATACAGAGGCTGGGTGCAGATGGCATTTTGGAAGCAGAATCAATGAGGTATGTTATGGCTGAATCTAATGTGGTTCCTGACTGTGAGACTAGTTGACTAGGAAAGGGACAGTGCTATTGATAGAATACTGGTACCCAGCAGCTCACTGAGCTCTGAGTATTGAATGAATTTATCTTGCTAAGATTCTTGGGCTAGGCCATTTCTAACAAATAGTTTTTGAGTCCTTCAGTGCAGTTTCTTAGAGATATGGGAAAAGGACAGTTGGTTCTGGGGTAAACTCTTAGAAAATTGGGTCATGCTTTGAGAAGATTAGCATATATTTAAGGTCCTGATTAATCATTTATGTTCTGTTTCTAAATATTAGACCATATTCAAGGTATTTAGAAGTTATGGATTTAGAAGTAGATGGATAAAGAAAATAGAGGACTTTAAGGGTGAAGGTTGTTGTGTGAGCCCCACTCAGCCACTAACTAGCTGTGATTAGGACGGTTCTTATAAAAGTATTTTGTGAATTCTATAGTATAGTGTTAAGTGTTGTCAAAGAAATTGGTTGCCAAGGACCCAAACTGCCCTAAATTTAACCTTTCTTGTCACTGGAGACCCATGCTTGGGTTGCCCATCCTCTTCTGTTGAGTCTCAACTGAGAATTGACAGGTATGGCTCTGGGAGCATAGTGAACAAAACCAGGAGTGGTTGGAAATCAGGTAGCTAGCTGGAGTGGTAGCACACAGCCTTAAACCCAGCACTCAGTAGGCAGAAGTAGGCGGGTCTTTGAGAGTTTAATGCCAGAATTGTCTGTATAGTGAGTTCCATGTCTCAAGAAAGGAAGGAAGATAAATTGCTTAGGTGCCTCAATCCAAGGCAAATTCTATCCTGCTTGAAACCTACTGCGTTTTTCTTTTCTAGGTTTAACTATCTAGCTTAGAATTCATGGCTTCCTTCTTCAGTTCAGCCTACAGCTTGCTAATTGTGGTCATAATGCCATTTCCTACCGTCAAGTAGACCAGCATATTGAGCCCACTGATTTCATTTTAACCCCCTTTGTATCAAATGTCTGTCTCCAACTGCATTAGACTTTTGTTTTTTATGGTTAATACCACCAAGCTCTACCATACATTTGGGTTACTCCTTCCTCACATACACATAGCATTTTGATTCTGTTATTCTTTATTTGTGCAAAAGAATTGATATAAAAGGTCATTTTTAAATAAGCTTTTAAAAACTTGCAAATAAATAAAATCATTACACACCAAAATTAACCAGATTCAAAATCTACAACTTAATGAGCCTATATATAGTTAGGATTAGCATTCAAAACAGAACCTGTGACACTTCACATTAAAGTTTTGCACCTATCCACCATCAAAACAAAACAAAACCAACAACAGAATTAGAACTAGAGAAACAGTTAGCTGTGTGCCCTCTTTCACAACTTGTGTTTATTATTTGCATTCCTCAGCCCCTTATAGTCAGCTTTTCTTGTTCTCTTTTCTTTATGTTAAACTGTACTCACAGGTATATTTGTTTACATATATGTCATTTTCTAGATCCCAAATACAAGAAATAGAATGTGATTTTTATTTTTGAGATTGTGACCTTATTTAATAGTATACATTCTAAGTCCATCCATTTTCTTACAATTTTTTAATTTCATTTTTCCTCAGAGCTGAGTTGTATTCCATTTTATGTATATACACCACATTTTCATTATCCATTTATCTGTTGATGAACAGGTTGATTCTAATCTTTGCTATAGTGAATAATGCAGTAGAAAAGTAAAATCGGAATTTACGTAAAAGTTCATGCATAGCACCTAGCACATAGAAGACTTGGATTAAAAAAAAAATGTGGCTCTGTCCTTTTCTTCACATTTTGTGTTATCGCATCTTGTCCTGACCGTCAAGATTCAAGAACAGTGTGTCTTTTTTGCTTTTCTGGGTGACCTTTAGTTCCTGGTTCTTGTTCTATTAAGTGTTCTTTGTACATAACAAATACTGTTTCTAAACTTGAACTGTAGCTCACTTTTGACAGTGTTGATTTCCTAAGAAAATGCCTCTAACACTGTTGTCAGATGGGCTGGAAAGGTGGTTCAGCAGTTAAGAGCACTGACTGTTCTTCCAGAAGACCCAGCTTCCATTCTCAGCACCCAACAACTGCCTGAAACTGTAATTCCAGGGGATCCAATGACCTCTTCTGGCCTCTGTTGGCACCAGTCATGCAGGCAAAACACTCACGTGCACAAGCACTGCTACCAGGAGCACGTATCTTTAGTTCCAGCACTTAGGGTATCAGATCTCTGTGAGTTCCAGGACAGCCAGAGCTACACAGAGAAACCCTGTCTCAGAAAACGAGGGATTCAGGGAGGGAGGGAGAGAGAAAATTCTTGTTCATATTAGATTTTAATATATCTTGGGTACTTGGTAGTTATTGTAGGGATAGGCCAGTCTTGTTGGAGTTGTTCCCTTCGGCTTATCGGAGTTTTAGGGGATCCCCCATTGGCAGCTTAGTTTCTAAGCTATTGTGCCCCACAGAGGTCTGAAGGCAGGCTCTACCTTGATGTTGTCAGTGCTGCCCAACCAAGGCTGGCTCCATTCATTCCATAGAACAGGGCACTTAGAAACTTCTTTTTTATTTATTTATTTATTTATTATGTATACAATATTCTGTGTGTATATGCCAGGAGGCCAGAAGAGGGCACCAGACCTCATTACAGATGGTTGTGAGCCACCATGTGGTTGCTGGGAATTGAACTCAGGACCTTTGGAAGTGCAGGCAATGCTCTTAACCTCTGAGCCATCTCCCCAGCCCTAGAAACTTCTTTCCAAGAGACTGCGGCTGCAGAGAAAGGCCACTGTTGCTCTGGGAGGTGGAACTGAAGAGAGTGTAGTAAATAGCTGTGTGAGAGGGACCTTTTATTAGGTGAGAGCTGCAGACCCTCTTCAGAGACCCAGGGACAAAGGAAAACACCACTTAGGTTTCAGTGTCTTCACAGGAACAGGGCTTCAATATCAGGAGAATTCATTCATGTCGTCCCTCAAATAAGGTTAGTATAACAAATCTTCACATGCCATGGTGCCACACACATGGATTTGACATGAATAAGATGCCTACTGGACTGTCAAGGATTGGAAGGTTTTGTTGAGAGGAGACAGATGTGAGGTAGTACATAAACTCCTCTGACACCATAGTGTATGGGAAGGACACCTTTAGGTTTACAGACTTCCTAGAGGAAGAGACTTAAGATTGAAACACAGAGTGGTAGCCAGGAAATCCAAGCAAAGAACATCTTCCTCTGGAAGAGTAGTCTGAGCTTACTAGGTGGATATCATGGCCATGGTAAGTGTTGCTGGGTAGTGGTGAGGCAGGAGCCACTTCATTATGGGTTAAAGTGAGAAGAGAGGGTAAGTAGATGGCAACAGACAACCAAGCCGATTCTCTTGCAATAATTCTGACAATAAGATTTGCTCTATTTTTTTCAAGATAGGACTCTGTTCCCAGACCAGAGGCTGTTCATCTTCAGTGTACATCAGAATCAGCTGGAAAGCCTGTTTAAAATATACACTGTTGGGCCCAGGTTCCCTAATTCTGGCTCAATGAGTTCAGGGTGAAGTTCCAGTCTCCTGAGAATTTGCATTTTTAATAGCTCGGGTGATAGTGATATCTGTGTTCCATGCTTTAAGAGCGTCACAGTGCCTAGTGACATCTGTGCTCTTAATTAGCCTTCATTTTGTGGGTGTGTAAGTGTGGTTTTCTTGAAGCAGGGTCTTACTGTGTTAGCAGCCTCTAGTGGCATAAAACTCATTTTGTAGCTTAAGCTGGCCTCAAACTCATAGTGATTTTCCTGTGTCAGGCTCCACAGTGTGGCCGCCACTGCTGTAAGCTCTTTCATTCTCATGGCAGTGCCTTTTTATTATTATAAATTGTCTACTTCAGATTTATACAGCCGTGGCTCTGCTCTGCTGTGAATTTCTTCAGTGGATGGTGAACACTGTGTTGTAGGTGGAGGCTGCTTATTTGTTGTCCGGCTGCCCAGACCTGAGATAATAACACAGAAACTATATTAATTAAAACACTGCTTGGCCTATTAGTTAGGCACATCCCTGGCTAACTCTTATATGTTAAATTAACCCATCTCTGTTAATCTGTGCATCACCACAAGGTCATGGCCCATGGGCAAGGTTCCAACAGGCTCCCGTGGGCGTCTTTCTCCTTCAATGGCTACATGACTTCTCTCTGACTCTGCCTACTATCTCCTCCTCTATCTGCTTGCAATTTCTGCCTTGTCTATTCTGCACTGCAATAGGTCCAAAGCAGCTTCTTTATTAACTAGTGGCATTCACAGCATAGAGGGGAAGCCCACATCACTGTGTCCTTACATCTACCACACAGTTAGAATCCTGTAAGTATGGTTAAATGGGTTAAACAACCACATACATCACCTTCATCTGTGAAACCTTCCTCAGGCCTTTTCCTAGGATTGTTTATAATTCCAGATTCTGCTTTAGCACTGCAGAGGTAGCAAAAAAGTAATTCTTAGAGAAATATCAAAGCAGACTGCCTTAATCAAGTATATCTAATTCGAATTTGGGATTAAATTAGAGAATTAATTTCCTGAAGTGATTCCCCAAACTGATCTGAAGTTCTGGATCATTCAATAAGAAGGACCTTTGGAATATCATTGATTTCTCTTAAAATGTTGGCACAAGGTTTCAGAATGTTCAGCTTCCCTCGAGCATGCTTCCTGTTCTGTTGTTCTCACCTTGTAGCAGCCAACACCACAACCAGGCTTCTCTGCTCAAGGCTTTGAGCTTCTGTTCTAGGGCCATGGGCAACTTCTCTCAAAATCACCCACAGACTACACAGTCAGGTTGCCAGAGCACTTGACCTTTAGTATCTCCTTGTGTCGTGGGCAAACTCCCTCATAGTGCTTTGTTTCTCATTGTTCCTAGATTCCTCAGACCAGTGGCTCTGAATTAAAGATATAGGTCAAGACCAGGACAATAGGAGATACACAAGGCCTGGAAGTTCCTGGGTCAGGGGTTTTTCTAACACTCCTGACCTTAAGGTCATGTAATTAAGAAATTAGAAGTCAGAAATTCTAGTCTGTGTGCGATGCCCGCCCTGCAGCCTAGCCTTAGCCTATAGCTGCTCTTCTGCTTTCCTGGAGACACACTCTTAAACTAGACCTGAACTTTAGGCCTGGCACGTTGATTAAGGAATAAGCAAGACATGGTGTATGTAGTGTTATTAGGTAGTGTTCTAGGCTCCGAGGACACAGTAGACATTCTGTGGAAGCAAGAGCTTCAACAAGCAACTAAGAATTACTAGTTGTAATACAAAGACCTGGATTCATACCTATTAGGGGAAAGGCAGGAGGAAAGATGTGACAGGACTGAAGGGAATAAAAGAGACAAAACTTGAAGTTTTTTTGTTTTTTTGTAGGGTAAGACAATAATCATGAGGGAGAAAAGAATTCAAAAGAAGATGGAGGCTTTAAAATCAAACAGGGGTGTAATACTCTCAGACCCCTCTGTTTCCCTGTCAGTGTGCTGCTGGCAAACCCAGGGCACTGCAGATTCCAAGCCCCATTTTCTTTTATGTTTTACATTTATTTTTCTTGTGTGTGGGAAGAAGGGGAGCATGTGCCATGGAACAAGACTGGAGGTTAGAGGACCACTAGTGGCGGTCCATTCTCTCCTTCTACCATATGGGTCCTGGGAGTCAGACTCATGTCTTCAGGCTTTTTAGCAAGGACCTTCACCTTCTGTGCCATCTCACCACCCATCAGTCCTGCCTTATAGGTAGAGAGATAGGCTTAGGAAGCCTTAATTACTTGCCTAATGTCCATGAGCTAAAAAGTGATAGAGTTGGGGATTTTCCCCCCCTTTTTAATTCAGTGTTTAGCAAGCCCTGGGAGGACTAGTGTGTATTTTCCTATACTCTTGACAAGGCTTAGATGGCAAATAATTGCAAATCTTGTGAGGGAGCCAGACCTTAGTGCTATTGAACAGTGGTGAAGATGACCTCTCGGAGTCAAATCTCCATATCTTCCAGCTAAAATTTCCTTGCCTTACAAGCTGAGGTTTGTATTTGCCATCCAGGAAGAAGGTGACTCTGCCTTTGTCTTTTGGTTGTTTAATGATGAGGAATGAGTAGTACCCTGGGGCCTGGGAATTTCAATGAGGTTGAAGAAAATAAATCTCAGAATGGCTTGGTACTCTACCACTAAGCAGGGTGACATCTTTAAGTTGCTTCAGGCTTATCTTCATGTGTAGTACATTTTAGTAACTAAGACTGTGTAGTAAGTAAATGACTGGTAAAATATGACTGTAGGCAGAGTTTTCCTTTAAAAAAAAATTGTACTGTGGTGATATTACCTAAAGATCAGAGTACAGAGCTAGCCACACTAGTTATCCGTAGAGGCCAGGCTGTGGTTTATCCCCAGCCTTGGGAGACCGAGGCAGATGGATCTCTGTGACTTCAAGGCCACCCTGGGCTACGCGCGCTTGATTCAGTCTAAAAGAAAAACAGCCAGGCAGTGGTAGCTCACACCTTTAATCCCAGTACTTGGGGGTCACATGCCTTTAATCTGAGCACTAGGGGTGGAGACAGGAAGGGATATGGTGGGGTGGAGAGAGGAAAATAAGGCAGGAGGAGACAGGAGCTCAAGATTCGGTCTGAGGTTTCAAGAGACAGCAGTCATTCTGAGGATGTGTAGAGACAGGCTGCCCATTTGGTCTGAGGATTTCTTAGAGGTAAGACCTAGCGGTGGCTGCTCTGCTTCTCTGGCCTTTCAGCTTTCACCCCCTAGTACCTGACTCCAGATTTTTATTATTAAGACCAATTAGAATTCATGCTACATTGTACTTTTTAATTAGTTTACAAAGTAGTGGATTTCTGTGAGGTTTTTAGACAGCTTTAGTTTTGATTAACCAGCCACCCCTCCTTTCCCTCCTTTCTCCTCACTCCAACTCTCTTGTAAACCTTTAATTTCCAATCTTTCCCCTCCTTCTAGTTTTATATCATGTATGCTTCTGTCCCCTCACTCTTGAGGCTTCCCCACTACAGACACCTAGGTAGGCCTTTTCTAGCTTCCTGACCTCTACTGATACTCCAAATTAAACAAACGAATCTAAACATTTGAAGCTAGGACCCACATAGGAGAAAACATGTGGCAGTTGTCTTGCTAGGTCTGGGTTACCTGACTAAGTATAATGCTTTCTAGTTCTATCCATTTTCCTGAAAAAATTCATAATTTTTTCTTTACAGCTGAATAAAATTCTACTCTAGTCTGAATCCATTTTCTGGCTTTTATAATTAGAGCAGTATGTGCATGGGTGTGGAGTCCTTTGGGTATACACTCAGGAATGATACAGCTGGGTTGTTGGTAGTTCTATTTTTAGCTTTTTGGAGATATCTCCACACTGACTTCCATAGTGGTTATACCAGTTTATACTCCCACCACCCATGGTTTCCCTTTCTTCACATCCTTGATAGCATTTGTTATCATTTGTTTCTTGATGCTGACCATTACGACTGGATTTAAGATGAAATCTCAAAGTACTTTTAAATTGCATTTCCCTGAGGGCTAACGATGTTGGACACTTTTAGAAAAATGTTTATTAGCCATTTGTATGTCTTTGAGAAGTTTCTTTTTTTTATTTTTTTAAGGTTTATTTATTATGTACACAGTGTCTGTCTGTGTATATATTTACAGGCCAGAGAGGGCACTAGATCTCATTACAGATGGTTGTGAGCCACAATGTGGTTGCTGGGAATTGAACTCAGGACCTCTGAAAGAACAGTCAGTGTTCTTAACCTCTGAGCCTTCTCTCCAGCCCCTTTGAGAACTTTCTGTTCAATTCCATGGCTTTTTTTCTTCTTTTTTTTGGGGGGGGGGTTGTTGTTTTCTTGATGTTTAATTTTTTGAACTTTTTCATGTATTCTAGATACTAATCCTCTCAACAATTTTTTAGTTAATGACTTTATTGAGGTATAACTCACACACCGTAAAATTTGCCATGTTAAAACATGCAGTTCAGTAGTTTTTAGTATATTCCAAATTGTTCAACCATCACCAATGTCCAATTCCTGAACATTTTCATTACACACAGTTGTAGAATATTATTTTAAAGTCTGTGATGTTTGTTCATGTTGCATTTATTTAACTCTATGAAGCTGCGATTCTTTGCCTGTCTAAAGCACCTGATGGTCCTAATAAAGAACTGAATGGCCAAATAGTGATGCAGGAGCAGGGATAGGCAGGGCTGGCAGACAGAGAGAACGAGGGGAGGAGGACAAGAGGCCTGCCACCCAACCAGACACGGAGTAAGAAGGAAAGAAATGGTATACAGGAATAGAGAAAGATAAAAGCCCCAAGGCCAAAGAGAAATGGAATAATTTAAGTTAAGAAAAGCTGGCAAGAAACAAACCAAGCTAAGGCCGGGCATTCATAACTAAGAATAAGTCTCTGTGTATGACTTATTTGGGAGCTGGATGGGTAAGCCCCCCAAAAAGCCAAAAGAGTAAAATGTCACACGACAATACACACCCTAAATGTTGGGCTTGCTAGATTCCAGTTATACTTGTTGCTTCTAGTTACACTTGCTCCCTAATCTAAAAACCATTAATCTACTTTCTGTCACTATGGATTTGCCCACTGTGGATATTTCATATAGGTAGAATCATGCAATTATGAGGTTGGCTTCCTTCACTTAGCATTTTTTAAAGCATATTGTAAAATGTAGGTTTTTGTGGTTCATTAATGTTCCATTGGATAGATAATATCACTTTTAGTTTATCCATTTGTCAACTTATATTTGGAGTTTTTTCAATTTCAGGCTATTATGAATAATGTAGCTATGGACATTTATGTACAAGTTATTTTTAAATTTATTTATTCTGTATTTCTGAGTGTTTTGTGTGCATGTGTATCATGTGCACTGTGTGTGTTTGATGCCTGAGGAGGTCAGAAGAGGTCATGGAATCCCCTGGAACTGGAGTTAAGGACGGTTGTGAGCCACCATGTGCATGCCAGGAATTGAACCCAGGTCCTCTGTGAGAATAATAAGTACTCTTAACCACTGAGCCAAAAAAAAAAAAAAAAGAAATGTTCAGGTTATGTAGAGACATAGGCATTTCTCCTGAGTATATAGTTAGAGGGGAACGACCAATGATAAAGAAATCCAAACTGATTTCCAAAGTGGTTTGACCACTTTTTGCTTCCACCAGCAAACTGAGGGTGTAGTTCTTCATAGCGCACCGGGGCCTGCTATTGTCTGCCTGCCTGCCTTGCTTCTCTTTTTCTTCTCAAAAATTTTGTGTATTTTTTTTTGTTTTGTTTTGTTTTTTGAGACAGGATTTCTCTGTGTAGCTTTGGAGCCTGTCCTGGAACTCACTTTGTAGCCCATGCTAGCCCACTCAGAGAAATGCCTGCCTCTGCCTCCTGAGTACTGGGATTAAAGGCGTGTGCCACAAGCACATGGCTTGTTTATTTTAACAGATTTATTATTTTTATTTGTGTGTGTGTGTTTGCCATGTTTGTACAGTTGTACTTGGAGTCTAGAGTGGGCATCAGATCCCCTGGAGCTGGAGACAGATGTGAGCTCTGTGATCTGGGTGCTCGAGTCTAAGCTCAGGTTGTTTGCAGCAAGTGATCTCAGCTGCCATCTTTCCAGCTCGTTTTTGTTTTGTTTTGTTGGCCAGTCTGGTTGGTTGATTGATTTAGTTTTTTGTTTTGTTTTGTTTGAGAAGGGTATTAAATGTAGTGAGGGTTGTCTGAAACCCCAGGTTGTCTGTCCTCCTTTCGTCTCCCGAGTTGGAATTACAAGCACACTCCATCCATCTCACTTGTTTCCTTCCCCTTCCATTGTTTTTGAATCTGGAATCTGATTTTGGAATCTTATGGGAGCAGAAAGATTTTTCAGAGGTTAAGAGCACTTGCTGCTCTTCCACAGGATCTGGGTTTGATTTCCAGCAACCACATTGTGGCTCACAACTCTCTAACTTCAGTTCCAGGGAGGAATCTGGCACCCTCTTCTGACCTGAGGACACCAAGCATGAGGGTGGCACTCAGACAAACACTCATACACATAAAATAAAATTTTAAATTACAAAAAAAAAAAATTCAGTCAGGCTTGCCTTGTTGCCCAGGCAAACCCCAAGTTCTTCCTGGTTCTAGTAATCCTCCTTGCCTCCACCTCCCTAGAGCTGGGACTACAGGTACAGACACCTAACTCTCTTTGATCACAACCATCACTATGGCGTGAAGTAGTGTTGCATTTTGGGTTGATTTACATTTACCTAATGACAAACTATCACACATCTTTCTTTATGTTTACTATTTCTATATCTCCTTTATCGGTATGTTTGTCCAGATGTTTTGCTTATTGTCAGTTTGGATTACCTTTTTAAATGTTAAGGAGTGGAAACAGTTTTAGGGCTGGGGATATAGCTGTTTGTGGTAGAATGTTTGCCTAGCGTACGTAAGGCCCTAGGTTCAATTGTCAGTACCTTGTGTACAAGCCTCAGTCAAACATACAGTTTTAAATTAAGTCCTTTAACTTTTATTGGCCTCCATTTCATCAAATTTTTAACCTGCATTTATTGCCTGGTGGTGATGATGGCATACTCCTTTAATCCCAGCACTAGGAAAGCAGAAGCAGGTTCTCTGAGACCAACCTGTTCTAAAAAGTGAGTTCCAGGACAGAGAAATCTTGTCTTGGAAACAAACAAACAAAAACAACCAAACAACTACATTTATTTATTTGTGTGCCTGTGCATTGGGGAGCAGGTATAGTCAAAAGACAACTTAACAGTCTGTTTTCTTTATCTCATGGGTCCCAAGAATCAGCCTCAGGTCATCAGGCTTAGGGCAAATGTCCTTATTTCCTGAACCATCTGACCTGCCCTCGTTGAACCTAAAAGTATAAAAGCTGGATTTGATTATAGAGTATGTTTTGTTGTTGCTCTTGCAGACTGGGTCAGCTGAAGCTGACCTTGAACTCTTGATCCTCCTCATTCTACCTTCCAGTTGTTTGCTTACAGGCATACACCATCGCACCCAGCTTCAACTGTAGTTGTAGTTAATCTGTGGAATTGGTTGTTTGCAGTACTGTCTATTAGGAGTATGAATTTTGTGTCAAATAGATCTGTATTTCTATTTCTGTGTTATTTAAATGAGAATACTATTCTTTCATTGGGGTCTTCTAAAGATTAACTGATACAGTACTTAGTTTTTAAGAACCCCATGGCTGTCAGTTTTTATTATACCATCCTTTCCTCATCTGATTGTTTGCAGGGAGATCTGCTCCCTGGATGACTTTTCCTGGTGGTGGAACTTTGAATAGGTCACTGTTGTTCTCCCTATCAAACTACAATAACAGGAACTTTATGTGGTATTACTCATTTATTTTGCTCTTTTTTTTTTTTTTTTGAGAGTTAATTGGGCTGAGCTGAGCAGTTGCTCTCAGTTGGAGTCTCTGCTCCAGCTATAGTCATGTTGGAATAGAGCAGGGCACCTGTGTTGACAGGACTTAAACAACCAGGAACTTGAAACTCTCTTTCTCCATCACCATACCCACAATAGAATCTCCAACTTTCCTTTCTGTCTTGTACTAGACTTCATTGTGACTTCAGGCTTCTTGAGCAAGCATCCCAGAACACTTGTGGAGGTAACAACCTAGCCTCAGGAATCTGCTAGTTGAAGGAGTTACAAAGGCTTACTCAGAATTAGAGAGGAAATGGAATGTAATCTCTTAGGTAGTAGGTAGCTAGGAAGTTAGGTAGGAAGGACTGGGAGAGGAGGAAAAACAAAGGAAAGAAAAGAAGAGTTTAGTTCTTTGGCAGTTGGGAATATGTATGTGAAGTATTTTGGTCATTTCCCCCTCCTTACCTTCCCTTTCCTATTTCCCCTAAACCCTTTTGCTATGGGATAGCCCTTCCAAACAGGTCCCCTCCTATTTTCATGTCTTTTTTGTTGTTTTGGTTTATTGTGACTTTTGGCCAGGCTGGCAAGGGGGCTGATACACTGGAGCATGGGCAGTACCAGTGGCTACACTACTGAAGAAAATGACTTATTTCCCCAGCACCTGCTCAAGGAGGATTAAGCTTCCTGATCCCATTCTCCATCCATAATGGAATGATGGTCCTAATCTTGTTATGTGGTGGCAAGCTGCAGCTACTGTGGATTCATGAGTCCAGAAGTGTTTACAGTGCTCCTCCACAGCATCCCCCTCTGACATTCTTTCCTTCCCTTCTTCCCCATGTTCCTTGGAGGGGTCATATAGGTAATACAGCTTCTTGGTGAGGAATGGCAAGGCTCTAAACAGACAACTCACTCTTTCATCATTAATTTTTTTTTGTCCCTCCCATCCTTTAAATACCAGTTCAAAGTTAAAACACTCACTAATGAAGTCTTACAGGATACCACTCGACTTGGGTTTTTTCTTTATAATAGATCTCTCCCACATAGATCCCTGTTGATTCTTTTTTTTTTTTTAAGATTTATTTATTTATTTATTTATTATGTGTTCTGTCTGCATGTATGCTTACATACCAGAAGAGGCCACCAGATCTTATTATAGATAGTTGTGAGCCACCATGTACTTGATGGGAATTGAACTCAGAACCGCTGGAAGAACAACCAGTGCTCTTAGCCTCTGAACCATGTCTCCAGCTCCACTACCCACCCCTATTGATTTTTATGTTTGACTATTTTTTTTGCCTCTTATCTGTAAATACAACTGGACCCTATATCATTTTTTTCTTTCTCTTTCTTTCTTTTTTGGTTTATTGAGACAGGGTTTCTCTGTGTAGCTCTGACTGTCCTGGAACTCACTCTGCAGACCAGGCTGGCCTCGAACTCACAGAGATCTGCCTGCTTCTGCCTCCCTGAGTGCCACCATCGCCTGGCTTATTTTTTCTTTTTTTATGATTTGTCATTTTTATTTTATATGTATGGTGTTTTGCCTGCATGTCTGTCTGTATGCCAGCAGAGCTCAGTTGTTACAGGCAGTTGTTAGCAGCCATGTGGGTGCTTTGAATCAAACCCCAGGTGTTCTGCAACAGTTAGTTCTCGTAACCACTGAACCACCTTCGCAGCCCCAGGCTCTGTGTTCTTTAAGCAGTAACAGCTGCCTGAAATAGATTACTAAAATTTTTAGTCAGGTTTTTCCAGTAACTTTAATGTTAACTACTTTGCTCCTGGTTAAAAGTTTTCTTAGATTTTCAGACAGATCCCTTACACTGATACAGTTGATCCTGCACATTGGGAAAGTCTGTATATCACACTCCTTTGTTCTCCCAAATGGATTCTCCCATTAAGACATGTGAAAGAGCCAGTGAAGGAGATCCATTTGCCTAGTTCTTGCTGATTTTGGAAAGTGCTTTAACAATCTCATGACAGTTTTGAACTAGATTTCACTGTGTAGCACAAGCTATCCTGAAACTCAGTATGTAGTCCAGGCTGAGTTTAACTTTTAGCAGTCCTCTCTACTCAGACCTGAGTATCAGTTTGTACTTGTGATTATAGGCATGAGCCACCACAGCCAACTGTTCTTAATAAGATGGGATGTATAGGCATTAAAGCGTGAAACTACATAAGTGAGCTTAGTGCTCAGACTGAGTATCTGAGAGCAAGGTGTCTGGTTTCCCTTCCAGTTTGGTGATCTTGCCCAGAACTACAAAGAGCACCTGAAGGACTGATCTCAGCAGTCTCTCTTCTACCTTCCAGGCTTGAGTGAGGAACCTCTTCCTCCACAGTTCTGACATCCACTCCTCTGTAATTACCCAAGACCAGTATGAGCTTTGTTTCCTCCCATGGTCTTATTTTGCTGCTCTGATATTTATAAGAAAGATTGTGTGGCTTAGAGCCATCACTGTCTTGGGTTCAGTGGAGTACCAAGTACAAAACTGGTATCTGTAGACTGTCATTCCTACCAGTGTGGTTTCTTCATTAAGGGTCTAGTTCATTTCGTTTCCTGTCCTGGTGAATGGGCACCTGGTATGTATATTATGGGGTGTGCACTTTATACTTTTTATTAGGGTACTGTTGCCAGAACCAGGATGTAACCCAGGCAAAGAGTAAGACCCACTTAATAATCATTGCAGTACCATTTACCATGTGGCACTTTTAGTGTTCAAAGCAATCTCCATCTACTACTATACTTTATTTTCACTGTCTACTTGTGAGGGAGAGCTTCGGGATAGAGAGGTAAGGATTGCTTTCCAGGTGACTTTAGTTTCTATTTTCTCCTCTCCTTGACTACCAGGCTACTGTTTTTGACAGCTCTTTTAGAGTTGCCTTCCTTTTGATAAAACCTGCTCTCCCTTGAATGGAGTGTCTCCCTCCATCCTAGTGATTAACTGGGGAGCTACTTATCTGTGTGGTCACCCAGTCTGTCCCCCAGCTCTTGGAGAGCCTTTTCCTATGTAAGCTATAAGGATAGAAAGCAATTAACTAGGGCAGGAGGATTACCAACTCGAAGGCTAGAACTCTTGTCAGAAAGATGCAGAGAAGGGATGCTGAGGAGGAAAGGATGAGATAACCAGCATGAGTCCTCCTGGATGGACCATCCTTCTATACTATCTTATGCAACAACTGTCATCATCTCCCTGGCCCTGTATTGTGTGTTCCTTGATCTTTTACATGTTTGAAGAAGGTAATGAAGGTAAGCGATCTCAGCATTTGACTAACCTAAAGGCTAATTGAGAAGCAGAAGGCCTTAGAACCTAGAAGCAATGTAGTACTTTCCAAGAGGGCAGGTTAAAGGCCCTGGTTCTCATCAGGAATGCTCACAGTGGGGTTTGGTAAAGATAAAGAGCCTCCTCTCCTTTCCTATTTTACTTTGAAGTCATATTTGGCAGCTAATGGCTTCAAATAGAAGTGTTTATTGATCCCAAGCTGATGTGCTGGGTTTACACTTGAGGTTGTATTTAATTTTGATAAGTACATGCTTAAGCCACAGTATGTGATCAAAAAATATGAGAATAGTCATATTGGATGCCAAGGGAATGACATCTGACACATCTTTTAAAGGGTTGATGGACCCAATTACTGAATTAATAATCTCTATTTATTTAACCATGGCACACACAGATTTCTTGCACTGTGGAGAGGAATTGGTTTTTGTTTCCTTCCCCATGCATTAAATCTTCATATTGTTGGTCAGAGATGGACTGCACTGAAATTAAAATGTAAAACACTTAGTGGGCTGGGCACCTCCCTATCTATAGGCACAGTTTTCAGGATTAGTAAATTGGCTAGTTTCATTGCTATTTCATCTAACCTTCATGACTTCATAATCTACAGCCATTTATTTTGAGTTATAATAATCCCTTATGTTTGTGCAACATTTTGCAATTTTAGAGGGTTTTTTTTAAAAATATGTTCGTTTTATAAAACAGCTTTATTGAGATATCACATGATAAAGCTTACCCTTTAGGGTTTGTAGTTATCATTGTAACTTAATTCCAGATATTTTCATCATCCCCAAAAGAAATCTGTTAGCTATTAGCAGTCACTCCCACCATACACTTACACAGACCCAACCACTAATCTATCTCTTGTTTCTATGATTTACCTATTTAGGCATTTCATACAAAAAGAATCATACAGTATATCACTTAGCATGATACTTTGTAGATTGATTGTTTTATAACGTGCTTGTTCCTTGTATTGCCAATTAATACACTATTGTATAGTTGGTACTACCTTTTGGTTTTATCCATTCATTGACTGATACATATTGGGATTTTTTTTTCCTGTTGTAATATTGCTATGAATATATAGGCACATTTTTTTGGAGTTTTTTTTTCTCTCTTAGGTATATACTTTTGACAAAAATCGCTGTATCATATGGTTATGGCTCTATAGTTAGCATTTTGAGGTACTATATCGGAATGTTTTTCAGGCTTGGAGAGATAACTCAGCAGGTAGAGCACTTACTGTGCAAGTGAGGGCTGGAACCCGGAATCCGAGTACCCATGTAAAGGTTGGGAGAGTGTGATGGCTGCTTGTAAATCCAGTGTGGGAAGTGGGGATTGAAAATCTCTAACGCAAGATGGCTTGTCAGACTAACCAGATGGTTCACTGAGAGACCCTGCCTCAAGACATAAGGAAGACACCTGTAATCAACCTCAGCGCTTCATCCATGTGTGCTTTCATATACACAACAAATACACACGCCCTCCTCCAAATAATGTGTCAAAGGGAGTAGTTCCGGTTTACATTCTCTGCAGTTAAGGAAGGTCCAGTTCCTTCCATGTGTGAGGCTTCCAGTTCCTCAGCGCTTTCCAGAGCTCTTTTTTCTGCAGTCATCCTACGTGTATACTGGGATTTCTGTGGTTTGGGTTTGTATCTCTGTTAGTGGTATTGAACATCTTTTCTTGTGCTTACCCATCCTCTGTAAATTTTCTGTTCAAATCCTTTCTTTCGTTTTGTTTTTTGAGACCAAATCTGACAGTGAGGGTCTGGCTTGCCTTGAACTTGCTATATAGGCCAAGCTAGCCTCAAACCTGTGGTGATTTTTCTACCTCTGCCTTCAGAGTAGTGGAATTCCAGGCTTGGATCATCATACTTGGCTCTTTACCCATTTTTAATTTGGGTTGTTTCTCCTTTATTGTCAGTTGTAAGAGTTAGTTTTGTTTTGTTGCTGTGCGTTTGGTGTCATGTCTAAAACCATTGCCCAACCCAAGGTCTTCCAGTATTTCTTCTAGAAGTTTTATAGTTTTAACTCTGTTCTAGTTTTGTTTCCATTGCTGTAGTAAAGATCATGGCCAACATTTCCAGGTTCATCACTAAGGGAAGTCAGAGCAGGAACTGTAAACAGATACCATAAAGTAACACTGCCTACTGCCTTGCTCCTCATGACTTGTTCAGCCTGCTTTCTTCTATACTTCAGGACCACCTGTCCAGGGTAATGTCATTCACAGTGGGCTAAGGCCCTCCCACATTAGTTATTAATTAAGAAACTGTCTCACAGACTTACCTACAGGACAGTGTGATGAAGGCATTTTCTCAATTGAAGTTTCCTCTTCACAGATGAAAAATACCTATGGGTCACTTGGAGTACATAGTAGGAGGTAGGACTTTAGTCTCATACTTTTATATATTAGATATCTGGTTGTTCTAGCATTATTTGTTGAGTGACAATGCTACTCTTTCTCCACTGAATTGTCGTTTTATTGACATTTGTTGAAAATCAGTTGACCCTTGAGGCTAGACAAATGACTCAGTAGTTAGGAATGTGTACTGCTCTTCCAGAGGGCCTAAATTCAGTTCCCAGTACTACATCATGTGATTAACAACTACCTGTAACTCTTGCTCCAGGGCCTTTACACACACACACACACACACACACACACACACACTCATATACTCATATACATGTACACGTACGTTAGAAAATAATACGTCTTTTAAAAAAGAAAATTACTGGAACTTGCCATGATGACCCACACTTTTAATCCCAACACTTGGCAGAGGCCAGTGAATCTCTGAGTTTGAGGCCAGCTTGGTCTACATGGTGAGTTCCAGGACAGCCAGGGCTACATAGTGAGACCCTGTTTGCGGGGAGGGTTAATGAACCCATAAATGAGAGTTCAGTTCTAGGTCTTAATTTTAATCCGTTGGTGTGTGTGTGTGTGTCATTTTTGCCAGTATCACATTGTAGCATAATGAATTTTGAAGTTAGTAAGTATACATTTTACACATTTGAGTATTTTTAAGATTGTCTTGGTTATTCATTTGTATTTACATGTGAATTTTAGAATGATTTGTACATAAAGTTGTGATTACTATCTTAACAATACTGAACCTTCTCAGGTTTCACCTGATAAGATCCCTAATGAGTTGTAGTCTTCAGTGTACAAGTGTTAGGTCTTGAACAAATTTTGTCAAATAGTTTTGCTAGTCTTCCTTTCATATTTAAAGAAAAACTTTTCTTAGTTTTTTGATAATAGAGTGGTAGATAGTGAAAGATTAGTAGAGTGATAGATTGATAGTGTGACCGAGGTGTAGGTACAATGTCAGTGTTAACTGGATGTTGATATTGCATCCTGCAACTTGCGGAGCTTAGTAGTTTATAGGATTTGTTTCTTTTCTTTTCCTTTTTCTTTCTTTTATTGTTCTTTGTAGAATCTTTGGGTTTTCTAAGTCAATATTATATCATCTGTGCAGAGTTAAATCTTCATTTCTTCATTCCTAGTCTGGATGGTTTTTATTATATCTCTTGCCTTATTGCCCTGACTAGATAGATCCTCTACTAAAATGTTGACTAGACATGGTGATAGTTACTATCCTTCATTTTTATTCCTAATCTTAGAGACTCCCATCTTTTTAGCATTATATATGATGCTACCTTGAGATTTTTTAGACCATCCTCATTTGGAAGAGGAAATTTTCTCCTAGCCCCACTGCTATGTTACTCTGACAGAAATTGATTGTCATGTATTAAACTAACCTTGCATTCTTGAGATAAATCTCATTCGACCATGCATCTGATACATTTCCCATGTTGCTAGATTCAGTTTGCTAGTGCTTAAATGAAGATTTTTGCACTATTTGATCCTTATAACAATCCTGTGATTATAGTCCTCCAGAAAAACTGAAGCATGAATTAGTTTGCTTATGACTACATATCAAAACTGAAACAGGAATGAAGACTTTGTTCCTTGTAGTATAAATAACTTACCATTAGTTTCATTTCTTTGGGCTGTTTGAGACAGGGTCTCACTACGTAGCTCAGGCTTTCCTTGAACTCACAGAGTTCTGCCTCTATCTCCCAAGTGCTGGGATCGAAGGAAGGCCTTTGCTACCACATGCAGCCTGCTTACTTAAAAACAATTACCAATACCATCCTGGACTGGAAACTCCCAGAGAGGGCCTTTCCAATGCTCTCATCACAAGGCCATACATTAGGATATCACATTGATTGCATTTTAGTTGTTATTCCTGTGCTTTTCAATGTGCTCATTATGTCTCTTGAGCACTAATGACAAACAAGGTAGGTATGTGATTCCACTTTCTTTTTTGGTATTCAGCACTGGTGGTGCCTGTCCATTCCCCGTGCCTCAAATCTCATTGCTTCTCTCTTGAACAGCTCTTTACCTGGGACTGTGTTCCTCTGTCACCCTAGCAACTGCTTTACCAAAGAGAATTTGCTGGAAGAATCTCAAGTTAAATCTTTTACTTTCTCCACCTTTTCTGTTTTGTATACAAACTGTTACACATTTCACATTGAAATCTAACCAGTTAGATACCCAGAGAGTTTTTTTTATAGCAGCTTGCAAGAGAGAGTAGAAAATACAGGGTAAACCTTTGCCCATGTCCATGTTGGTGGGAGACACATGAATTCTTTTGAATTTTCCATGTCTTCACCAATTTCAGCATTGTAATTTATCCCTGCCATTTATGAATTCCTGAGCTCCAATTCTAGCATATAGGGTTTTTTTTAACATTTTTATGTGTATGTGTGTGTTGCCTGATACATGTCTGTGCATCACTTGAGCGCCTAGTGTTTATGGAGTCCAGAAAAGGTGTCAGATCCCCAGGAAGTGGAGTTATAGACAGTTGTGAACTGCTCTGTGGTGCTGTGAATCAGATTCAGGTCTTCTGGAAGAGCAGCCAGTGTTCTTAACTGCCAAGACTTGTTTTTCTTCTGCTTAGCCAGCTTTCTCATACAGTCCATGCCACCTGCCTAGAGATGGTATAGCACCACACACACAGTGGGCTAGATCCTCCTCCAGGGTCAACTAGCAATCAAGAAGATGTCCACAGACAGGCTCACAGGCCAATCTGATGGAGGCTACTCCTCAGTTGAGGCTTCCTTTTCCCAGGTGTGTCAAGTTGACAACCAAGATCAGCCATCACAGCAATGTGTATGTCCTTTGTCCTTCTTTCACGTGTTTAAGTCTTTTATCCATTTTAAAGAATTTTATTTATTTTTTGAGAAAAGGCCCCATATAGCCCTGACTGTCCTAGAACTCTGTAGAGCTCTTTGACCTCAAACATACAGAAATCTACCTGCCTCTGTCTCCGAATGCTGGGAGAAAAGGTGTGCACCACTATTCCTGGCCTAAAGAAACTTTCTTTAACATTTATTTTGTATGTAATGGGGGGGGTGGATATCAGAGAATGTGGTAGTTTGATTAGGTATGGCCCCATAGACTCATGTGTTTAAATGCTTGACTCATAGGGAGCACTATTAAGAGCAATAGAAACTCTTAACTAGGACAGGGAACAACTTAAGAGTCTGTCCTTTTTCACACCAACGTGTGTTCTAGGGATACAACTCAGGTTGTCAGGTTTAATGACAAGTGCCTTTACTTGCTCTGACATCTTGTCAATTTTTTAAATTGGATATATTGTAGTATTGGCTCAGTTAATGCATTATAAGAACTCTGTGTTCTGGACAGTTTCTGTTTTGGATGTCCTTGCTCTGTTCTCCCCTGGATTGTGGCATGTACATCTTTGCTCTGGTCTCTCCTGGACTGGCTGGCTATATTTTTGCTGCTGTTCTTTGCTGGTTTTGCTTCTTCATTTTTGAACCATGCACACAGTGACTTACAATGATGTTTGAAGAGCAAAAGTTCTTAATTCAGATAAAATCTAGGATATCAGTTTTTTTTCTAAAGTTTGTATTTTATGGGCTTAACCTCTGCAACTTCAAAGGTTTTATCCTATGTTTCCATCTAGTTTTTCTTTTTTCTTTGTCTTTTAACTGTGTTATGGTTTTGGTAACTTTGTACCATATGTGAGAGAGCAGAGAGGTCTGTTGATACACACTTGTTGGAAGATTATCTGTCATTGGCACCAATGCAGAAAATTAGTCATCAGATGCACTTAGTCTAGTCTACTCTGTTCCATTGACATGTGCCAATCAAAACCTTTTATGATTCTTGCAAATAACACTTTTCCAACATTGTTCTGCCTTTAGAATTGAGTTTTTCTGCATTGTTTTCATTTTCATAAAAATTTTAGAATCAGCTTATCAGTTTCTACACAAAAAGTAAAGTAAAAAACATTGAAGCTATAACATTTGGCAATCACTTTGGAGAAAATTCTATTTTAGCAATATTCTCTTTTGACTTACTGGACATGGTATATTTCTCCAAATATTTATGTCTGTTTTATGATGCTGGAGTCAAACCCAGAGCACTTTGCACATAGTAGTTCTTTCAGTCCTAACAACCCTAAAAGGAACTGTCCAGCCCAGGGTAGTTAAACATGAGTTATGCACCTTCCCAGAGGCCATGAAGCTGATAAGCAGTAGGACTTGATTCAGACCCTGCCAGTTTGCCCACATCTCAGGTTCCTATTGCAGTGCTAATACTCCGTGACCAAAAGCAACTTGGAAAGGAGTTTATTTTCTCTCTCAGCATAGCATTTGGGCATGGCCAAAGACCATGAGAATTTAAAGAATTCTGGATATTTCACATCCATAGCATAGGAATTGGGGCTCTTCATCAGATACTGCTTCTTCTTTTTCTTTTAGGGAGGGATGAAGGAGATTCTTTGTGTGAGACATGTTAGGGAAGTCACCTTAGGAAAGGCAAATCTGTATTTTTGCAAGTGGATGTGTTGTGAGTAGTATCAGGATCCAAAGTGTACTTGCACAGTAAGTGCTAGAAGTGAAACCATAGGAATTAAAGGAAAGTAAACTTAAGGAATTCAAAATGGATTGTGAGATCCACAGATTTTTTTTTTCTAGACAGAATGAGAGGAGAGGGGAATATAAACATTTGTATCATGGGTATTATAATATTTGTATTTTGAAATAGCCCCACTCGCTAGAAAAGGCTTTTGTGATATGGGATATGGAGAAGGTGGTTTAGAAATAGACCCCAGTACAGTAACAGCAATGAAATGAAATTCATCCCTTTAATAAGACAGTTCTCCATAATATAGAGCAGTCTTGACCAACCTTAGTCCAAGAAGGCAGTCTGTTATTGATGTTCAGGTCCGGATAGCTCCATGTTCCTCCTACACCACCTCCATGTACCTGCCCAGTACCTCAGAGCAACACCCTCACCTAAAGACTGTAGGACAGTACCAAGGAAGGGGGAATCTGACTTTTGTCTCGTTTGTTTTTCCCTTCAGTCTTGCAACACTTTTTTTTTTTTTGAGACATGCAACACTTCTTAATGTACACCGAGCTTCAATAAACTGTGTTAATATATGGCTTAAAAATTGTGAAAATAGTGACTCAGAAAAACAAATATCATATGTACTCATTCATACATGGCTTTTAGACATAAAGCAAAGAAAAATCAGCCTACAATTCACAATCCCAGAGAACCTAGACAACAAAGAGGACCCTAGGAGAGACATATATGGATCTAATCGACATGGAAAGTAGAAAAAGACAAGATCTCCTGAGTAAATTGGGAGTATGGGGCCCTTGGGGGAGGATCTACTAATCCCATCATCAGTGCCATACGCTCATGACCTCACCTGACCCTAATCACCCCTTAAAGGCCTGTTGTGTGACAAAACTTTTTCTGGGGAGATGCAGCATACATGTCTACCCACCCCAGATAGGGAATCCATGACAAACCAAAGTACAGATACCATACAGTCCTACTTGGTGAATCAAGAGTTACATACAGGAGCAGAAATGACTCAAAGACAGCTGCATTACTGAAACCTACCCAGCATGGATGACAGGTCACAAAGCTGGGAACCTGGAGCACAGTGTATACCCTGCAAGCAGCTCAGTGGGTTACAGAGTGTCCTTTCCAGATGCCCAGGAAGCATCTTCCAGGCGGCTGGTCTAGTGTGAAAATCTTTGCGGCTTTTCCCCTGGCAGAGTCTTTGCAGCTCAGTTTGTCTGAGAGTCTTTGTAGCTTGGCTTCCTTCTAAAGGAGTCTCAGCTTTTATTGCTTACTCTAGCAGAGAGGGAACCTAGTGAGTCTGGTCAGTTTCAGTGACTTCCCGAAGCTATTTTGAGTTGTTTACCTTCTTGCTTAAGGAGCTTCCTATAGAGTAGAATGTTTTTAATCTCAGAGAAAACTGTTACATAACAAGCCGGTATCTCCAAATTCCATACATTGGGGGTTAGGCCTTCAGCATATGAATTGGAGGGGGTCTATAAGATTGTATAGACACAATCACTCAGTATATAGCAAAGGTTCATTCTGTTCCAGTTTCTTCATATGTGAAATGATTGAACTTCTCTCTAGTTCTTAACATTTATATATGTAAAGTGTTTTTACATTGTTTTGTAGTTTGAGTTATAGGAAGTATTTTCTCCCTACATTGTCTGAAATAACAACTTCATAATATTGGATTCAAACAGAGACAGTCTTGTTCTTTCATTTATTAGATACTTTGTGAACTTCTGTGTTCCAGGAGCTATTGCTGACACCAAGAAAATAACAGTGAACAAAATGAACAAAACTTTTTGTCTACTTTCAACTTAACATTTTAAAAATTAAATTAGAAATGAATTTACAAATAGATGAGGTAATAATGACTAAGATAAAATGGGTAATATTAGTAATGTGGGACTTAGAGAAGGTGATGAGAAAGAAGGAGTTAAAGGAAGGGAACAAGTGTCGACTTCTAGGAAGCCATAATGGAAGCTGAAATGCTACTAGGGAGAGAGTTTTATTCAAAATCTTACCCGAGCCAGATCTTCTTGTTCTTAGATGCCAGCTACTCGCTTCTGGCTGCACTCTGCTCTCCTCAGCAGAGTTCTGTTTTGTGTCAGACTCTTTGCTTGAATTAATTTCACAGCCTTTTTATAAAACAGTTTGTAATAAATAGCACTGCTGCCAGAACTGAGCAGAATGGTGGCTTAGAGTCTGTACCAGGTCCTGAGGTAGTGTGATGCTTAACCAGTTCTGTGCCCTTCTCTCCCCTTTCAGTGCTTAGCTGCTTTTGCCTGTCGTCCTTTATTCCTCTACATCTTTCTGTATAACCCTCCATCCAAGTCTTTACTCTCATCCCTTGCTCTTCTTTCTTTTGGGCTTTCCATTTTCCTCTTACTTTGTTTTCCCCACTCATCTGTATTTCCTAAGTCATACTTTCTCTCTGTATTTTTATTTTCTCTCCATCTTGTACCTTGTGATGTATATGCAGATCAAGGATAACCCAGGTAAGGAGTTCTGTGCATTTCTTCAGAGTAGTTCCATCTTGGTATCAGTAGCCTCCCCTGACTCTGCTGCCTGCACGTTCAGAACCTGCAGGAGAGAGAGTCCAATTCAGGAACTGCCCATACCTCAACTATTGGCAAAATACATAGTATCCGGAAATGGAGAAGCAGAACTGTCAAATCCTGCTAAGACAGGGTAAGATGGTTTTGAAAAATTTCTTGCCTTTAAAAATGATCTGTCAGTTATTCTAGGCCTTAGCCAAAGTTGTTTGTTTCAACGCCACAAACGTGACTTTGGGTGATTGCCCAGGTAGCCAGTTGTCTCTGTGATTTATTACATATTTTGGAAGTTGTTTGATTGCACTTCCTAATTACTCAGGTAATGTTATTTCCCTTCTCAGATCTTCGATTGGGTTGAAGATTAGATAAATGTAGTTAGTTACTTCTTCTCATGACTTGGCCAATTTATTTATTATATAAGACTTAAGCTAGTTAAGAATAGGATATTCTATTTTTACTGTATATAATTTTGGTATAGGTTTAGAACTTTCTTACTTAATCAAAAGGGGGAGGTGCTGCAGGAGCTCTCTCTCTGCCTTCAGCCAATGGCTTTTGAGATACCAGCCCACTGGGGCGTGGTTTCAATTTTAAAAAAAAGCCTCAGCAGCTTTCCGCTCTCTCTCTTGCTTCCGGCATCCATGCTGACTGCTAGACTTTGTTTCCTGTTTGCGACCAGAGGACTGTGGTTTGGGACATTGATCTGTAAGTTTTATCCCCTCCAATAAAATACCCCTTTTTAATCAGACTGGTGTAAGATTGTCTTGCGTCTTTATCTGGCAGGAGTCAGAATAGAAACAACTGCTAATCTTGGCCAGCCTGGCCTTGCAAGAGCCTGTGTCTTCTGACCCATGCCTGTGGCACATTCACACATAGTAGATTATGGGGTGGCATTCCATATTAGTCAAATCATTAAAGGTTCAGTGTGATCCGGGGAAGGATGATGAAACTTATATGTCACTGCTGCTGATGGCTTTACACTGCCTCTCCAACATGAGCCTGTTGTTCCCAGGAACAGTTTTAAGTCCTAGTCTATGCCAATCTTTTGCCCATAGGATCATTCTCGGTACTTTCCCTCCCAACCCCCAAGACCTGGAAAGAGAAGCAAGATTCTACCCAGTTCTGTTCTGTTATGTCAGTGCTTTTGGTGAAATGCGACCTAGCTCCTTCCTTACCTTCTCAGTCTTCAGATCAGAATCCATTTCAGAGTTAAAAAGTACCCTTGTAATCATCTAATTAACCAGTCCTCAGGTTCCTAGCCCATAAGATTGTGCGGTTCTATTTTGAATATCCCTAGTTTCTCTTTAGCGATCTGACCTCTTAGATTTGTGGCTGTCCCAGTTATCCATTGTCATCTGGTTTGCCAAACAAATGGATTAAACGATGCAGTATGTATAGAGCCCTGCATCCATGGTAGATGTTCTGTGCATGTGCATGGGTGCATGCACTAACTACCACTTATTCATCCTCCCAGCTGGCCAGCAGAAAAGTAGGGAAGACAGAGACACTTTAAAAGTGAAAAGGTTTGCTCTTCCCTTTGGAGAGCTGATCCCCTACTGGGGAAAACAAGAGGTGTGGAAGTGCATTGAGATACAAATGAAATGCTACTACAAGAACTCCTTAGTACAATGCAGAACTTTTTAGAACCAACTCCAGGATGATGTGTTTGTATTTTGGTTATGCTAGGTATGTCAAACATAACTTAAAATCAGTGGATGGAGCGGCTGTGTATTGTGCATTTTTCTTCTTGATCTTGTAAGACACTAGCATTTGTGTGTTTGTGACAACTAAGATAGCTAGAGGGAAGTTAAGTCAAGAGGCCCTAAATCAAAGGAAGTTCTCTGGAGTTAACTTATTTCAGGTCATGCTTTGATAAATTAGGTCTGTACAGCGGGCGGTGGTGGCACACACCTGTAATCCCAGCACTCGGGAGGCAGAGGCAGGTGAGTTCGAGACCAGCCTGGTCTACAAGCGCTAGTGCCAGGACAGGCTCCAAAGACACGGAGAAACCCTGTCTCGAAAAAAAAAAAAAAAAAAAAATTAGGTCTGTACTAGATTGCTCTGGAACTTTTTTTCTGTCAGTTGTATCACCACAATTCTGTGGCCTAACAACTGTCCTAACAACCTTCAGCTCCAAAATCCCTTCAGGATTTTTAAGTCCATTTCCCATTTGGAACACCATTCCATCCTTATTTTTTGTACTATCAACTTTAACATCACATCCTGAGAATCAGACCCTGGAGGTGATCTAGTGTTCTGAGACTTCCTGAAGGCCTTCAGCATTATCAAGCAGGGCTCGACAGAAACCACAGAGCCCTGAGCCCTGAGAATACGAGGAGCAGTAAAGGAAAGCATACGCTATTAAAAATAATTGTTTGAAGTAGTCATAGAACTAAACTAAGCAAACCTACTTCACCAAGAAAGAGACAGTAATACTGAACAGGAGGAAGACGGTATTTGAAAGTGCTGCTGTGCTCGACTTTGAAGAAAGGGAGCATCAATCCTGCCATTTCAGGGTAGAAGAGCAATGAGGGCAACTGCTGGTATTCCTTTCTGAACCAAATTAGGAGCAGTTTAGACAAGAGAAAAACCTCCAGGACCCCTCTACTATCTTGAAGATAAAACAAAAGTTAGAATCCTAGATGCCTTTGCCCTTCATTATGTCATGTTTGCCATATCCTGTTTCCAGGGCTAATCTCATTCTGAAGAGTTGAAAGAGATTGCTTTCTTCCTTCCTCTTTTCCCTTTAGATTTATTTTTATTACATTTGTGTTTATGAGGGTGGAGAGAATGTCATATGTGTGAGGGTGCCTGTGGAGACCAGAAGGATATCCGATCCCTTGGAACTGGAGCTCTAGGCAGTTGTGAGCCACCGTGTGGGTGCTGGGAACCAGAATGCTCTCTGTAAGAGCAGCCAGTGCTCCAGCTTCAAGGCTTCTCTTGTTTCATGAGATCCCTTTCCACATTTGGAGGAAGAAAGGACTCTCTCCTCCAGGAGTGCTGTCTTTGTGAGGTGTAAGAGGCAGGTGAAAGGTGAAGAATGTTTCTCTGTCTGTGAATGCTGTTACCATTCAGCATTATTTATATCTGTGACTTGGGTTCTTTATTTTCTCACTCTACTTTTTCAGTTTCCTGGAAGTGGGTTAAGGGTTGGAAGAGAGGACAAATGGAAATTTCTGTTGTATCTCTCCCCTGTGCAGTGGTTGAGATGGGGTTTGGGTGAGTGGGGGTGGAGGAGAGAGAGATGGAGTCAGCCCTGGAGGGAGAACTGCTGAGCTGATGGTATGGGTCTAATTACTCCTCTGCTTTGAGCTTGCCTGTAATTGTGGTTTCTGGGAGCCAGCATGTCCTGGAAATCTGCTGGAACAGCAGAGATTTGGGGTTTCCGCCTGGGATAGAGTTGAATTTTCCACTTGGAATAGCTTGCCCAGCACCCATTTTTGGCTGGGATCAGGGCAAATCCCTAAAGTTCAGACGGGACAATAATCAGTATAGTTGTGGGACATAGGACTTCCTTTGGAACTGAGTAAGAGTTATATACTCTGAAATTCTAGACATTTTTGAAAGGTTCAGAGAGGCAATAGATAGCTAGATCTGGTGAAGAGTAGATGCTGAAAACTTAGATCAAACCCTGTCCCTTACCTCGAACAGGGGATTTGCATGTCAGTCCCTTCTTTTTATAGGGATGTCCCTAAATAATAATAGGTGAGGAAACATTATACTAAGTCGGCAACTTAAGTTCTCGTTTCTCATGATAATGAGGTGTGGTAAGAGCTGGCGTATTGTGAACATATATTATGTGCCCCTGTACCAAACACTTTAGTAAATTCCACCATTTACCTTCCTATTGATGCAGTGTCGTAGTTATCTCAACCTCAGATGAAGCTGAGAGATTAAATATCTTGCCTGAGACAAGTGAGGATGCACTTCTGGATTTGCACCTGAGACATGAGTTCAAGTGCCAGCTGTAGGTCTCATGACCCCAGGAATCTCAGCCAAGTACTTTATCTCTGTAGTTATTTTCCAAGAGTTACTCTGAGTATCAAATACAATACTTACTACTCAGCCTACCTGCCGCCCAGTACTTAATAAATAATAAAATTTTTTGTAGTACTAGATACGGAATTTAGGGCCTTATTCTTGGTAGGCAAGCTCTTTATCACTATTCCCATTTCTCAGTTTTTTAAAGACAGGATTTAACTATGTATTTCAGGTTGACTTCAAACTCATGATCTTTCTGCCTACACCTCCTGCATGCTGAGAATACAGGTATGTGTTTTATATGGTCGTAATTTGAATTTGAATACAGAGAAAACAAGCAACCAACGTTTGCTTTCCTGTGTTTGAGATCTGAAGTTTCAGAACACTGAAGTAAGTTAAGACAGATCTGTAATGAAGTAAGTAGATGCTGAGGACTCTGTTTTTCTCTAGCCAAAGAACAAAGCTTTGGTGAGTCATTTCTCTCTGTGGTACTGGGAATTGAACTCAGGGCCTCATGCATACTAGGCAAGTGCATTTTTACTGTTCCATCCCTAGCCATTGAAAGCAGTGTTTATAGAGGTTGTGCTCTTACACTGAACTGCTTGGGTTCAAATACCAGCTCTATATTACTTATTGGATGCTTGTAATCAAGACAGTCAGCCTTTCTATAGTCCTGCATTCTTATCTAGTCCTGAATCCTTATCTGTAAAATAGCAAAGTTGTGTCCTTTCAGGGGTTATCGTGAGAGTTGTTACTGAGTGTCAGACCCTGGCCTGAGCATTTTAAAGGTGTGTTTTTAAATAATCCAGTCTTAGAAATCCTATGAAGTATTGTGTATTATTGAATATTATCTCTATTTAATAGATAAGGAAGCTGAGATAAGAAATTAAGTAACCTTGGGGTGACATAGAGAAACTGGGGCACTTAAAACCGTAGCAGAGGGTCAGGAGCCTGTGCTCATAAGTGTGCTTTGTTTCGGTAAGTGCTTAAAAACAGTCTACCCCTGCTTTCATCATACTCCATAAGAGCTTGCTAAATATATGCTTAGCACTGTGGGGTTGGTCAGCACAGGATATGGCAGGCAGGATTTGGGCTCTTAAGTTGTTTACTATACATTTGGAAGGAGACATGACCAATACTGATGAAGTAATTTGAAATAAAGTAATGCAATATGAGCTCAAAACACACTAAAAATTAATCTCATTACAGGAAAGATTATTGGGGAAGTTGGACTAGTTGAGAGAGCTTATTGGAGATGGTCGTATGTTGACAGAAGTTTCTGTCCCACAGCTGTTCAGTCCCAAAGAAACACACAGAAGTCTACATTAATCATAAACTGGTTGGCCTATTAGCTCAGACTTCTTATTAGCGCTTACATCCTACATTAACCCATAATTCTTGTCTGTGTCAGCCATGTGGCTTGGTACCTTTTATCAACAATACATTCTCATCTTGCTTCCTCTGCATCTGGGTGATGACTGAGCCTTTCCTCTTTACAGAATTCTCCTGTTATCATTGCCCCACTTATACTTCTTCCTGGCTACTGGCCGATCAGCATTTTATTAAACTAATACAACTGACAAATTTTTACAGGGTATAAGACCATTGTCCCACAGCACTTCCCTCCCCCCCCTTTTTTTTCAAAACAAGAACTCTGAATCTAATCTCCTTTATTTAGCTTTTTCTTTGACCATTATCCATAGCAGCTTGTAACCAACAATCTAAACAAAGACAAATATTCATAATCAATTTTTTTGGGAATGTAGGCATTGTTTTCCTGGATACTTTCTGCTGATTGGGGGCACCGATGTTCTTATGGGGACCTAAAGAAAATTTAGGATTATGGTCAAGTTCTGACTGGAATATTCTGTGAGGCTTGATCATCTCAACCAGCAGTCTTGAACCTGTTTTGGATGTAGAACTCAGACATCTGATACATCTGTTCCTATTGGAGACTTCTTAGGGGGTCTTCCTTGATCAAATCTGATTTTTCTTAGCCCAGAATGAGTCCACAGCCTCTCATTTCCTATAAAAACAAAAGCAAAATCTCTTCTCCAAAGTAACATATCTTTTGACTTAAGTTTTGAAAATATATATGTTGGATTAATCTAGCAGCATTTATAATCAAATATCTTTTTAGCAGCTATTGTTCCTTTCTCAGCCATCAGACCATTCAAAGACAACACAGTAACACACAGTATCCAGACTCTGTGTATTTTTCATCTTTATGTGGCTTTATTTTAAATTATTTCTTTTATTTTAATTTTTGCTTTTTTGAGGCAAGGTTTCTGTCGGGGACCGTCGCCCCAACATAGAAACTGATGTTTTTCCCCAAATGTGTCCCCGGAGACACGTGGAAAGAAACAGGCTTTCACACCATTACAGCTTAAAAGGCCGCTTCAGACTTGTCCTATTCTTTAGCATGGCCTTGTGTTTATTATATCTCCCTAAAAACCATCCTGCTCTCTAGGCTCTCTTAAAACCATTTCTTCTCTGAAACTGCTCTCTACTTCTGCTCTGCTATGTTCCTTCTAACCCATTCCTCGCTTTGTTATTCCCCTTTACCTTTGAGGAATTGATCTATATCTTATTCCTTTTTCCAGGGCACCTCCCCCAACACACACACACCTGCATTCCTTCACCAGCTTGGAGATAAGCACTTCTCCTGGAGCAATCTACAAATGAAAAGGAAGGCTGGAGCAGAACTTTCACCTATTGTCTTTCTAAAATGTCACCTTCAGCTACGAACCTGCATGGCATGGCGTCCTCTGGCTAGCAGGTATCAGAGCCCACAGGTTTCTCTGTGTATCTTTGGCTGTCCTGAAACTCAGTCTGTAGGGTAGCCTGTCCTTGAACTCACAGAGATCTGCCTGCCTCTGCCTCCCAAATTCTGGGATTAAAGGTGTGTGCCACCACATCCAACTTCTCTCTCTCTCTTTAAGGACTTTATCCTTTGTCTTTTCTCTCCCAAGCCTATGTATATTTTTAAACACACTGTAAACTGTTTAGAGGTTTTCTTCATCTGAATCTATTTTTACTGTATATCTCTCTTTTTCTGACCACATGACTCTTTAATTTGCTAAGTGATATGGCTCGGATTAAAATTGTGACTTTGACGGCTGGATCCAGCCCATTCCTTAGCTTTCTGAGAGTCTAGCCTCATGGTGGAGGTACTTGCCAGAGCCATGTTTATTGCAACAATTCTATAGAGTTTCAAGGACCCTGCCACCACCAAGAAGCATGCTGTCAGCTATTCATAAGCACCATTTAAGTGTTTGGTGATGGGGCCTCTTAAAAGAGCTACAAGGTTTTTGTAGCCAAAGCTGAATCAGGAAGCCTCTCTTAAATGAGGTGCACTTGCCTCTAGCAAACAGAGCCCATGTGAGAAAATGCTGCTACCAATAGCTGTGCTTGATTCTGTTCTTTTCTGTCTAGAATTCCTTCCCAAGCTCTCTCAGGTTTTATGTGGATGCAGTTGTCCATGTTGGGTGCCATTTGTTGACAGAAGTTTCTGTCCCACCTGGTCCCACAGCTGTTAAGTCCCATGGAAACACACAGAAGTCTACATTAATCATAAACTGGTTGGCCTATTAGCTCAGACTTCTTATTAGCTCTTACATCCTACAGTAACCCATAATTCATGTCTGTGTCAGCCATGTGGCTTGGTACCTTTTATCAGTGAGGCATTCTTATCTTGCTTCCTCTGCATCTGGGTAATGAATTATTCTGTTCTCCTTAAAGAATTATCCTGTTCTTTTAGCCCTGCCTATAGTTCCTGCCTGGCTACTGGCCAGTCAGTGTTTTATTAAAGCAATACAACTGACAAATCTTCCCAGGATATAAGAGCATTGTCCCACAGCAGTCATATGTGAATTTGGCCATAGGAAACTGTACTGAAGGGTAACAGGGAACTATTTGGAGTCCTGGGGTTTTGAAAAAGTTTGAATTTCAAAGTTAGTCATTCATCCGTCAACACATTTTCATTGAGTGTATATTTAGACACCGCACATTGGGGCTTTAATCATCCTTGAACCACATTTTTAATAGTAGTTTTATCTGTAAGATGTTATCACCCATTGATGTTCTAGCCATATTCGTTTGTCTAAGTACACTATGATATTCAAACAGCAATTAAGTCACCTAACACCCTTCTTGGGATATGTTCCTGCATTAGGCAACACTCAATGAAGACTGAGATCTAAGTAGTTTGCTTAACTGCCATGGCTTTTCCCTTGTCCATCCAGATTTTTCTTTTAGAGATTACTTTTGCAGATTGGCATTTTCCAAATTGAAGTACTATTATTTCCATACTCTGGGTGAGCCCTCATAATAAAATACCGTTATAATATGATTTGTGCCTGGATAAAATCAACGTATGTCTCTCCCTGGTCCCCGGAAAAAAAGTAGAGTCTATCTGGAACTTCATTTCTTCTATCCATTATTCCCCAGCACACCACACTTTAGAACTGAGACTGTACTCTAAATTCTCAGACCATATTTAAACCTCTCTGCTACCTGATAATAAACTTAAGTCAAATTGCATGCTCTGGAGCAAATCTTATCATTTATGTTAATCTGTGGAAAGTGCTATAAGCCCACCTCCATGAACCAGTAATTGTTGTCTTAATACTCTTTTCATTCCCCTCAAAATAAAATTTGATTCAATAGACAAGTGTGTGTGTATGTCACAACAATATTGGCTGAAGTAGCAGAAGCTGTCCTACAAACACCTTGTCTTCCCACAAAATGGCCTTGGACTACCCTCCAAAGAAGGCAGCAGCTGATTTCCTCTATATGTGGACAGACTAGCTCTGCAGACTTGAAAGAGCTGGGTGGACAAGACTACTGGAGCAGTCTCTTGATTTATAGACTGCCTGTTTCACCTACAGTCACAGACACAATCTGAGTTTGTTGCTATGGATTATTTTAGGCTTGTGTGGTAGCTTTAATGTAATTGGCCCTTATAAGCTCATAGAGAGTGGCACTCTTAGGAGGTGTGACTTTGTTGGAGGTGGTGTGTCACTGTAGGGTAGGGCTTTTAGGTTTCCTATGCTCAGGATACCTCCCAGTGTCTCAGTTGACTTCCTGTTGCCTGCAAGATGTAGGACTCACCTCCAGCACCACCACATCTGTTTGCATGCCGCCTTGCTCCCCTCTATAATGGTAATGGACTGAACCTCTGAAACTGTAAACCATTCACCAGTGTTTTCTTTATTAGAGTCACCATGGTATAGTATCTCTTCATCGCAATAGAAACTCTAAGAAACGGTGCCAGCTCATCAGTCAGCTTGAAGGGATGGTGAAGATCAGAAAGAACCAGAACCAGAGTGGATCTCTTACTGATGGAGCTGTAATGAGAGCTGCAGGGATCTGGCTACTAGAAAAGCTGATTTAATTTTTCCCTGTTTGGTCTTCTATCAATATCCTAAGCAGATAAACCAGTTAAATTGGAATATCCATGAGGGACAAAGAATTACGCAGTATTAGAATAAGAAAGAACCTATAATAATTCATCTCAGTCTCTTACTGAAGGGAAGACAAACCAAGGAGCAAAGAAAAAAGGATTGAGTTCATATCCTATAAGTAAATAGTTTTTCTCAATCTCATTTCTTCATCTGTAGAAGAAAGTAGCAGTGTTACCTCACCATGTTATTGGCAGCATTGTATGAGTTCCTGTTTCATATTAATGCTTGTTATTTGCCGTTTCTTCTGCCTTTTTGTGAGCATACAAAAAGACAAAGAGTTGGTTTAGAACCCAGGTATCTCACTGTGCCCTACCCACTTGCTTCCAGGATTTGTTCCTTCTCTCCTGTGGCAGCCTCAGTGATTCCTCCCCTTAGGCTTTGTCTGCTTTAACTGCTCCCAGGCATATCTTAGATCTTCTGAGACTTAGTTTTTGATGTCAACTTGCATAGCTTATTAATGGCAGAATTGGTACCAAAGTCCCAGTCTCGTGATCTCCATATGCTATCTTAGGTACTGTTATTCTCATCAAAGGTGTTCTTTTTAATTAATTATTGGGGCCCCAGCAGCTGCTATGGGTCCCCACAGGTGGCAGAAGACCACATGGACAGGTCTCCAATGGCGGCGGGTTTCTGGCAGCTTGCGTGGGAGACCATGGCGGCGAATGGTGGCAGGCGGTGGCAGGTGCATGAGACCAGACGGATAGTAAAGTTATAAACATTTATTAGATGGATTATGGAGGGAAAGAAACAGAAGGGGGAAGAGAGGGGGGGAGAAGGAAGGAGGGGGGAAAGGGGGGAGCGGGAGAAGCCCACCTGCCTCTCCCAAGAGCGGTGGGGACAAAGAGAGAAGAATCCGAGGGTCTGCAGAGTTGCAGACAGAGGGAGTGGGCATGGCTTGCCCTTAAAGGGACAGAATACATTACAAAAGGTAATTATTTTCTGGAGGACACAAGCACAAACAAATTAATGTGGATTGAACGTGATGGACAATAGTGAGCCAACTACATCAGAGATCTGTAAGATGGGCATATCTATATTGAATAACTCAATTTGTGTATTTTGTTTTGCAAGACAGGTTGTAATAGTTTTGGCAGTAGCAAACTAATTATGTTTGTCTTCAGGCCCTGTAACAAGAACAGAGCCTTTTATAAAGTATTGCTATATGCTGTTCAAGAGGCAAAAATCTCACTGTGTAGCCTTGACTGGTCTGGAACTCACTGTGTAGACAAGTCTGGCATTAGAATCTCAAAGATCCACCTGTCTCTGCCTCCTGAATTCTGGGATTAAAGGTGTGCACCACCACACCTGGCTGTGCCAGTTTTAAAAATAGTGCTGGATGATGGTTAATTAGTATTATAATTTTGTAGATAAGAAAATTAAAGTATACAGAAAGTAAATTATTTGCCTTAAGTCACAGATATCAAAGGTAAAACCAGGATGCAAACCCATTCTGTTTAACTCCACAAGTCACCACACTGCTCCTTGATAATAACTTGAGTTCCCAGACATAGCTTGGACAGTGAACTTTATATGAAGAATGTGTAACAAATGAAGTAGAACCCATTGGAGGAGCTAGGGTGATGGTTCAATAGCAAAACACTTACCACACAAGGATGAAGATGAGTTCAGAAATCCCCAGCCCCCACATGAATGTCAGCTAGGTGTAGGAGTCCTCCTCAAATCCCACAGCGAATCCTTGGACCAAGATGGGTAACTAGACTTGCCAAATCAGCCTATCCTGGGTTCTAGTGAGAGGCCCTGTCTCAATATATATTAACTGGGGAACAATTAAGGGAAACAATTTGATGTCAGCCTCTGGCCTCAACCCCCACCCCCCACACCCACACATTCATATGTGTGTGAACATTCATACATAAGCACACACGGCACATATACACACACACAAAAGAAACCCCATAAGTCAGATGAGACATTGGTTGGTTATTCCCACAAGTTCTGTGGCACCATTGCTATATCTTGCAGACAGGTCAGATTGTAGGTCAAAGGTTTTGTAGTTGGATTGGTGTTTATGTTTTTTGGTAGCTTACAGAGTACCTTCCCTCACCGAAGGCACTAGAACATAGGGATGAAGGCTCCATGTAGGCACCAGCCTAACTTCTCCATGTAAAGTCTCAATGAGCATGGTTGAGCAAGTATCCTTTTAGTAGGATGAAGTGTCTTTTGGGTATGCTTCCATATTAAGCTGAGAATTGCCCTTTTAAAGTCTGTCAAAAATTGTTTTGGAATTTTGATGGAGCTTGCATTGAATCTGCTGATTGCTTTTGTGTAAGATGGCCGTTCTTATTATGTTAATCCTACTAATCCATGGGTATGGGAGATCTTTCCATCTTCTGATATCTCTTCAATTTCTTTCTTCAAAGACTTGAATTTTTATCATAAAAGTCTCTCACTTGCTTGATTAGAGTTACCTAAGATATTTTATATTATTTTATATTTTGAAAGGTATTGTTTCCCTGATTTCTTTCTTAGTCCATTTGTTTTTTGTATATAGGAGGGCTGCTGATTCTTGTGAGTTAATTTTGTATCCAGCTACCAGGCTAAAAGTGTTTATCAGCTGTTGGAGTTCCCTGATGGGATTTTTGGGGTTGCTTATGTATACTATCATATCATCTGCAAATAATGATACTTTGACTTCTTGCCTTTCTATTTATATCTCCTTGATCTCCTTCAGTTGTCTTACTGCTAAGACTTGAAGTACTGTATTGAATAGGTATGGAGAAAGTGGACAACCTTGTCTCATTCCTGATTTAGTGGAATCGCTTTGAGTTTCTCTCCGTTTAATTTTATGTTAGCTATAGGCTTGCTGTGAACTGCTTTTATTATGTTTAGGTATATTCCTTATATCTCTCTAGGATCTTTACTACAAAGATGTGTTGGATTTTGTCAAAGGCCTTTCTGCATATAATGAGATGACCATGTGGGTTTATATGCTTAATTATATTTATTGACTTTTGTATATTGAACCATCCCTGAATCTCTAGGGCGAAGCCTACTTGATCATGGTGTATGCTCTTTTTGATGTATTCTTGGATTCGGTTTGCAAGTGTTTTATTGAATATTTTTACCTATATGTTCATAAGAGAAACTGGTCTGAAATTCTCTTTCTTTGTTGGGTCTGTATGTGGCCTGAGTATTAGGGTTACTATGGCCTCATAGAATGAATTGTGTAATGGTCCTTCTGTTTCAATTTTGTGGAATAATTTGAAGAGTTTTGGTGTTAACTCTTCCTTGAAATTCTGGTAGAATTTTTCACTAAAACCATCTGGCCCTGAACTTTTTTTTTTTTTTTTTTGGTGGTGTGTGGGGGCAGTGGATTGGGAAACTTAATGACTGCTTCTATTTCACTAGGAGATATAAGTCTATTTAAATTGCTTATCTTATCTTGATTTAACTTTGGAATGTGGTACCAATAGAGAAAATTATCCATTTCTTTTAGATTTTCCAATTTGGCGGAGTACAAGTTTTTAAAGTATATCTTTTTGATTTTTCAGATTTCCTCAGTGTCTGTTGTTATGTTCCCCCTTCATTTCTGATTTTGTTAATTTGGATATTTTCTCTGCTTCTTAGTTTGGATTTGTCTATCTTACTGATTTTCTCAAAAGAACCAGCTCTTTGTTTTATTGATTCTTTGTATTGTTCTCTGTTTCTATTTTAGCCCTCAGTTTATTTCTTGCTATCTAAGTCCCTTGGATGTGATTGCTTCTTTTTGTTCTAAAGTTTTCAGGTGTGCTGTTAAGTTGCTAGTGTGACATCTCTCCAGGTTTTTGTTTCTTTGTATGTAGGCACTTAGTGCTGTGAACTTGCCATTTAGCACTGCTGTGTATTCATTTTCATTGAACTCTGCAAAGTCTTTCTTGTTTTTGTCTTGACCCATTTCTCGTTTGGTAGAGAGTTGTGCAGTCTCCATGAGTTTGTAGGCTTTCTGTTGCTTTGTTGTTGATATCCAGCTTGAATCCATGGTGATCTGATGGGGTGCAGGGAGTTATTTCTATTTTTCTTCTATCTATTGAGACTTGCTTTGTATCCTAGTATGTGGTCAGTTTTGTAGAAAGTTTCATGAGGTTCTGAGAAGGTTTATTCTTTTGTCTTTTTGTGAATTGTTCTATAAATGTCTGCTAGATCCATTTGGTTGATACTGTCCATTAGCTCTAATATATCTCTGTTTAGTTTTTGTCTGGATGACCTGTCTATTGGTAAGAGTGGGGTATTGAAGTCTCCCACTATCAGTTTGGGGGAGTCAATATGTGATTTAAGCTGTAGTAGTGTTTCTTTTACAAAAGTGGGTGCTGTTGTGTTTGGGGCATAGATGTTAAGAATTGAATGGTAGATTTTTTTTCTTTGAAGAGTATGAAGCATCTTTTCTCATCTCTTTTGATTAGTTTTTGCTTTGAAATCTACTTTGTTAGATATTACTAAAATATCTGTTGTAAATAGGGTAGAGGTGTGGGTTATGTTCCCAGCACCCAGTTCCCAGCCCCCAGCCGCTGGCCCGCTCAGCCTCTGGTTGCTTGCTTATGCCCGAAATAACCACATGAGAATGGTATTCATTTAAACTCTGCCTGGCCCATTATCTCTAGCCTTTTCTTGGCTAGCTCTCACATCATAAACTAACCCATTATAAAAGTCTGTATGTCACCACGAGGTGGGTGACTTACCGGACGGTTCTACGGTACTTCCATCTGCGGTGGGAGCCTCATGGCGACTGGCTCACTTTCTTTCTTCTCCTCAGAACTTCCGTTCTGTCTACTCCGCCCACCTAAGGGCTGACCTATCTTACAAGCCAGGCAGAGTCTTTATTCAACCAATGAGAGTAATACAAAATACAGGAGACCACTCCCACATCACAGACCTGCTTGGTTCTTAGATCTATTTGCTTGAAATATTTTTCCCAACCCTTTACCCTGAGTGTATGTCTATCCTTAATGTTGAGGTGTGTTTCTTGGATGCAGCAGAAGAATGGATCCTGTTTTTCCATCCATTCTGTTAATCTGTATCTTTTTACTGGGGAATTGAAACCATGGACATTGAGAGATAACAATGGCTGATGGTTGTTGATTTCTGTTACTCTGCTGCTGCTGCTGCTGATGATGATGATGTATGTGAGTTCGTGTGGGTGAGGATGTATGTATTTGTGCTTTCCTTCATTTGGATTTGCTGGTGTGAGATTATTTATTCCCCATGTTTTCCTGGGTGTAGTTAACCTCCTTAGCTTGAAGTTTTCCTTTTAGCACCGTCTATAGGGCTGGGTTTATAGATATTGTTTAAATTTGACTTTTGCTGGGTATAATAGTCTGGACTGGCATATGTGGTCTTTTAGAGTCTACAACACATCTGTCCAGGCCCTTCTGGCTTTTAGAGTCTCCATTGAGAAGTCAAGTGTAATTCTACTAGGTCTGCCTTTATTTGGTACTTGGTCTTTTTCCTTGACAGCTTTTAATATTCTTTCTTTGTTTCTGTGTGTTTACTGTTTTAATTATTATGTTTAGCACTTTTTTCCCTGGCCCAATCTATTTAGTGTTCTGTATGTTTCTTAAACCTTTATAGGCTAGGAAATTTTTCTTCTGTGATTTTTTTTTTGAAAATATTTCCTGGTTGCTGGGCAGTAGTAGACACACGCCTTTAATCCCAGCACTCGGGAATCAGAGGCAGGTGGATCTCTTTGAGTTTGAGGGCCAACCAGGTCTACAGAGTGAGTTCTAGGACAGCCAGGACTATACATGAAACCTTCTCTCGAAAAACAAAGCAAACAAAAAATTCCTGTGCCTTTGAGCTGTGATTCTTTTCTTTCTATTCCTGTTATTCTTAGGTTTGGCCTTTTATTAGTGTCCCAGATTCCCTGGATGTTTTGTGTCAAGATTTTTTTAAATTTAACATTTTCTTTGATCAGTGTACCCATTTCTTCTATCATATCTTCAGTGTCTGGAGAGTCTCTCTTCCATTTCTTATATTCTCTTGGTGAAGCTTGTCTCTGTAGTTCCTGTTCAGATTTCTAAGTTTTTCATTTCCAGAATTCCCTCAGTTTGGGTATTCTTTATTTATTCTATTTCCGTTTTCAGGTCTTGAAAAGTTTTATTCATTTCCTTCCACTGTTTGTGTTTTTCTGGATTTCTTTAAGGGGTTTATTAGTTTCCTCTTTAAGGACCTCCATCATCTTCATACAGGCAGTTTTAAGGTCTTTTTATTGTGCTTCAGCTGTGTTGGAATATTCAAGGCCTGCTGTGGTAGGGTAGTTGGGCTCTAGTGGAGGCATATGCCCTGGCTGTTACTGTGTTCTACGACACTGGCCTCCAGACATCAGGGGTTGGGGTAATTATAGGTCTAGGTGCTGGTTTCTAGGTTTGTATTGGGTGGGTGGGTGTTTTTCCCCTTGGTTTCTGTTTCCTCTGGATTTTCGGAGAGTCTGATTTTTGTTGTTGTTGTTGCCTGGTAGGAAATTTTCTTTGAACCTGATAGTTGTGGCCGCTGAGGGTTCCAGGTAAAATGTGTCTCTGTGTGTTGGGAGCCGACACTTAGGAATGGGGATAGCTAGGGGTCTGAGGGAGTCCACAGGAGGGAGGAGAGTGGAGTCTGCTTATTTTGTCTCCTTTGAGTGGAGGGAGACAGTGAGGAGAGGTCACCCCAGAGGGTCTGCTATAGCACCAGCAGATGTAGAGGAACTGAAGGAGACAGGAAGATCTACAGATATACTACCTGCTTTTTTGGCAGGAGAGGTTTTGGGTTAGCAGGGAGTGCCTGCTGGAGTTGGGGGTCTGGTATAAAGCAATGAGTGAGGAGAGGAAGGTTAGGGGAAGGTCTGTGGGCTCCATAGGAGACGGAGGCAGAGGGGACTGGAAGACTGCACTGGTGTTCTGTTGCAGAGCTAGGGATATGACTGGGAGATTGGTTTGGAGGAGAGGAAGGATTGGTGAAGGTCTTTTTTTTTTGTTTGTTTTTGTTTTTGGTTTTGGTTTTTGGTTTTTCAAGACAGGGTTTCTCTGTGGCTTTGGAGCCTGTCCTGGAACTAGCTCTTGTAGACCAGGTTGGTCTCAAACTCACAGAGATCCGCCTGCTTCTGCCTCCTGAGTGCTGGGATTAAAGGCGTGTGCCACCACCGCCTGGCTGGTGAAGGTCTTTATATAACTTACTTGTTTCCCTAGTCTGGTCAGCTGGAGTGTTCACCAGACTGCCTCTAGTGTTGGAAGCTGGAATACTAGGGGGAAGGAAGATTGGAGGAGATCTTTGTGATCCATCTGTTGGGAATGGGTTGAGAGAGGAATGGGAGACAGACAAAATTTTATGCTACAGAGCTGGGGATGAGACTGGGAGGATTGGATCTGGAGAAGCAAGATGTGTAGCCTACTTGTTACCCTGATAGGAGCAGCCCTTAGGTTAGCAGGGAATACTTGCTAGGGTTAAAGGCTGAGACAAAACAATTAGTGGCGGAGAGGGTGGGGGGGGGGGAGACTAGAAGGTGAAGATCTGTGGGATCCACAGGAGATGGGAGCAGGAGGCAGGGAAGGCTACCAAACTGTTCTGCTGCAAAGCTGGGATTGAGACTGGAGGATTGGTTCTAGGAGAACCGAGGGAAAAGAGATCTGCAGGCTGCCCATCTAGTTTTCTGGCAATGCGGGTTTTGACTGCCAGAAGTTGAAGTTGACCTTCAAGACATCTCAGACCAACTAACCCAGTAGTGTAGTTAGCAACTACATGAAAGATGCATGACAGGTGCTGTAGTGAACAAGCTAACTGGAAAAGTGACTTTTCTGAAGGCTCTGATCACAGGAAACAGCAGAGCATGATTCATCTGTGACCAGAGTTGGCTAGACCAGTGCTGTTCAATGGAAGCCATCTGAGGTTTAAATTTTTCTAATAGTCACATGAAAAGTGGTAAGAGACAGGTAAAATTAATCTTGTTGGTATACATTTCATTTAATTGATGACATTCAAAGTGTTATTTCTATATAAAAGATTTTGTATATATAAATATATAATATATATGTAAATAAATGAGACCATTTATTTTTCATACTAAATCATTGAAATCTGGCATGCATTTTATTTTTGAGCATATTTCTGTGTGAACCAGGTACAGTTTGGTGGGTACTCTTAACATGTGCTATTCAGTGCAAGACAAGGCCAGAAAGAGCACCCAACATAGCTCCTAGCAGCCTGCTTGTGGGATTGTCTCACTTACCTTTCTGGCATATTCTGATTGATAGTGCCCTCCTTCAGGCATATGTTCTCTGCCCTACTCGAACTCTGGGCTGCTGGTATTTTCCCATCAGTACACTCACCCTATTAAAAGTATATGATCTTACTAGATATGTGCTATGCCTTTAAGTAAAGCCCACATCTCTTACGTGTTTAGCCTGTCCCTGTACTAATGTCACTCTGCTCTCTAACATTGCTGTGTTCCTTTTCGACTTGCAGAGCCTTTGATATACTGAATTTCACTTAATTTCCACAGCTGCCATATGAGATATTTAGGGCAGAGGAAGTGAACCATTTATCCACATGATTCAGGTGGAGAAACGGACTTGAGGAACTTAATAAGAGGTTTCCTAAGATTCTCCTAATAAGCAACAGAACCAGGCTGGAAACTCATGTCTTTGGAGAATCTTTCCAATTCTACCTCTTGCTAGTTTTCTTTCCTTTGTTTCTGTATTGCATTGGTGCTGACAGCTAGCCCAGGGTGCTGTGACATTTTTCTGTGCCTATACATGTTTTTCCTCACCTATATGCCCTTCCACAACAGAGCCACTGCCAGAATCTTTTCCTGAGTACTCTGGGTAAATCCAGTTCCTTCTTTGGCCAGTCATTCCTCAACTTTTAATATGAGTTGCAGTGCACTTGAACACGTGTTTGCTTGCCCAGCAGATGCTTCACTGATTAGTGTATAGGACTGAGGTATCCTTACAGTGGCTAATATATTACGTACCTTCTGTAAGTCCATGGAAAACCTTTCTACTTCATTTAGTCTTTATTAAAACTATGAGGTTGTAAATTCACTCTATTCTATATGCATGGAACAGGTCACCCCAAACTAGTCTTGCTTTTGATACTTTGATGTCTAAAATTCTTCTGCATTTATTATCGAGTACAAATGTGTCCTGGGGCCACTGTGCTCTAGCGAGCTAGATATGACCGATGTTGAACTGGAAGAGTGATGTTAATCTAAAAACACTTATATAGCAATTTAGTTACTGTTGAGGTTGGCAACATAGAGGGAGGGTTTGGGGAAATCCATTGTAGCTTCCCTGAAATAGACCTAAAGCTGAACCCTAAAGAATGAGTGAGTCTCAGAGAGTTGAAAACTGGCCAAAGGGAGCAGGGTGAGAGGTAGGGACTTGTAAAGGACCTGCAAAAGCCATGCTTAAAACTTAGAACCTCAATTTAAAAAAATCTCCAGGCTGTTCGTGGTGGTGCACACCTTTAATCCCAGCACTCGGGGAGCAGATCTCTGAGTTTGAGGCCAGCCTAGTCTACATGTTGATTTCCAGGATAGCCAGAGCTACACAATGAAACCCTGTCTCAAGAAAACAAAAACAGGGAACCCCTGAAGGATGTTAAATGTTCTGACTAATTTCTTTAAAGGATAACTGAGGAACAAGCAGTAGCTCCTGTAAGAGTTGAAACTGAAAGTGGATGGAGGAGGCCAGGTCTTCTAAGGCCAAGTCAAAGGTGCCTTATGCCGATGGAGAGGCCATGCAATGGAGGTGGATTCCTGGAATGCCAGGCAGTCTTGTTAGAAGGGCTCAATTGATTCAATTAAAGATCAAGAAACTTGAATTTCTGGCATGGGCCTGCATAGCACTGCACTCAGAGGAAAGAGCCTGTGACCAGAAGCAGGGCCAGGCTGGAGCTGAGGACACGTCCTAGCTGTAGGGAGTTGCTCAAGGTTATTTGGTCTTTTTGGTTTTTTTTTTCTTTTTTTTCATTGCCTTTGAGAAAGCTTGTGGTTCCACATTTTGTTATTAGGAATCAGGTTTGGGAGAACCAGGTGACTTGCCTGAGATATAACCAGGAAAGGACTGAACCTGGACTTGGGATTGCGTTTTAACTATTAAAGCTATGGGGGTGAAAGGGATGTTGTGGTTTGTACTGTATGTATGTGGAAGGGTGTATGTGCCCATGCATGCATATATGAAGGCCAGACATAAACTACTGGTGTCATCATCTGTTGTCTGCCTTATTTTTTGAGACAGGCTCACTCCCTGGCGAGACTGACTGACCAGTAAGACCCTGAGTGCTTTGAGCCATACCCACCCCCACCCCTCAGCCTTTACATCATATGCTTCTGTGCTCTGGTGTTGACAAGCTAACCAGCCCGCAGCATACTAGTGCTGCCTGCCTCCTCCACACACACCTATCTGTTAAGCTATCGCTCTAATAGCCAAACCCTCCTCTAATATACTGATGAAATTAGAAGGGAGAGCTTTCCTGGCCATGCCCTGCCTGGGGCTGGAGGCCTATGCATCTTGTTCACCTTTCCACTTACAGTATCCTTGTTCATTCTAGTCCTGTTTCTCTTAGCACTGACATTTGTCAAGCATAGATCACCCAGTGTGATCCTGGAGGGAAAAAAAAAAAAAAACATGAAAGCATTTGTATAAGGATTTTCAAAGCACTTAACCAGTATTACCTCTTTCAGAGTCCTCACATCACTTCTGGAAGAAAGAAGGTGTATCTTGCTTCATTAAGTGTACTTGGAGTGGGTGCCCACTCTGCGCATGCCACTGTGTTGGAATTTGCCCAGTCGTACAGGAATATTCTGTTTAACTCTTTAAGAGTTAAGGCCTCGCGGGGCGGTGGTGGCGCACGCCTTTAATCCCAGCACTAGGGAGGCAGAGACAGGCGGATCTTTGTGAGTTCGAGACCAGCCTGGGCTACAAGAGCTAGTTCCAGGACAGGCTCCAAAGCTACAGAGAAACCCTGTCTCGAAAAACCAAAAAAAAAATAAAAGAGTTAAGGCCTCAAAGTGAAGACAAGCAGATGTTATCAGTATGTGTTCATTTCACACTTGAGAAAACTGATGATACATTCAAAAGTTTTTTGGTTTTTTTTTAATTTTTATCTGTGAATTTCTGTCTGCTTGTATGTATGTATGTATGTATGTACAAAAATGCATGCAGTACCCACAGAGCCCAGAAGAGGGCACTGGATCCTCTGGCGCTATGGAGAGTTGTAAGCAGCCATATTGGTGCTGGGTATTGAGCCCAAGTCCTGTGCAAGAGCAGCAAGTGCTCTTAACTGTTGAGTTCTCTGTCCAAGCTCCCAATAAATTCAAAAGTTAAGGGATTTGAGGGGCAGGGAGTCAAAGATTGAATGCTGTAAGTCCAGTGTGAGGGCACACAACTATAATCCTACCACTTGGTGTGCATGTTGTGGCCCAGATGGGAAAGGTGTCCTGGCAGTTGGGAGCCAAGGGATACCACATTCACACTGTACAACAAACCTCACACAAGATACTTATTGGGAAGGAAAACCCCAGGAGGGTGGCTGAAGCAGTAGGAAACTGGGCAGAAGACGACAGGGTTTATATCGGGTTTCTTGAAGGGCTTTCCAGGGTGACCTAGGATTGAAGGGATTATATGGTCTGATCTTGAGGCAACCTCAGGGATTGGTGGGTTGGTTTTTTTTTTTTCTGTAAGGTGGGGGCTGGATACTCTCCTCAAGGGGCTGGAACATTATAGCTGTTTGGGAAAGTTAGTGAAGTCTGGGGGTGGGGCCTGGCCTTTGGAGCTCCTCAGGGGCATAGCCTGGCCTTTGGAGCTAAGCTTGACTGCCTGAGTAGCCCAGTGGTAGAGCCTGGCAGCAGGAGGTCTCCAGGGTCTGGGCCTGCAAGCAGAGTCTGTTCAGGGCCTGGGTCAGGGGAACTAGTCAACACTTGGAAGGTGGAGGCAGGAGGCTTGGACTACATAGCAAGACTGTCTTAACAAAACACCAAAAGTTTTAGACTTTTACTTAGCAATCAGGGACTGGAGACATGGCTCAGAGGTTAAGAGCACTGGCTGCCCTTCCAGAGGTCCTGAGGTCAAGTCCCAGCAACCACATGGTGACTCACAACCATCTGTAATAAGATCTGGTGCTGGTGCCCTCTTCTGTACATGCTGGCAGAACACTGCATGCATAATAAACAAATCTTTTTAAAGATTCATTTGGTCAGCTTGTTGAGTAAAAATAAATTCAATTTCTGAAACTCACATGGTGCAAGAAGATAAGTTGTATACTTGTCCCTAAAATAATAATAAAATGCAAATTCATGAAGCATTTCATGTTTTTGAGTCTCACTTAACCACATTTAAGAACAGGCCCCATGCAGAGCACTGGATGAGAACACAACATGAACTTAACAATATTTTATAGATTTTTAGTCTCATATACTGCTTTGCTTGCCTCCACCCTTTATTTTGGTCTTCCTGGTTCTTTGCTTATAAATTATGGTTTTCATGTTTGTATTTTTAATGGGTTCTGTCTCTCTCTTTGTGTGTGCTTTTTCTTTGTGTTTTTTCAAAAATTTTAAATCCTGGTTTGCTTGTTTGTTTGGTTTTCCTGTTTTTGAGAGAGAGAAAGGTATGGAATTGGGTGGGTGGGGAGGGAGGATCTGGGAAGAGTTGGGGGAGGGAAACCCTGATCAGAATATATTATGTGAAAAAAATGTGATAAATACATACACACATATATGTACACACACATATATGATAGTGAGTAGAATGATAACCTGTATGTGGTGACTATATGAACACCTAGAATCACCCCCACTTTTTTTTTTAAAGAAACAGTCTCACTATGTAGACATACACTAGCATAATCATCTTCTAGAATACTTTTTCAGTATAAAATAGTGAAAGTTCCTTTTATGCGTCTTACATTAAAACTAAAGCTATCCACAATAAAGCCAACCTTATTGGCAGAGGTGTAGGTGAGCCAGCCCAAAAGTTGGAAGCATGGGAGAGCTGTCCCCACTTCTCGTCTGTCCTATGGTGGTGTGGAAGGATGAGAGATACCCCCTTACCCCATGCCTCTTACCGCCTGCAACAGAAGAGAGAGCTGATCACGCCCCTCATTTAGGCAGCATAGCAGAAGCTGCCCAGTGGTCGGAGGTGAGGGTGACCCAGCCCCGATATTATGAGCAAAGGTGAACTGTCCCCACTGTTACATGTGATAGCTTGGCAGAGGACAGATGGCCTCCCCACCATCTCCCACCCATCAACGCCTGAGACAGGTGGAGGAGCTGGCCCTACCCCCAACTAGCTGCAGCACTGGGGAGAGTGGCCCCTGTACCTCACCTGGGCAGTATAATAGAGCTGGCCCTAATCATGTAGGTGTGGGAGAGCTAACCCTGAGGGCATGAAAGCAGAACTGGCCCCATCCCTTGCTCATTGCTGCAAGAGCTGAGTTAGCCAGAGCGATGCTGGAGAACTCACCCTGGTGATGAGAACAAGGGAGAACTAGCAGGCTAACCAACCCTACAGCTGCCTAGGCCCAGAACCAGGCTTGTAACTTGGCCCACCCCAACATCCACCCCATCTATGATGTGTTGGAGCATGTAAAGGGACCTGATCCACAGACTCAAAGCTGCAGGATCTCCTCAATACAAGGCAACAACAGGATACCCAGGAAGAGTCCTATTGAGGGTCCAGCATCAATAATGTAGCAGAAACCAAGGGTCTCAAATCAGACCAATGACTCTTTGCAACAAACACTTGCAAGTGAAGATATATGGACAAAGGGGTTTACTGTGTGACTCACTGTGTCATTGCAGCTTCTATGATGAGATTCTTAATTTTTTCCCTTTTTTTCATTTTTTTTCCTCTTAAATTTTGCTTTGTTTGATGGGTGGTTGCAGGGTAGAAGGCAGATGCAAAGGGACAGGGAAATAATGGAATCAAGATATATGATGTAAAAGACACGTAGAATAAATAAAAAGGAAGAGGAAAAAGCTGAAGTTTATCGTAAGTTCTAATAGGTGTTAATAAAAGCCCAGAATCAGACATTGGAAAAAATGCTGAGAGACCAGAGAGACAAAGGAGCAAAACCACAGCCACCTTACCTACTCAACTTCCCAGCCGAAAAGAGATTATGCTCCTGCCTCCTTCCGCCTTATCACTTACTCTCCCTGCCCAACCATATCACTTCTGGTCTATCTGTACAGACCTCCAGATCTCTGTGGTTAGCTAGTGGCTAGCTCCACCCTCTGATCTTCAGGCAAGCTTTATTTGTACAAACAAGATATCACCTGGCATGATGGAGCACTCTTATAATCCCAGGACTCTGGAGGATGAGTCAAGAGGATCCAAAGTTTGAAATTAATGTGGGCTATGTGGTGAGACACTGACTTAAAAATAAAAATGGTTAACTAGTAAGAAAGAATATTGGTCAAAACCTTTTACTTTACATCTATTCAAAATCTTTACATAAAATTTTATCATATATAAAATGTAATGTTTCTAATGAATCTTATGATTATCAAGCATTAAAAATTTTTATTTGTTAATAATCAGGAGTATTGCATGTACAATACCAACTGCTGGCAAGATTCAGTTTGAGGCCAAAAAAGTGAGGAAACTTTGATTCAATGGGGTTAACAGGGTTATTGTTAGTGATACTGTGTAATAATTCCAGAGATCATCTTGTTTGTATTATGGAAGAGAGAAAACAAGTATACTGGCATTGTTCAGGAGAGGGACTTTCACTGTCTGAAAGGGAAGGTGAAGCTTGGAATGGAGGGCTAGGAATGTAACTCAGCAGTAGATTGCTTGCTTAGCAGGTGAGAGTCCCTGAAAAAAGGAAAACTTTCAGAATGGAGGAAATGAAGAAGTATCCTGTCATACTCATTTCAATTTGGAAATTGTCAGTGTGAACATAAAATGTGGGAAGTGTGTTGAAAGGACCTGGACAGAAGGACACTCAGTAGCAGTGTCCAGCAGATCCTGGCTGCTTGTGACAGATTCCGTTTTCTATCCTACTTAAAGGAACCAGTGATCCTCTGAAAAGTGTTTTAGTGCAAGTCGATGTACAGAACAAGGTGAACTAGAGTTTCTCTTTGTGCCAGAGAGCAAAGACATTCTCAAAGGCAGATGTGGACTTGTTAAAAGGACACAGGGTTTAGTTTGTAGACGTTCCCATTTCCTAATTGGGACTTTGCGTTTCCCTTTTATTTGCATTTATTTTATGCTGAATTTAAAGTTCAGCATTACAGCCCATATATTTTTTAAAGGATACTATCTTTAATTATGTATGTATGGGTGTGTCCATGGGTTTATCCCCTGAGGTGCTTGCAGAGACCAGAAGAAGGCATTGGATCCTCTGGAAGTGGAATTACATGCAGTTGTGAGACACCTAGCTTGTATGCTGGGAACTAAACTCGAGTCCTCTGGGTGAGCAGTACACACTCTTAAACAAGTCACTTCTTCAACCCTAGTTTTCAATAAACACAAATTCTAGGGCATATCCATGGAAGTGAAAGGACAACATTGAGGAGTTGGCTGTCTTCCTCACCTTGTTTGGTCTGTCGTGAATGTCACACTCTAGGCTAGCTGACTCCGATCACCTCCTTCTTGTAGGAATGCTGTGATGTACTGTTACATCTGGCTTTTTATATGGGTCCCAGAATTAAACATAGCTCAGCAGGCTCATTTGGCAAGTACTGAGCCAGGGAACAAACAACGAAAAAGCATTATAATCAATCCCAGAGGCAGAGGCAGGCAGCTCTCCCTGGGTTCGAGACCTACCAGGTCTACATAGGGAGCTCCTGGCCAGCTAGAGCTACACAGTGAGATCCTGTCTCAAAACAACAACACAAATTCAGTACTCTTTTTGGACCACCAACCCTGTATTGAGCCCCAGTGTTTGGCCTGGCATACCTACCACCTGGCATTATATATCAGCCAAATGATTCTTTAAAGGAGCTTACTTGGTGACTTTTCATCACTCATACCTTTGGCGTCCTGGACAGCAGCTTCGCGGGTGCTCCTAAAGTAACTATGACCTTCCTAGGTCAAGTGAACCATTTTCACAGGTCGCCCTAGACTTCTTACAACATTTAAACATTTTTTTTAAATGGTGGGAAGAGATTTCAGGTGCAGCTTTGTGGTAGAGCCATGGGGCAAAGGATAATGAACTGTAGTGTATAACTTTACAGGAAGAAACAAAGGATGTGATTACTTTTAGCAGTTTAAAAGAGAGTGATAGACGTGTCCCAGACAAGGAGCAGTAGTAGTAACTCAAACTCCAGGGAGTCTGATGCCCTTTTCTGGCTTCCACAAATCACATTCATACATACGGCAGAAGCACATACAACACAGACACATTAATAAAGGAAATCTTTCTAAAAGGAAAAATAATAGTAACATATAAACTCTTGGATAAGTGGTTGTTAGAGAACAGAATTCTCCAAGCACAGCATATTTAAAATGGAAGAATAGATTTTTACCATTGAGAAATCTCAGGTAATCAACTCTCACATCACCAACATAGGGCAAACTATACAACATCACTTACATTGTTTCAAAAATATTTAGCACATCCCAACGATAACAATGCTTGGCAGGCTGAAGAAAGAGAGTAACTAACTTGAGTCTAGCCTGGGGTACAGACTGAGATTCTGCCCCAAGCAAACAAAAATATTTAACCTGATTTTAATCATGAGGAGACATCAGTCATTTCCCAAATGTATGTCATTCATTCAGCAAGATAGCTGGCTTGTACTCTTCCAAATTGTGTGGGTGTGGGGAGATGCCTCAGTCAGTAAAAGTGCTTGCTATGCAAATGTGAAGACCTAAATTCAGATCCATAACACTCATGTGAAAAGCTGGAACTGGTAGTATCTGTAATCCTAGCTCTGGGAAAGCAGAGACATCTGAATTCCTGGAGTTCACTGGCCAAACAGCCTAACTGAATTGTTGGACTCCGGGTTCAGTAACTCAGAAAGACACTCAGTGTTGACCTCTGACATACACAGTCATGTACAAGCATACTCATAGATACATATACTACACAAACATGAAAATGTCATTGTTATAAGAGATAAAATGGGTATAGGACTCAGTAGATAGAAGGGAAGGAGTGTATTTTTACATTTGTATTTTATGACTATGTGTATATATGTTGTATGTATACACATACACATATTTAAGAGCTTTGGTTAAATCCTGGATTGAGGCGGTTAAGGGAAGAATGTAAAGAACATTGATAAGACAGTTGGAGAGGTTTGAATGCTACTGTATGTTAGGTAATAGTCTATCAAAGCTAGCTTATCGGACATGCTTATGGCAGTTCATATAGAGCATCTCTCAAGGTACTTAGTATGTATACACTAAAGTAATTAAAGGTAAAATGTCACAATGTCGCTACAATTTTTAAATGAGGAAAAATGCATAATGTAGAAAAAGAAGCAAATGTGGGCTGGGAGGTGACTCAGTAGTAGAGCTGCCTGTGCAAGGACAGGGACCTGCGTTAGGATCACCAGACTCATGGAAATGCCAGTGCACATTTGGGTTTTTTGTTAATTTATTTTATGTTTTTCGTTGGTTGGTTTTTCGAGACAAGGTTTCTCTGTGAAGCCTTAGCTGTCCTAGAACTCGCTCTGTAGACCAGGCCTGCCTCTGCCTCCTGAGTGCTGGGATTAAAGGTGTGTGTCATCACTGCCCAGATAGGACAGTGCAATTTTAATTCTACTTCTGGTGTGCAGAGGACTTGCTGGCTGACCAACCCTGCCAAATTGGTAAGCTCCAGGTCCCATGAGAGTTCCTGTCTCCAAAACAAGGTGGAGAGCAGCATATGTCTGCCCAAAATCAGCCTCTGCACCACCCCACCCCCCGCCTGCCATTTATACTGACACACATATACCATGTCGTCCTTTAACATCCACATGCACTCCCCCCCAAAAATAAATAAATATAAAGCTTACTAAATAAAAATAGAGGGATCAGAGGTGGAAAGGAGGGAAGACAGGCAAAACACAAATGTGACGGTAGGTAGATCTAAATCAGTGATTCTCAACCTTCCTAAGGAGGAGAGTGATTAAGGAAGACATCTGATATTGCTCTCTGATCTCCACACCACACCTCAGATAGAAGGGAAAGAGGAAAGGGCAGTGGGAAGGAAAAGGAAATGGGAAGAGAAGGACAGGACAGAGCAAATGAACACTGTGGCTCAGATGCAGTTCAATGCAGACTGTGTGCTTTGTCCTTTTGAGACCTGGTATGCTATGGCTCTTGGCCTGGTTAGTATTTACTCCTGAGTACAGGAGGAGACTCTGGAGAATTTTAAATAGACAGATTGGTGCATTTGCATTATAATAAGCTCATCGCTGTATCAACCCATTAGTCCCTTACTCAGTTCTATTGGGATTTTTCTTTTGAACTAACCGTCTCCAGTGTCTTATCTGGTTTATGTTGTGTTATTTTTTTTCTTTCTCTTCCTCTTATCCTGCATCACTTCTCCTGGGTCCCACGTTCTCTTCTTCTTTGATGTCTTCCTCTCTCTGCCCCAAAGATCAGCCAGTAAAAAGCAGTCTCACCTGTCCAGGTAAGAGGGATGCCTCTGGGGGCAAAAAGATCCCCTTCTTGGTATTTTTAAATTTGTGTAGGGTGATGGTCTATTGGTTGGTTGGGGAGTAGGGAATTTTTTGTTTGTTTGTTTTTTAGACTACAGTCTCATAGTATAACCCAGACCAGTCTAAAAATGTTGTATATAGCCCAGACTGCCTTGAACTCAGAAGTCTTCCTGCCTCAGCCTCCCAAGGGCCAGGATTGCGGTTGTCGGCCACCTCATCTGGCTCTTGTGAATAGTTAGTATCTTCACAAAGTTCAGAATTAAGCACAAAAGAATATAATGAGAGGTCTCCGGTCTTGTGCCTATTCCCCGGGCAACCATTTTCCCATCTCAGAGACAACCAATGTTGTTTCTTTTGTAGTCTGCAAAGATATGCTAGATATTTGCATATATAACAAATATGCAAACCCAGCATCTTTTCCCTTTTATCTACAGCTTTAAATGCCTACAAAATTCTCTTCTCTTCCCTTGATAGTATTATAGAGGTCATTCCTTACACACAGTTTTGTAAGGACAAGTTCTGCATTGTCATATTGATATGAGATCATTTCTGGTGTTCTCATTGTGCACAGTGATTCTGTACCTAAGCTCCCACTAACTACAGCTAGGATGGGAACCGCCCCTGCCTGAGGGCAGTAGCATCTGATTCTGGAACTGTGAACTTTCTTCTAAAAGGCCAAGATGTTCTAAGTTTGTTTTCAGTTTTAATTGAAAAAGAGATCAAGAAATAAATCTATTGGTTGGTGCTATGTGGTTCTTAGAAGGTTTGAGGTCTTAATTTCTAAGCAGGATGCTACAGAGTGTAGGGATGGTCTGATTGTGGAGTTGAAGTATATGGTTACCAATAGACCAGATTCCTATTCTTCCATGGTATCTGGAAGATAAATGGACTTTTCAGAGGCTCAGGCTATTGGTATGCTCCTGTTCAGGTTGCCATTTCCCTAGAAGGTTAGTACTAAATGTCCAGTTGCCATCTTAGCGAGGTGAGACTTTGAGGGACAAAGAGATGAAGCCATTCCATGGTCTGCTGTGCTCACAGAGACCTCTGTATGTGTCTGGCCCACCATGTCCTTCCAGTCTCCTTTTGCAAATCATCTAACTAGCTGTTTGTTTTTCTTGCATTCTTTTTCTCTGCTGCTCCGTTCTGTTCCATCAGCCCCATTGCAGCCTGGTAAGACCCAGCAAGCACATGTATGTTTGTACAACCTTCCTGCCATTGTCTCTTTATTGTCTCACTCTACAAATACAAAGGGTATTTCTCTTCATACCCTGCTGAGGATTAAAGAGACCATACTTGCCTGCCCAGCCAGGATTCTAGATAGGTGGTGTTGCCAGCAATATACACATGCTTAATCTCTTATTGGGATGACCAAGTTACAAGGTGGGGTGGGTTAGCTTTCATTGTTCAAAACTCTGGGCCCCCTCTAATAACAGAGCCTGTTCCTCTGGTCCCTCCCTTCCCAGTTTATTAGTGTGTTTTTCTTTACTCCTTCTCCAGGTTAAGTAGCCTGTCTTCTCTGGGAGACTCTACACCTGAACGCATGTCCCCTTCCCACCACCGCCAGCCCTCTGACACCTCTGAGACAACAGGTAACTGCTTTGTTGCATATCAGCACATAGACACAGGTATATGCCCCTATAGAGAAATCCTGTACACCCACATGTAAAACACCTGAACTTTGTGTTGAGCACATAATATGTGTATTGGGTTTTATGTCAGTTGTCGCTTTATACCAACCTAGGAAGTGTGTTTTATATTCTTATTTTGCAGATAAGGAAACTGAAGTGTGGAAAAGTTAGGGAACTTTCCCATCCTCACACTTATTGAAGACAGAATTGAGGCTTGAAAGCAGTTCTCTTGTAACTCTAGAACCCATGCCCCATCATCACAGAGTGCTGTCACACACGTACAGCATCTAGTGAAGATCCACAGCAAAGACAGTTGGTAGCCACCACCCCTTTGTCCTTTCCTTCCTCCTTTACTCACTGTTTCCCTCATATTGATACGAATAAGAGAATTTCTCCTGACATTTATCATTCCTTGGATTTGGCAAGGAAACAAGCCTGAGTTATCTTCATGAGTTTTTCAGCTCTAACATCAATCATCTTTGGTGTCCCATTTGCTCTGTTCACTGGGTATAACAATGTAAAATTTCCAGTCTACCCACAGGGCTATTTATCTTTAATACTAGATTTGAGGAACACTACTGGACTTAGACCTACCCCTTCTTCAATCAATATCATTCATACAGGTCTAAAGGGACAGCCGTTTCAGCACCTTAGGAAAGGGTTGCTTCTCATATGGAATACAAAGTCGCTTACAGGTTTTTACCAGTCACTGAGGATGGAGTATATTACAGCGGTGTATGTGGACAGGGTGAATCTGGGGAATTGGATTAGTCTGGGAAAGCTACTTAAAGAAATTTTTTAAGTGACTTCGATACACTCACTTTCAGTGTGACTGCCTGCCCAAACTCCTCTTCTCTACCCCAACAGGTCTTGTTCAGCGCTGTGTCATTATCCAAAAGGACCAGCATGGCTTTGGCTTCACAGTTAGTGGGGATCGAATCGTGTTGGTGCAGTCTGTGCGCCCTGGTGAGTGCTGTGACCCTTCTGTCAGCAATGGACAGTTCTCAGGGGCGTGTGTGTGTGTGTGTGTGTGTGTGTGTGTGTGTGTGTGAGACTTGGAGACTGCTTCGATGGGGGATCCCTAAGCAAATGGTGAATAAATTATTCTAAAACTAGCACCCTATAGACACACTGAGCCAGTAGGCAGAATTTCCCTCAGTTGTGCCCAGCAGCTTGATTTTTAATTGATTCCAGATGTAGTCAAGTTCAGCCATCAACCAAGATCAGCCATCACAGAGACCAAGTGGCATGGTGGCACACACTTTTAAATCAGCACTTGGGAAGCAGGAAGTGGATCTCTTTGTGTTTGAGGTCAACCTGATCTACATACTGAGTTCCAGCTAACCAAGTTCCAGCTAGCTAGTGAGACCCTGTTTTAAGAAACAAAACAAAAAAGAGAAACCGCCAGGCATTTTGGCGCACACCTTTAATCCCAGCACTTGGGAGGTAGGAACAAGCCAATCTCTTGAGTTTGAGGGCAGCCTGGTTTACAAAGTGAGTGCCAGGACACCCAGGGCTACACAGAGAAACCCTGTTTTGAAAAGCCAAAAATAATAAATAATAATATGAAAACCTGCCCACAGAGGCCAGAAGAGAGCATGGGATTCCCTGAAACTGGAGTTACAGGTGGTTGTATGTTGTTCTGGACACCAGTCCAGGTCTTCTGCAAAAGCAGCAAGTGCTATTAACTACTGAGACATCTCTCCAGCCCTAAATAGTTCACTTTAGATGAGGGGAGTCTTAATTCCTGAATTGAAAAGCTATAATGGAGGGTAGACTATATATACCAGAAACATCTAGATGTACTATGTGAGGAGTTTAACAAATAAATACAACTTAGAAGATTTAATGACCATCTTGGGGCAAATTTACAAAATATAATATTTATACTTCTCATTAACTTGATTTGTTGTGTGTTCTTGTGCTTCTTGGGTATAAATTAAGGCTAAGAATAGAAGCTATTCACAACTATATAGTGAGCAAAACCTCTGTGCCCTCCAGTTGAAAAGGTCAAGAGCATGCTCTTCTGAGCACCTCTTTTGATCAGCCAGCATCAGAAGGTCTGTTGCAGTTGAAGAAACTATCGATGGTTTTAAAACCAGTTTTTTAGTAGAGTGTGATTTTATTATCTCTATTGATAAGAACCTAGAGAATATCTTTATGGACTTCTCAAGACTTAAATGTCACCAGTTTGAAACTTACTGTTTTAATCCATTTCTCCAGTTCTTCTTAATATTACTTTCCTACCTATATTTACTACAGTCAACTTACTTTTCCCGTGATAATATCAAATGGCTCTGGCTGACCTTAACACATTCAAATAAAGCAAAAATACTCTTCTCAGATCCTCGCCCCGCTGTCTTGCACATTACCTGTTTGTGCGCGCTGGGTGACAAGCAGAGCAGCAGCTGTGACTTTATGAAGTCCACTTTAGATTAAAAGTCATCGTTTGCTGGAGCAAAATTGGATGTCCACCCAGGATTTGAAGTTCTGATACAAAATTTCAGAGCAAATAATCTAAGACGGACTTTGGTGTGGATCTGGTGCCTTTTGGGGTGGTTATAGGACTCTGCTGACTGACTCTTCTCCCTCCAGGAGGTGCAGCCATGAAAGCTGGTGTGAAAGAGGGTGACCGGATCATTAAAGTGAGTAAGCTTTCTCCTCCGTCTTACAGTGGTGGCAGGTTCAGGAGCTGACTAGTGCTGAACCTGTCTTGTTCTTCATTTTAGTACTAGTTCTGGCAGCCACTAAACCAGGGTACTGCCATAGCAGGGAGAAGGATGAAGATAGCTGGCTTCTGTGTTTTAGGCTCTTCAAGTTTATTGACCTTGAAGCGTTCTGGAATAGGTTTTATTTATCCTTCATAAAATACAGAAAATAAGGTTAAAAAGAAACAGCTGTGGCCCTCAGGTTCTTACTTCAGTCTGACCTCCACACAGTGCTGACATGAGAGAATCTTCTGAATGTAGGAGTCCTAACTACATTAAATAAATCCTAACTACAGAGACTTCTACTCCTCCAGTAAGGAAGAAGTCCATAGGGCCAACAGATACATACAGGTGTAACTGAAAAAAATCTATGGCTGGAGACTTAGAAGCCAGTTTGTAACTGACAATGTAAACTTGAGTAAACAAGTAACCAGAGGTAACGAGAAAGCACTGGGAAATGGCTTCCTAAAGAAATAGCATTTTAGACTTGGTAAAAGGTTTTCACCACTATTCAATGTTATTTGTCCCTCCAACAGGTGAACGGCACCATGGTGACCAATAGCTCACACCTGGAGGTCGTGAAACTTATCAAATGTGAGTTGGTTAGGGCATAACAACTAAAGAAAATAGACTTGGTGGACTCTGGGACAATTTGACAGGTTTACTGACCTGAGAGGCTTCATTTATAGGTTGATACTGAGGCAGCTGAAATCACGTCTTTAGTCTTAACATAAGCGATCAACTTAAACTGCTGCAAAATCCTATTATGATGTCAAATAACGACACTGTTAGCTTTCCAGTAGAGAGCTTCATTTTTAGCACCATCATTGCCACCACTCCTCACCATATCCTAACAACACATTTCATTTACCTGTCATTCTGCTCCATTTACCTTCTTCCTTATTAGCTTCCTATGGAGGCAGAAAAGGGGCAAAAATACTTTAGCCAGGAATACATAGCATATGTCATAGCATATAATCAAATAGAAGCAACAATACTGAGGAAGTAAATAAAGAATGTGGGAAATGTTGGGAGAGTGGAAGGCTACAGTTTGAGTGCCTGTTGTGTACCAGGCAGGAGTGTGCTGGACTTTACATTGGTTCAAAATTTAGTGAGATTAAGAAGTAAACTGGGCATGGTAATCCCAGCATCTAAACTGAGGCAGGAGGATTTAAGGCCATTCTTGGCTACATTGAAAGACTAACTTGAACCAGGCAGTAATGGCACACACCTTTACTTTAGTCCCAGCACTTGGGAAGCAGAGGCAGGTGGATCTCTGTGAGTTCAAGGTCAGCCTGGCCTACAAAGCTAGTTCCTGGACAACCAGAGCTATATAAAGAAATCCTGTTTTAGGGGAAAAAAGTGGGAGGGGAGAGGGTGTGGAGAAAAAAAGAAACACTACCTTGAAAAAGCAAAGGGGCAGGGGGCGGGGAGTGAGGTAGCCTGTAGGGCATGTTCCCTGAGATTATTTATGGGTGGAATTTTGGTTGGGGTTTCTGTGTGAGGGATTGAGAACTTGGTTGGTGCAGGGCAGGAGGACAGAAATTAGAAAATGGCTAGAACTTTTTTTAAAAAAAGATTTTAATCTACAGGATTGTGAGGCTTAATGAAAGTAACTACTCTTCTTGAGAACAGTGATATTCAGACAAGCCTCTTTTCTTTCCTTCTAGCTGGCGCTTATGTTGCACTTACCCTCTTGGGCTCCTCTCCTTCCTCCATTGGTGTCTCTGGGCTTCAGCAGAACCCACCACTGGCAGGGATACCCAGAGTTAACCCCGTGATTCCTCCACCACCTCCTCCTCCACCCTTGCCACCTCCACAACACATTACAGGACCCAAACCTCTGCAGGTAATAGTTTTACTGACACCTACAGATCACTCTAAGTCCTAGAGTCTAGGGACTCTTTGAAGATCTCCCTCATTGGAACTTCAATTGAATGGATTTGTGGTAAGCAAAGATAGGCCAAAGAGACATGTGAATACCACCAAACAGTTAAATAAAAATGAAGTTTGCATAAAAGGATGTTCATGCTTTAGTGTCTTACTCCTAGATGGCATCCTCACTGTGTTCCTCAGTGTGTGAAGAGTCTCACAGGGGACCTACCTGGGCCCCAGGTATGGACAGAAGTATCCCATGGAGATTGTTGCCACTTGGTGTTGGGAGGGTGTGCTTGAAAATCAAAGAGGAAGAGATTGGCTTCAGAGCAAAGGGGCTCCTGGAAGAGTGAAATATGGAAGATAGTCAATAGAAGAAAGATTTAGAAATAACCAAAAAAAGGTAGAAAAAAGAGACTTCAAGAGTAGAAGAGGCCGGGCAGTGATGGCGCACACCTTTAATCCCAGCACTCGGGAGGCAGAGGCAGGCGGATCTTTGTGAGTTCGAGACCAGCCTGGTCTACAAGAGCTGGTTCCAGCACTGGCTCCAAAGCCACAGAGAAACCCTGTCTCGAAAAACCAAAAAAAAAAAAAAAAGAGTAGAAGAGCCTATGTGAAGACTTGAAAAAGGACAAGATGCAGATATGTGTAAAGAACAGGATTCTAGGTTGAGTAGAAGTCGAACTAGTTCTTTGGAGAAGTTAGAAAACAATTCAGTATTAAGGCTAATTACAACTAGATTTTATGTTTATTGCATTCCTGCAAGGTGTTAAATTATCCAGAATGTACTCGTGAAATCAGGTTTTACTCTCCACACCTTTCCTCACTCAGGAATGAGCAAATATAAGAGAGTTAAGCTAGTCCCCAAGTCTCACTACTAGTATATTTCCATTTCTAGGATCCTGAAGTTCAAAAGCATGCCACTCAAATCCTCAGGAATATGCTGAGACAGGAGGAGAAAGAGTTACAGGTGAGATCACTGTTAAAGATAGACCAGTCTTTACTTTCATGCAGTAATTAATCCCTATGACAGCAATCTGCCAGTGTGTGCAACTTTAATTTTTTATTTTTTGCGGCTTAATTTTGTAGACCATATCCAATTACAGTAAAACATCAGGGCCTGTGGGTATATAGCCCAGTGGTAGAACACATACTTGAGACCCTAGGTTCAATCCCCAGCAAACAGAAAAATACTGTCTTGAGACCATTGAAGGATTATGTTGACTGAGTTTTCTGTCCTGCCTGATTCCTGCAGTTACGTCCCAAAGAAATCACACAGAGGTCTACATTAATCATAAACTCATTGGCCCAATTAGCTAAGGCTTCTTATTAATTCTTATAACTTATATTAGCCCATTGTTCTTACCTGTGTTAGCCACATGGGTCAGTACCTTTTTCAGCGGTGTAGTCACATCTTGCTTCTTCCTTGTCTGGACAGGACTGCAGAGGGAGCTTCCCTCTTCCCAGAATTCTCCTGTTCTCATTGACCTGCCTCTACTTCCTGTCTGTGTCCCGCCTATACTTCCTGCCTGGCTACTGGCCAATCAACATTTATTTAAAATGTAATTGACAGAATATAGATGATTGTCCCATACCGGGATTGCCTTTGGCCAACAGAATTAGTTAAAGCAGACCAGTGAGTGAGTAGGATAGCAGAATTCTATGGCTAATACGTTACGATGTTGAATATATAAACTAAATATAAATAAATAAGGAAACAGCTAAAATGAGGACCTAGTAGAACTGAGGGAAATTGAAGTTCATTGGAATTCCTTTTTTTTTTTTTTAATTTTTGAGACAAGGTTTCTCTAGCTTTGGAGCTTGTGCTGGAACTAGCTCTTGTAGACCAGGCTGGCCTTAAGCTCAGAGAGATCCTTCTGCCTCAGCCTCCCGAGTGCTGGGATTAAAGGCGTACACTACCACCTCCCAGCTTGAATTATTCTAAAGAGGATTCCAAAGAAAAGTAAACATGGGAGGTAGGGATGGGCAGATGAATACTGGGTTAGACTGATGAAGAAGAAGATGAAGAGAGGTACCAGTCTAGGAAATGATAGGCACAGAGACCAAGAAGATTAATGTGGCTGGAATAGGCCAGTCTATAAGTATTTACTACATATAAAACATTGTTTTAGTTTCTGTGGTATATAAAATGGAGATGAGGTGGTTCCTACCTTCAGTGTGCTTAAAATCTAATGGAAATTTCAAATTCTACTAAGAGGGAAGTCGCAAGAACAAAGAGTTTATATAAAAATTAAAAGGAAGAACAATTACAATGCCGTGTAAAAGCTTCATAGTAGAAATGGTATTTGAGTTGAGTTTGGAAGAGTGGAACGTAAGCAGACAAAAAGAGGTAGAGGGTAGCCAGGCACATACCTTTAATTTCAACACTTGGGAGGGAGAAGTAAATGGATCTCTGTGAGTCTTAAACCAGCCTGGTCTACATAGATGTTTCAGGTCAAGCACAGCTACAGAGAAGGACCCTGACTCAAAAATAAACAAAATTTGGGGCATTGCTAGTGAGGAAACAGTTAAGGTCAAGGCACAGAGTTGTGAAAACAGACTTAAGAAGTATTGTGTTCTTGTGGTGTGCTAAGTCTTCTGTTAGAACAATCAATGGTACAAGTATGAATGGTTACAGGAATAAATGAGAGATGTACCTACCCTTAAGGGGTTTCTGCAATACCATAGGACATGATAAACTAAATGAAGATATATTGCATTGTAAATTGTGTGTATTCACATTGGTTTTACTAAGACACTTTTACAGGATAAGACTAGACATGTAGATCAGTGGACTAGAACTCAGAGCTCTGGTATTAATGCATACAAAATGGCAGCTCATTTTCAACAGAGGTACTAAGACAATTCAGTAGTGTTTGTCTCTTCAACAAATGGTACTAGATAACTTCATATCTACAAAGAATTAATCTATCTCCAAAGAATTAATCTGTCTCTATCTCACATAATTAACAAAATTAATTAAAAATGGATTAATAAGGTCAACAAACAAATGTATAAAACTCGAGAGATGAGCAAAGGGGGACTTGGTCTGGACTGAGCACTGCAGATGTTGTTCTTGTCTTTACCCCTCAGGGCCATGTCTACACAGCATTTAAATTATGTTAGGTACAAGTAATAAAGAAAGAAAAATAGTAAACTTTTAGAAGGAAACATATGAATCATCATAACCTTGGATTAACCAATGGATTGTGTATGGTACTAAAAGTACAAACATTTCCCCAAAAAGATAATTGGATATCATCAAAATTAAAATGTCTGTGTATAAAGAAATAATGTAAAAAAAATAAAAGGGCAGCTCACAGAATAGAAGAAATATTTCACAATCATATATCTATTAAAGGTCTTATTACCAGAATATGTTAAGAACTCTTTCACCTCAAGAATAAAGAAGAATAAAAAAGCAAATAACAGGGCTAGAGAGATGGCTCAGCTATTAAGAGCACTGGCTGCTACTCTTCCAAAGGACCCAGGTTCAATTCACTGCACCCATATGGCAGCTCACAATTGTCTGTAACTCCAGGTCCAGGGGATACAGTGCTCTCGTGACCTTAGTGGGCCCTGAATTCATGTGGTACTCAGACATGCATGCAGGCACAATACCCATACTCATAAAATAATTTTTTAAAAAGGACAATACAACTAAAATTTTGGCAAGGGCTATAATGTTTTTAAGTGGTAAGAATGCTTGCCTAGACCCTGGATTCCATTTCTACTCATCACTAGACGCAAGCAAACAACAACCAAACTTAAAAAACAAAAGCAACAACAACCAAAAGAAAAATTAGGTAGGAAACTGACTAATTCAAAATGTTATTTGATTTTTTTTTATATTTACTTCGATTTTTTTTTTTTACGTGCTCTTATTATTTTTAAGAGTGTGTGTGTGCAGGCCCCTCAAAGTCCAGAAGAGGATGGTAGACCCTCTGGGAGAGTAACAAACGATCTTAGCTTCAGAGACCTCTTTCCAGCCCCATAAGCTTTGTTCTTATACTAAATAAAATTAACAAAAGATTTGAACAGTTCTCTAAAGAAGGCACAAGCCAGACATTGTGACATATGCCTGGAAATCTGAGGCAGAAGGATTGCAATTTGGAGGCCAGCCGAGGTTATGTAGTAAAATACAACCTTAAAATTAACAGTTAAAGAACTACAAATGGCCAACAAGCATATAAAAAGACGGGGAACTGCTTCTCAAAATGACAAGATACTAGAATTTTTATAGCCAAAATAATAAAAAATCATTTGTGGTAAGGGTTGTAAACAAACCTGAGAAATACTTGTTTATGTTTTGTCTACAAGTTCACTATCCTAATCTGTTTGCATCACCAGTGGTGGGAATATAAAATAATACAGTCACGGGAAAACATTAGGTAGTTCTTCCATTGGTAAACACAGATGTAACCCAATAAATCCACTCCTAGATAGATGCCAAGAAGAATTAAAAATACATACATATTCACACAAAATTTTGTACATGAGCATTCATGACAACTATCTCTGTAATAGCCCAAAGGAAACAACCTAGAGTCTACCAACTGATAAGAAATGTGGTATATCTACAACACAGTGGATATTTAGAGTTAAAAAAAGAATGGAGTACTGATACATGCTATTAAGTGGAAGAACCCTGAAGGCATACTAAGTGAAAGAAGACAAAAGTTCACGTGTTGCAGTTCCATATATATGGAATGTCCAGAATAGGTACGTGCTCAAAGACAAAGTAGACTTGTGGTTACCAGAGTGTGGAAAGTTCGGGAGGTAGGTTGACTGCTTACAAATACCAGCTTTCTTATTGAAGTCATGGGAAGTTCTGAAATTTGATAGTATATTTGCACAGTTGTAAATATACTAAAAACCTCTGTATTATATAAGTCATATAAGTTTAACAAACTTGAAAACAATTTTTGGATACTGTGGAAACCTGACAGGTGACAATTGAGTAGGGTTCAGTCCACTGTGACCAAAACACTGGAAACAGCAATGCAGGACAGTGGTTGGGAAGTGATTCGGGTCACTTAAAGATCTTAGAGTTTCTCCTAAAGACTGTGGGAATTAATCAAAAATTTTCAAATCAATCTTCTTGAGAGAAGTATGGTTTTGGAACTTGAGAGATGATTCTGCTGTTAAGGGTATTTAAGGGTTGTTCTTGCAGAGTACCCAAGTTCAGTTCCCAACACCCACATTGGGCCACTCACAACTGCCTATAACTACATTTTCTAGGCATCAGATGCCTCTTCTGGCCTTTGTGGGTGCCTGCACATATATACACTGAGGCACATCCACACAAACTAAATTTAAAAAAAAAAAAGTAAGTACATGTTAAGTGAATTGACATAAAGAAACCTTGGTGGTGGCCACTGTAGTGTATATAAGACCAATATGACAAGAACTAGAATTTAGAACAAAAAAGAAAGAACAGGAAAGAGACGTCTCAGAAGTCAGTCAAATTAGGGAAAATTACCATCTGGTTAAGGAGGAAAAAAGAGTAAAGGATGACTCTGAGTTAGGTGCCATGGATGGAATCTAATAGGTCACAGGAGCAAGGCTTACAGGACAGAAATGAAGGTCAGCATTGAATGGGTCTGTGAGGCATTTAGGTAGACTATCCTCTGGAGAGAGGAGATTAGGGTATCCTCAGCAACAGTGTGCTCACTGAAGCTGGGATCTCCAAATCAGAGAGGAGAATTATAAAAATTGATTGAACATGGGTGTGAATCTGTAACAGTATACCAACCTCTAATATCCACATTGTTTGCTGCCGTTCCATCTTTTAAAAGGTAGCTGCTGAGGTGTTGGGGAAAGGAAGAAAAATGGACTATGGCTTAAAAGACAATGTGGATTGATAGAAATAATTTTATTGTGGGAGTTTGCTTTTAATTTAGGGAACTTAGATGTCTTTAAAGGGTAGGACACAGGGAAGGAACCACTTAAAAGATTTTAAAGCTGTCTGAACGATGTCTTAAGAAACGCTTAAAATTATCAGTGGTTGCCGGGCGATGGTGGCGCACGCCTTTAATCCCAGCACTCGGGAGGCAGAGGCAGGAGGATCTTTGTGAGTTCGAGACCAGCCTGGTCTACAAGAGCTAGTTCCAGGACAGGCTCCAAAGCCACAGAGAAACCCTGTCTCGAAAAAAAAAAAAACAACAACAAAAAATTATCAGTGGTTCAGAGTGGTAAAGAATTTGACTTCTGAGTCAGGAGAAGAGATAATACAGATGTTTTGAAGTGGAGTAATGTTGGGAAAATTTTTTTTCAGATAATATTATCTGCTGAGACAGGGAATGTTTGGGGTTTGATAGATATGGAAAAGATAAATCTAAAATGTAATGAATTTTAACAAGGTTGGCAGGTAGCAGGACGCTTCAGGTGAAGTCAGTTCATGTGTAAATGTAACATCTTCATATATTAAGTTTTGCTGCTGATTCCTTTTGTTGCACAAAAGCATTAAATACCTGTTCTGCATTCTGGCATACAACTGCCACAGCCACTCTGGCAAGCATGTCTTATCACACAGTCTTATTCAGATATTAGGGTCATCTCATGATGCAGATGTATTCAAGCTTGTCCAAGCCTACCCAGGTAGTACAAAGAGGACCAAGATCTAATGCCAGTCTCCTCGACCCTGTGCTCTCATTCTGCTGCATGCTGAAAATACGTTAGAAGAGGCAGAATGGTGCCTGCTCTTCAGACACTTCTAATGAAGCAGGGTTCTGGCTTCTCTAAATAAGCTTTTCCTCTCCTCATTTAACATTCTCTGTGTCGTGATCTGATTAGTTACTTCAGTACTTCACTCTTGAGTACAAGTTGAGGAAGAGCTTGTACAATGTGGGACCTCATCCAGCCCTTAGAAATAGGTCGGTATAAGGAAGACCTTTTGGTTTTTTGGTTTGATTTTTTTTTTCCTTTCTCTCATATATTCTGTTTCTCATCAATCACCCCTTTTTTTCTGATCCTAAATGATGCTGAAATAGCAGCCATCTACTAGCAGACAGAAATCTCTTCTTTGTTTTGTAATAGCTGCCTATTCTTACTGCTGGTAAATCATCTATCCTCTACTAACCAGTCCTCTACCTTTTCCCTCCTTCTCCTTCTCCTCTTTCTCCTTGCCCCTCCCTAGCGTATCTGTGAGGTGTATAGTCGGAACCCTGACAGCCTGCTAGAAGAGCAAATCGAAGGTGCCCGGCGGCGAGTCACTCAGTTACAGCTGAAGATCCAGCAGGAGACTGGTGGCTTAGTGGTGAGTGAGTGGTAGTAGGCATTGCTCCAGGACCAGCACCAATCAGAGGGACTAGTGTAGAAGGAGGAAAGCAGGGCCGAAAGCCTCTTGAGCATGGCAAGAGTAGCACCAAAGAAGGTGCACGATTGCAGTATCTACTGGTGATACCATAGAGAGACAACGCCTGTTTTATGTCCTCCTACTGAAAAGAAGAAATAGAAATAAATTAGTCTGCTTTACTCTTCCCTTCTGAATAGTTTCCTCAAGACGTGTGTATTCCTACTTTGGCATTACTCAGCGTTCATCCAGTAGCTTTTTCTTTAAGGATCTCCTCAAGGGAACACAAGTGCTTTCCAAGTCAGCCTCAGTTAAGGATCCCAGTCAGTTGAAAAGAATCTAAATGCACTTTGTAGAAAATGCCACACAGAAGGAGGTTGTGTATCTTTTCTTCTCATCAGGGACTTTACCATTACTGTCTTGCTTATACCCTTCAGGCCTCAGTTCTTTGGGTAAGTAAGAACTAACCTTAGGAAATTATGGTACCCAAGAATAGTGGTTTCCCAAACCCATAGAAATGGTTTAAGGTGGAGCTGGAGAGATGGATCAGCAGTTGAAAGCACTAACTGTTCTTCCATGGGACCCAGTCCCACCTCTGGCCTTCATGGGCACTACACACACACGGTACACATACATACATGCATGCAAAATACTAATACACATAAAATAGAAATCTTTTTAAAAAATATTTATTATATTATGTATACAATATTCTGTCTGTGTGTATGTCTGCAGGCCAGAAGAGGGCACCAGACCCCATTACAGATGGTTGTGAGCCACTATGTGGTTGCCGAATGAACTCAGGACCTTTGGAAGAGCAGGCAGTGCTCTTAACCTCTGAGCCATCTCTCCAGCCCATCTTTTAAAAATATTTTTAATTTAAAGCATTTGTCTTTCTTTTTAAACTGTTCTGTCCAGAAGTTGGTAAAAACATAGGAAAATAAACTTTAAAAATCTACTTTTCTAAAGGGACTTTCATATCATATAGTAGATGACTTAGATTATGGACATAAACCATCTTGTTTTGATTACCAGATATAGTAACTCTCAGCTCTCAGATTCATGGCCAAGTAATTTAACCACTAAGAGCCTCTCTCTTCATTTTTTTATTTATAGAAGGACACCAGGCGGTGGTGGCGCACGCCTTTAATCCCAGCACTCGGGAGGCAGAGGCAGGCGGATCTTTGTGAGTTCGAGACCAGCCTGGTCTACAAAAGCTAGTTCCAGGACAGGCTCCAAAGCCACAGAGAAACCCTGTCTCGAAAAACAAAAAAAAAAAAAAAAAAAAAAAAAAAAGGACACAGCAGAATGTACCTGGTAAGGTATTGCCAGGACTAAAGCATACCACTAGCACCGTGTGTAAACGTGTGTGTATGCCTGCTGCCATTGTTGGTATTTGTGTGACAGGAATTTTGAGACTCTGAGCTGAGAATTGTGACATTTGGGCGCTAGCCCTGTTTTTCTTCATTTAGAATGTACTTTAGAAAGATTAGTAAACATCTGAGCTTCTTTCTGTCTCCTTATTTATTTATTTTTTTGGTTTTTTGTTGTTTTTTTTTTTTTAATTTTTCGAGACAGGGTTTCTCTGCAGCTTTGGAGTCAGTCCTGGAACTAGCTCTTGTAGACCAGACTGGTCTTGAACTCACAGAGATCCATCTGCTCTGCCTCCCGAGTGCTGGGATTAAAGGCGTGCGCCACCACCGCCCAGCCTGTCTCCTTATTTATAACATGGGAATAACCTCTTCTGCCTGGAGTTGCTGAAAGATTGAAAGTGCTTTCTGCACAGTTCTACAGTGGCTGGGGCACTGAGCTTCATGCCAGTACCAGTACTCCCATAGACACAGATGTTTTTAATACGTCTTTTTATTTATTTTTATTTTATGTGCTCTGGTGTTTTGCCATGGGTGTCTGGTTCATAGAAATGGAGGTACAAACAGTTGTGAGCTGTCATGTGGTTGCTGGGCATTGAACGTGTGTCCTCTAGAAGAGCAGTCACTGCTCTCAACCACTGAGCCATCTCTCCAGCCCCAACATGTATGTTTAATATCTTTTATCATTGCAGGCTTGGGATTTTTTTTAATTCCTTGATGGTTAGAAAATCTTTTCCTGTATCCAACCTGAATAAGGCAATAAATGCTTCACTTTTCCAGGGTGAAGAGTGAAGGGAGATTCTTGTTAATTTTTACAATAATGATTAAACTACTTTTCCACCATTAGGGGTGACCACCTTCTCAGACTGCACATACGAAGCTGGGCATTTCCCATCTCTTCAAGCTGGGCATTTCCTAGAAGTAAAGCAAAAGTGGCCACTTGCTATAAAAGCAAACATGACTCTGATTGGTAGAAGGAAACAGGAGTGGGAGAGGCTCAAGAAAATTTTCCACTGTCTGGTCTTCTCTCTTTTAGGACATACTTCCACTCTATAGTGACACCAGCCAGAGAACATCTGAAGGTAAATCCCCATCGTCCTCTGGGTAACATAGCTTTCCTCTATGTTGGTCTCTCCCAGTGGAACAGATGCCAGAATAATAAAGAGAAAGTGATATTAATACACAGGACAGTTGGATGTATAGAAGTAAATGATGGCTAAGTAAGAAATAGGAGCTACTGGGTGACAGGTCCAGACAGCCTGCTTGACAACATGTGGCACTTAGGAGCTGAACAAATTTTTGTGAGGAGGGGTGGCGACCAAAAGAGAGTTCAGAATGAGCTGCAGACTAAGAGTAACAGTAAGAAGTGGAGTCTTATTTTAGGTGATAGCATGTTCTATGTCCAGATGCAGATATGGGGAGAGGAGAACCTGGAGGTCACAAGATGAAAAAATTGAAGGACAGCTGGCAAAAGAAGGGAAATTGGCAGCTTCCACTTTCTTCCCAGTGCCCAAAATAAAGACTATTCTTCACTCAAGGCCTGAGATCTTTTCTAAAATTGTCTGAACTGGTTTCTTCTCAGGCCGCCTCTCTCTGGATTCCCAGGAGGCAGACAGTGGCTTGGATTCTGGGACAGAACGCTTTCCCTCTGTCAGTGAGGTGAGTGCCAGCAGGTGCAAGCCCATTTAAAATGTATGCATTCAATTTCCTACTCCTGGGCACTAGATGTCTCTGCTACTTACTGGCCACAGAATCCTGGCCCATCACCTGGACACCTCCTCCACAGTTCTAGCTCTAGGGACCTAGTCACTGTGCTCTGTTCTGAGGCTTTGACATGCATCCTCATGCTGGATTACCACATCTGGCATGTATTTTATCACAGTTGATTGGCTCTGCTGTGGTATCAAGTGTAGGGTAAAAAGGTGGGCAGTGTTATCACTGGAGCTCATCTTGGAGAGCAAGTTAGTGAGTCAGATGTGACACTCAATTTCTTTGCTATACATCTTTTCCTACTTTAGTCATAAATTTTCAGATTTTCTTATCTCAAAGGTTATCTCTCTTCTAGTTGCTCTCAGTTGGCATATAAGATTATGACTATAAAAATAAGAAAGAATAGAATGAGCAGAAGAATGATAACAATAGTAAAATATCTATTTAGCCAGACTCATTAAACATGGAAATAAGTGTTTAAAAATTTACTAAAATTGTAATTTAAGTAACATTTGGAATGGTCTTTTCTCACTCCTGGTAACTGACTACTGGTGAGAGGGTCATGGATATCTGTAAAAGAGCAGATATCTTGGAAAGTAACCAGAAAGTGGTGGGATGTAGGTAACCTATAGTGGTTATAGGTTATAGAGGTAATATACTTGGCAATGAAGTATGTGAACTGTGGCTGAGACTTCCTGATTGAATAGGTATAAAAGCTCTTTAGCTTTCAATAAGTCTCGTGGTCTTTCCGAGACCTGGTTCTCAGAGAGCTGTTAGAAAGAACAGTGTATAATCAAGAACACTATGAGTGTCAGTGGTTATTATAGAGTTGTCTGAATGAGATTCCTTATCATAGAATTCTCTTCCTCTAGTCATTGATGAATCGGAACTCAGTACTGTCAGATCCTGGACTAGACAGCCCTCAGACTTCCCCTGTAATCCTGGCCAGAGTGGCCCAGCACCACAGACGGCAGAGCTTGGATACACCAGTGCTCCCACCCAGTGACCAGGTGAGAAAGATGGGAACAACCCCGGTTTGTCTTTTTCCTTTCACACCTAGGACAGAGAGAGCCTGTCTGGAGGGTTAATTGTATAAAGGGAGTTTTATTTCAAGATTTTGTTTATTTATTTATGTGTATGAGTGTTTTGCCTGGGTATATGTCTTTACAACATACATACTTGGAGGCCAGAAAAAAGGCATCAAATCCCTTAGAACTAGAGTTATACAAACACATAAGTAAAAATAAAATCTAATTGAAGAATGTCTAGAGTATACAAAAACTTAAAAAAAAAAAAGAAACTTTAAAAAAATAGCAAGAAATAAAAAAAAACCTAGTCAATAAGTGGGCTAATGAAGTGAAGAAATGGTTCTCAAAATATGAACTACAGCCAGGCAGTGGTGGTGCACACCTTTAATCTCAACTCTCAGGAGACAGAGGCAGGAGAATCTCTGTGAGTTCCAGGCTAATCTGATCTACACAGCAAGTTCCAGAACAGGCTCCAACGCTACAGAAAGAAACCCTGTCTCAAAAAAATAAAATATGGACTACAAATGGTCAATAAACATGAAAAGATATTCAACTTTATTAACCACTAGGGAAATGTATATTTCTATATTGAGATATACATTACAGAGGTTGGTGAAGATGTAGATTAAAGGGAACCCTATATATTGCTGGTGGTAGTATAAGCTAGTCCTAACTACTATAGAAGTCAATATGAAAATTTCTTAAAAACTAAAAATAGGTCTTCTATGTGATCATTGAGTTACCCTATTTCTGAGGCAGCCTAAACAGAAATCTACTCACCCCAGATAGAAAACAGATGACAGACTAAAGTCTGGATACCAGCCGGGTGGTGGTGGCACATACCTTTAATCCCAGTCCTTGGGAGGCAGAGGCAGATGAATCTCTGTGAGTTCAAGGCCAGCCTGGTCTACAAGAGCTAGTTCTAAGATAGGCTCCAAAGCTACAGGGAACCCCTGTCTCAAAAAAAAATAAATAAATAAATAAATAAATAAATAAGGAAGGAAGGAAGGTAGGTAGGTAGGTAGGTAGGTATGGATACCACTAAAGTACAGTTTGGTAAACTTGAGTTTTATTGGCATTACTTATCGGAGTATGGGTGAAGTATTAGTTACAAGAACAGAAATATTCAAAGATCAAAAGCATCATCAAAAGCCCACCCTAGCATGAGTGACAAGTCATGAACCTAGAGTGTAACTTAGAGTCAACTTGACAAATTGGAGAATGTCTCTTCCAGATAGCTCAGTTAGTCTGAAGGTATTTCTCAGAAGTCCTTATTGCTTTGGTATGCTTGGAAAGGGAGTGGCCTTGTGCATTTGATCAGTCCCAGGGATTTCCTGAATCTTCTGAGTTGTTTACTTCCTGAGTCATAAGGAGCTTCCTGCAGGGTGGAATGTTTGATCTTAGAGAAAATTTCTTTATAACAAATGACTATCTGTACCACTCCGGATTACAGACATTTGCATGTCCTATTTATAGCAACACAGTTCACAGTAGCTGAGTTATGGAACCAGCCGTGGTGTTCAGCAACAGTGAAATAAAGAAAATGGGATGTGTATATATAATGGAGTTTTTCAACCATAATGAAGAACAAAGTCTTGTCATTTGCATAAAAATGATGCAACTATTTTTTTTTCTGTGTAGCTTTGGAGCCTGTCCGGGAACTCAATCTGTAGATCAGACTGGCCTTGAACTTTCTCTGCCTCCCAAATTAAAATATTAATTAATTAAAAATATGCATCACCACCACCTGGCTAAAACTTTTTTAAAATAGATTTATTTCTAAAAAATTCTCCCCAAACAAGCTAAAATCGAGTCTTTTTTTTTGCTTTTGCCAGAGATTCTTAGGGGATCTAGAGAATATGGGCCTCAAAGACTGGGTGTTACAAGATATTGGAGGGCCTTGGGGTATGTCTGAAAAGAACAAATACAGCTTGCCTGCCTAACTCTGTGTCTCTGAAAGTGTGAAACGCTCTCAGGGCCTCCGTCTTCCAATTTATTCAATACTTTCAGGGTCTCCCAGTCATTCTGGGGTAGAGATAGGTGACTGTCCAAAAACCAGAAGACAAGTATTAGGGAAGGCTCCTGAGAAAGTGCATGAGTAAAGTAGATAGTTCCAGAGAATCACTAAAAACAGCAGGAAATAGAGTCACTAGAAAATTGTTGATATTTCTTTCAGCATTTGGGTGGCAGAGGCAAGATGATCGTGTGTGTTTGAGGCCAATCTGGTCTACATAGTGTGTTCCAGGGCAGCCAGATCTACATAGTGAGACCCTGTCTCAAATAAAATAAAATAAAAAAATTGGTAGCTCAGGGAACCTTTAGAAAAATCTGACCTATAAAGCGTTTGAAAAGTTTATGTGGTGTGCAGTCTCTTGGAGTCATTACTGGTATATCAGTTAGGATTAGTGTTTTATTAAAATTCATGGAAAGAGAAAAGAAAAACAAAAGCCAGAGTGTAAAGAGTTTGGGTTTTAACAGAGAATAGGAATAATAATGCGTGTTAGTGTTTGCGGAGGATCAGCTCTATCCTCCCTCACTAAGGGAGAGAAAAGGCAGATGTGCTCTGGTGTCTCTAGTTATTGATCCATATGCTTGCTTGTGCACCCTCGTCAGCAGCACTGTAGTAGTTGCTGTATTAGATTTGGAGAATGTGTTTAGGGAGAACAGTAGTGATTTGGTCTGTTTAGGAAAACACAAGTCTCCAACCCAGTGGTCCATTAGGTGCAGTCAGCTCTTTGTTAAAGGACACTCATTCCTCATCCTTTGCAAACAGAAAGAGAACATTTTTCTAATCTCCCATTTTCCTGTGTCATGTGACCAGACTGCTCTATTTCTGCTGTGCCCCACCCAGAAGCAGTTGGCTTTCTGCAAGTGGAAATGGATACATCTGTGCTGAACTTTGGAATTAGACCAGTTAGACCTGAATAACCATTTTAGAGTTAGGTTCCTAAACAAACGCCACTGAGGAATTTGAATCTATGTCTTCTGTAATTTCTCATCTCTACATCTCTCTCTCTCTCCTTCAGGGTGTAGATCAAAGCCCAAAGCCTCTGATTATTGGCCCAGAGGAAGATTATGACCCAGGTTATTTCAACAATGAGGTAAAGGGTTTTCTGGTTTACTCCTTTTCTCTTCCTCCCTTGCTTTACCCATATTGCCCTTTTCTGGAAGCAGTTTGATTAGTACCAACTGTCAAATGAACCTATGGGGAAGGAGGCTCAGCTACTGGAGCCCAGAAAGTAGAAAGCATGAGAATAATGTTTGCTGTCTGTCTCCTGTCTCTGTACCTCCCAGCCATTCTCTATTTTTCTGCCTTTCAGAGCGACATCATCTGCCAAGATCTTGAAAAACTGAAGTCACATCCAGCCCACTTGGCAGTTTTCCTACGTTACATCTTCTCTCAGGCAGACCCTGGTCCACTGGTCAGTCACAAGTGTCAGTCTTGTTGGAGTGCCTGCTTCTGCTCAGTAGGGAGAATCTCTGACCACCATGCCTTAGCTCTTTATGTATCTAGCTTTTATGTCAGATCCATAGGCAAAGTCAGGCATGTCCAGGACAGACAAAACTAAAAAGAAGATAAAACCTATTGTGTCATGCAGCTGACCACGCCTGTAGCCTGAGGACTATCAAGAAGACCTAGGCCAGGAACACTGTCATTCTCTGTTAATTTAGGAAGTCTTCAGAGTTCTTTAAATGAATGTGAATACAAATTGACTGAGGAGTTGAGAGAAATCACCCTTGCAGATTCATAATGTTGCTATAAAAAATTTTAGCAGGGACAAAGCAATAAAGAATCTAAGATGATGACATGAAGAAATACCAGCAGGGCTGGTGGTGCCTACCTTTAATCTCAACACTTGGTAAAGAAAGGCAGGTGTTCTCTGAGTTTAAGGCCAGCCTCATATACAGATTGAGTTCCAGGCCAGGGCTAAACAATGAGATCCTGTCTTGGGGGGAGAGGGGGAGAAGAGACGTTCAAGACGATGGATGAAGTTCACGGTGCCCCAGGGTGGTACCCAGAGCCATCACCTCACACCCTCTCATCCCTCCTGCTGCATAGAAACAAGGGCTGATGGTAGAGGAAGGCTGGTATTGTGTTCTTTAAAGTAAGTCTTTTGCCCAAGGAATGAGTTGCTGTTGTTTTCTTTCTGGAAATACCACCATTAGAGTCCAGAATGAGCATTGATTTGCTCAAAAGGAATTCATTGAATACTTGTTTGTTTAGTCCCAAATGCTGATATCCCAGAAGCATTCCTGAAAAAGATGGAGCACATCACCAAGAGAAACAAAATAAATGCCCTTCAAGAACAGTACATAAACAAGTGAAGACACCACTAGAGATGTCCAGTGTGGGTGATCAACTTGAAATATGCTTGAGGGAAGGAAACTGAAATGCTTATATTTTTTAGCCTCATCATTGTTGACATTTTAGACTGGAAAACTTTTTGTTGTGGGAGGGGCTCTACCCCTAGATGACAGTAGGAAGCACTCCCTAGTAAATTCAGACATTATCAACCAGACATCCTCCAGGTAAAGTCACTCCTGATGAAGATGCACTGCTCTAACCCAGTTTCTCTGTTGTTCTAGCTTTTCTATTTGTGTTCAGAAGTTTATCAACAGACAAATCCCAAAGATTCCCGAAGTTTGGGGAAAGACATCTGGAATATATTTCTAGAGAAGAATGCGGTAAGGATGTCATGGATTATATTATAATTCCATACTCTGCATCACAAGCAGAAGAAACCCAAACAAAATATTCAAGCCAAATAAAGGCAAGTTGTTTTGTTTTTAACAAAAATGTGTTTCTTGGGAGTAGTTCTAACTCATCCTCCTGTAGGCTGACAGGACTGTGGGGTAGCCAACACATAAGACTGCTGTTTGTGCATAGCCAAAGACCATGGGGATTTTATAGTGTCCTGGGCATTTCACGTCCATAAAGTAGAAATCAGGGCTCTACACCAGATGCTTTTACTTATATTTTCTCCTCTCCTCTTTTGGAGAGGGATGGGGGAGACCTTTTGTAAGAGGCGTGTTCTCATAGGGAGGTCATCACTGTAAGCAAGTAAGTGTCACAGCCCTGGAGCTGATCCTGGCTTATTGGGAAGCCAGGCTATATCTAGAGCCGCAATAGCATAGCTCAGCCCTTGGAGGGAAAGGTGTCCTAACTTACCAGGAAGTTGGGCTACCTGAAGCTGGGGTGCAGTGGGGGATGGTCTACCCACAGGATATATCAATCCTGCTCTTCTAGAGGGCTGCTACAGCTGAGCTCTGCTGTTCCCCTAAGATGTTACTTCTACTGCTCTCTGCAGAAATGTAGCAACCTCTTCCTGGTGAAAAGTTACTTTTTCTGCTCAGCCCTCTAAGTAAACATCTCGCAAAGTTCTTCTGCTCTGCTGAGCCTTGCTTAGCCTTGCTTAGCCCTCCTAAAAGAATGTCTCTGCAAGGTTTTTCTGCTCAGTCCTCTAAGGGACATCCCAGCAAGGTTCTTCTGTTCTGTGCAGACAAATGAAGATCTTTACCCAAGACTCTTGAGAAGGAGATTTATTTGGGAAGGAGGAGTCCAGGAGAGTGGCTGCCTCTGCTAGGATGGGAAAGGACAGCCAGCAACTGCACAGTCTTATAAAGAGCTTCTTAAGGGTGGAGTTTTCCCAGAGAATTTTTCTGCTCAGAGATTGGTTAGTTTAGTTGATCATGGGCAGAGATGGCTCTGATTGCAAGGCCAAACTGTTTCTTTCACTGGTCCTGGTCCGTTGGCTCTAATTTTATGGTCAGGACGTGTGTCTTTCACTGACTCTGATTGTAGAGACTCAGTGTGTTTCTTTCCGAGTCAGGGTATGTTTCTTTGGTTTTGGGTTCAGGAATAAAGTGTTTCTTTCCCTGGCTCACGTTTCAGTTCCTGGGTGTGTTTCTTTCACTGGCTCTGGGTGTAGAGTCAAAGTGCTCAGGGATTGGTTGGTTTTCCTTGACTGGCACCCTGAAATAACCACCAAAAAGCTAGAGATAGACTTTTGAAAGACCTTTTTTTCTCTAAGAGATTAGGATTCCTGGATTCTGTTCCTTCCTCTCAAATATCTACCTTTCCTAAGGCTGGAGATGACTCAGTAGCTAAGAGCACGTGTTGCTCTTCCAGGGTCCCAGGTTTGATTCCCAGCACCCACATGGTAGCTCACAAACATCAGTAACTCCTTTACAGACACTAGCCATTCACGTGTTACATAGACATACACACAAGCACAACACCCAAACACATAAAATATTTTTTAATTTAAAGGATTTATCTCCTCTGTATGTCTCTTTAGTTCCACATGTAGAATATATACTACCTTTCTTCACAATAGTTAGAGATAGAGCAGTGGTTCTCAACCTGTGGGTCTTGACCCAAAGAGGTTGAATGATCCTTTCATAGGGGGTTCACCTAAGATCACCAGGAAACACAGATCTTTACATGAGGATTCATAACAGTAACAAAATTACAGTTATAAAGTAGCAAAAAAAAATAATTTTATGGTTAGGGGTCACCACAGCATGAGGAACTGTAGTGTCTCAGCGTTAAGAAGGTTGAGAACTGCCGAGAAAGATTTCTAACAACTCTCCACATCTCGTCTGCCTTTCCTTACCTGGGTGAAGAGACAGGCGCAAGAACATCAGGTGATCTGGATCAGTGAGGCAAGAAAAGCACAAGTTTCTGAGATTCAGCCGGCCTTGCTGTCATTCCCTAAGAGGAAGGAATGAGCCTCTGCATCTTAACTGGGTTCTCAGAGAAGTGTCAGGATCCTGCCTGGAGCATCTGCTTGCAGATAACAGTCCTTATTTTGACTTTATAATCTGATCAACTAAACTAATTTTGAAATAATTTTATCTTTCACAAATGGCTACTGGGGCTAATAAGGTCGGGGAAATTTGGTTTTCCTTGGTGTTTTGCATTTTACTGCCTTTTGTGGGTCTTGGGTAAGAAGGTTAGAGCCGCCAGGTACTCTGCCATCACTTACCGAACCACATCAATATCCAGCCACATGGTGAGAGATTTGAGGGCGCATGCCAGGGTATCATGCTGAGTGCAGGACTAGGTGACACATACCCAGTTCCACTGGTAGCAAAGGAGAGGAACAGCAGTGCATCAAGTAACAAAGGTTATCCTTTTGGAACCACTCAGAGGCAAAAGAGAGTCCAGCAGCTAATTTGACAGTGGTCCATTCTACATTTCATGCTTCAGAGTAAAAAACCAGTGGGAAACCCTGTCTCAAAAGTCCAAAAAAAAAAAAAAAAAAAAAAAAAACCACTGGGTCACCCTCAGATGTAGTATCAACTTGTAAACTCGTGTGCCATTTCCCAAAGTCCTAGCCTAGAATTCAAGTCCAAAATTGAAGACAGATGAGAAAGAGAGAAAGGGTTGGTATAGACAAGAGATAAAATAGCATTACCAGATCCTGTGTACCTACATACTGTCCAACTGCTTGGTGCTTGCAACCTCATTACTTCTGCCCCCACTCTTTTGTTTTATAGCCTCTCAGAGTGAAGATCCCTGAGATGTTGCAGGCTGAAATCGGTAAGTTGGTCATGAGTCTGGTTGCCTTTTTTAGTGTCATTCTTTTTTTTTCTTTTTTTAAATTTCTTTTAAAAATATCAATCCAAATTCTCACTCCCTTCCCTTCTCCCAGTCCCCTCCCTCTCCCTCCACAGACCCTTCCCCCACCCCTCCAACCCTAAGGGAGTGCCATGCACCCCGCCCTGTGGAAAGTCCAAGGCCCTCCCTACTATGCCTAGGTTGAGCAAGGTTTACATCTAAAGAGAACAGGATCCCATGAAGCTGGTAAATACAGTAGAGACATGTGCCCGTGTCACTGTCAGTGGCCCTCAGTCTGCCCCAGCTGTCAACCCCTTCAGAGGGGCTTGGTTGTCCCCATGCTGGTTCACTCTCAGTCCAGTTGGAGTTGGTGAGCTCCCATCAGCTCAAGCAAACTGTCTCAGTGGATGACCCCCTCATGGTCTTGAATTCCTTACTCATACTCTCACTCCCTCCACTCTTCAACTGAATCTTGGGAGCTCAGTCCAGTGCTCTTATGTGAGTCATTGCCTCTGTTCCCCATCTGATGTTGAACGAAGGTTCTCTGGTGATATTTAAGATAATCATCAGTCTGACTACAGGGCAAGGTCAGTTCAGACACCCTCTCCTCTATCGCTTAGGGTCTCAGCTGGGGTCATCATTTGCTTTTATCCTGGAATATCTTTGTTTTCTCCATCAATGGTGAAAGAAATCTTTGCTGGGTATAGTAGTCTTGGCTTACAACCATGGTCTCTTAGCGTCTGCAGCACATCTATCCAAGACCTTCTGGCTTTCATGGTTTTCATAGAGAAGTCAGGTGTAATTCTGATAGGTTT
>JAQHUG010000236.1:2331967-2373004 GCA_028555095.1 Dicrostonyx torquatus | reverse complement strand
GTCCCCAGAACCTTAGCCCTGGAGCCTGCTGCTTTGTGATGACCAGAGAGTTTAGAGGAATAGAGTGTCCCTGCACCCCTTTCCGGTCTGGGCAGGCCCTGGGTGGGGACTGACTTACCCCTCCAGATGTTTCTGCTGGGACTCGATCAGGGCCCCCTGATGCTCCAGGATCTCAGAGGCAAAAGCGCGGGCTTGGTGCGTGGAGCTCTGGCTTGATGGATGTTAGCTGTCAGCTTGTTGTATATTGCTTTTATTATATTTAGATATGATCCTTGTATCCCTAACTTAGTCTCTCCAAGACCTTTATCATGAAGGGATGTTGAATTTTGTCAAATGCTTTTTCTGCAACCAATGATGATCATATGGTTTTTTTCTTTTAGTTTATTTATATGGTAGATTACATTGATAGATTTTTGTATGTTGAACCAGCCCTGCATCTCTGGGATGAAGCCTACTTGATCATAATGGATAATTTTTTTAATGTGTTCTTGGATTTGGTTTGCCAGAATTTTATTGAGAATTTTTGCATTCATGTTCATGAATGAGATTGGTCTGTAATTCTTTTCTTGGTTGAGTCTTTGTGCAGTTTTGATATCAGGGTAACTGTAGCTTCATAAAAAGAGTTTGGCAGTGAGCCTTCTGATTCTATTATATGAAATACTTTGAGGAGTATAGGTATTAGCTCTTCTTGAAAGTTCTGGTAGAATTCAGCACTAAAACCATACGGCCCTGGGATTTTTTTTGGGGGGGGGGTTGGGAGGTTTTTGATGGCAGCTTCTATCTCCTTGTGGCTTATAGGTCTATTTAATTTGTTCACCTGGTCTTGATTTAATTTTGGTAGGTGGTATCTATCTAAAAAATTGTCCATTTCTTTTACATTTTCCAGTTTTGTGGAGTACAGATATTTGTAGTAGGACCTAATGATTCTCTTGATTTCTTCAGTGTCTGTTGTTATGTCCCCCTTTTCATTTCTGATCTTGTTAATTTGCGTGTTCTCTCTCTGCCTTTTGATTAGTTTGGATAAGGGTTTGACAGTCTTGTTGATTTTTCTCAAAGAATCAGCTCTTTGTCTTATTGATTCTTTGGATTGTTTTCTATGTTTCTATTTTGATGATTTCAGCCCTCAACTTGATTATTTCCTGTCTTCTTCTCCTTTTGGGTGAGTCTGCTTCTTTTTTTTTTTTTTTTTTTTCTAGAGTTTTCAGGCATGCTGCTCATTGATGTGAGCTTTCTCCATTTTCTTTATGTGGGCACTAAGTGTTATGACCTTTCCTCTTAGCACTGCTTTCATAGTGTCCCATAGATTCAGATATGTTGTTTCTTTATTTTTGTTGAATTCAAGGAAGACTTGAATTTCTTTATTTCTTCCTTGACCCAGGAGTGGTTCAGTAGTTGACTGTTCAGTTTCCCTGAGTTTGTAGGCTTTCTGGAAGTAGTATTGTTGTTGAATTCTAACTTTACTCCATGGTGATCTGATAAGACACAGTGGATTACTTCAATTTTTTTTGTATCTATGGGTGTTTGTTACCAAGAATGTGATCAATTTTAGAGAAGGTTTCATGAGGTGCTGAGAAGAAGGTATATTCTTTTTTGTTTGGGTGGAATGTTCTATAGATGTCTGTTAAGTCCATTTGATTCATTACATCTGTTCTCTTTTTTTTTTTTTTTTTTTTTTGGTGTTTCGAGACAGGGTTTCTCTGTGGCTTTGGAGCCTGCACTGGAACTAGCTCTTGTAGATCAGGCTGGTCTCGAACTCGCAAAGATCCGCCTGCCTCTGCCTCCCGAGTGCTGGGATTAAAGGCGTGCGCCACCACCGCCTGGCTAGTTCTCTTATTTCTGTTAAGTTTCTGTCTGTTTGACCTGCCCATTGTCGAGAGAGGAGTGTTGAAGTTTCTTACTATTAGTGTGTGGGGTTTGATGTGTGATTCAAGTTTCAGTAATGTTTCTTTTATATATGTGGGTGCTCTTGAATTAGAGGCATAGATATTCAGGATTGAGACTTCATCTTGATGAACTGTTCCTCTTATGAGTATAAAATGTCCTTCTCCATCTTTTCTGATTGATTTTAGTTTGAAATCAATTTTGTTATATATTAGAATCGCCACACCTGCTTGTTTTTTAGGTCTGTTTGATTGGAAAACCTTTTCCCAACCCTTTACTCTGAGGTAGTGTATATCTTTGAGGTTGAGGTACGTTTCTTGTAAACAGCAGAATGCTGGATCCTATTTATGTATCCATTCTCTTAGCCTGTGTCTTTTTAGAGGTGAATTGAGACCATTGATACTATGCAATATTAATGAGCAGAGGTTGTTAGCTCTGGTTATCTTTCGGTAGTAGTGTTTGTGTGTTTCCCTTCTTTGGGTTATGCTGGTGGGGGTGGTTATCAGATGCCTGTGTTATTGTGGGTGTAGTTAGCTTCCTTGGGTTGTGGCTTTCCTTCCAGTACTTTCTGTAAGGCTGGGTTTGTGGATACGTATTGTTTAAATCTGTTTTTGTCATTGAATATCTTTTTTTCTCCATTGATGGTGAATGAAAGCTTTGCTGGGTACAGTAGTCTAGGCTGAAATCCCTGGTCTCTTAATGTCTGCAGCCCATGTATTCAGGACCTTCTGGCTTTCATGGTTTCCATTGAGAAGTCAGGTATAATTCTGATAGGTTTTCCTTTATATGTTACTTGACCTTTTTCTTTTACAGCTCTTAGTATTCTTTCTTTGTTCTGTATGTTTTGTGTTTTGATTATTATATGGCGAGGGGATATTTTGTTTTGTTTTGTTTTTGATCCAGCTTATTTGGTGTTCTGTAAGCGTCTTGTACCTTCATAGGTATATCCATCCTTCTTTAAGTTGGGAAAGTTTTCTTCTATAATTTTGTTGATTATATTTTATGTGCCTTTGAGCTGGAATTCTTCTCCTTCTTCTACCCCTATTATTCTTAGGTTTGGTCTTTTCATGGTGTCCCAGATTTCCTGAATGTTTTGTGTTAAGAATTTGTTAGATTTAGTGTTTTCTTTGACCACTGAGTTTATTTCCTCAATAGAATCTTCAGCGCCTGAGATTCATTCTTCTACCTCTTGTATTCTGTTGGTTATACTTGTTTCTGTAGTTGTTGTTCGTTTACCCAGATTTTCCATTTCCAGAGTTCCCTTGGTTTGTGTTTTCTTTATTACCTCTATTTCAATCTTCCAAGTCTTGAACTGTTTTCTTCACCTGTTTGATTGCTTTTTCTTGGGTTTCTTTGAGGGATTTATTAATATCTTCCAGCTTTTTGTTTGTCTTCTCCTCTGTTTCTTCAAGGAGTTTTTCACTTCTTCTTTAAGGGTCTCCATCATTTTCGTTAAGTAACATTTAAAGTCGTGTTCTTCTGTATCTTCTGGATTAGGATGATCAAGTCTTCATGTTGTATGTCTGCTGGGTTCTGGTGGTACCATGTTACTTTTTAGGATGTTGGAGGAGTTTCTTGCATTGGCACCTTCCCATCTCTTCCTTCAACTCTTATCTCCTTATGTTCACCAAGAATTGGTCTCCACGGAGCTCGCAAGGAATGAGGCATTTGGGGTGGGGTAGATGGCTATCTAGCAGACCAGCTCCCTGCTGGTGCTCCTGTGTCCAACAAGAATTGGTCTCCACGGAGCTCGCAGGGAACAACTTTTAGTGTCATTCTTATACTGAACTCTCGAGAGACACCAAAGGCAGAGAGATGGAGTTCCTGTCCCTGGGTAACTGTTCTGTACTAGGGAGCAGGGTCCATAGAGATGATTACTCCAAAATAGTTTCACACTTAGAACATGCATGATGAGGCACCACCTAAGAGCTCATTCTGCCCTGTCACAGGAAGATATTGGATCACAGTTAGGAGACCTGAGCTCATTTCTGCCAACTTCCCATGGGACCTCTGGGCCTTACTTTGTAGGCTCACTTGTATGAAGAGGAAATTAGACTTTACCAAGGATTTCTAAGCAAGGACAGATTACTGAAGGTAACTTGTAAAATTACAAAGACCAAGCTTTACTCCATCCTACCTGCTAAGTCAGACCCTCTGGAATAATGTCTTGAGAGGATTTTTCAGTTGGTTGACTCTTGGGTGAATAGGTTTTAGTTTGCTAAGTTCCATAACAATACAAATACCAGGGGTACCAGAGTCAGAGTGAGGAGCAAAGACCGGATGATGATACTATTTCTTCTGATTCCAGAATAGCTGAGGCAGTGTAAAGAAGAGAGCAGTGGGGGCTGAGGGTACAGCTCAGTTGGTAGAACACTTGCCTAACATGCATTAAACCATAAACCAGGTATAGCGGCACACCTCCCAGTATTCAGGAGGTAGAAACAGGAAGATCAGAAATTCAAGATCATTCTTAGCTACATAGCATGTTCTCAAGGATATATGAATATGAGACTCTCCAAAAGAAAGAAGGAAGGTAGGAAAAGAAAAGAGAAAAAAGAAAAAAGTTCGGCACAGGTATTGTTTTCTAAACTGGAACTAGTCTACATTTAGAAAGAATTAATAGCAAAGACACAGGAAGGACAACCTACATGTACACACAAAGCAGCTTGCTCAGAAACAGACTGAGAGGTCTGACATGGTGGCACATGCCTTTATTCTCAGCACTCAGAAGGCAGCAGTCAGATATCTGTGAGTTTGAGGCCAAACTGGTCTACATAGTAAGTTCCAGGACAACCAGGATTATGTAGTGAGACTGTCTTTAAAAAAAAATAAAATAGAGAGAGAGAATGAGGTTGTCATTTCCAAGGCCTAGCCTGCATGGTGCTAGATGGCAGAACAAGGACACATCTCTTGGTCCCATGAAGTGTAAAAGTCTTCTGATTCTTTAGACAGTAGAAGGGATAAGCCTGTAAGAAGACTACATGTTGATGTCAGCAAACATTTAAGCATATACCCAATGAGAAAGAGCTTCAGTACTTCCTCTCATTTGGCATCCAGACAATAATTTTGCCCTTGACTTTGATAGTATCAGAAGAATGATTCAGTCTTAAGCCTGACAACTTGAGTTCAATTCCTGGAATCCACATAAAGGTGAGAGGGGAGAACCAACTCCACAGAGTTGTCCTCTGACCTCCACATGTACACCACAGCACATGCATACATACAATATTAAGTGAAACATGTTTTTAAATGGTAATACCTTCTTATTTAATACAGGCCTTCACTGCTTTCAGACTAATGGGCCAAAAAGCCAATTTTCCCATCAGCGTCACAGAATGCAAAACCACTTGAGGTGCTCAGAAGTTATCTCCTCCTCTAACACCCACCTATTCTGCCTTTTCTGCTTTTCCACTATAGACCTGCGCCTGCGGAATGGCGAGGACCCTCGCAGTGTTCTCTTTGAGGCTCAAGAGGCAGTCACACTGGAGATCCAGGAACAGATCAGTGACTATAGGTCTGCAGAGCCCTCACTTCTCTGTGCCTCTGGAGTGTGTATCTGACTTTCCCTTTCTGTGTACATACGTATTCAGTATGGTCTTTGTTTCTCTGTTGTATCTCTGGTGTAGATCAAAGCGCACTCTGGGGCTGGGCAGCCTCTATGGTGAAAATGACCTACTAGACTTGGATGGGGACCCTCTTCGAGAGCGCCAGATGGCTGAAAAGCAGTTGGCTGCCCTTGGAGATATCCTGTAAGTATTCAGTCTCTCCACTATCTCTCTGAACTTCCCAGACAGGTCGGACTGTTTTCTACCTTCTTGTGCTTCTTGCATGATCTCTTTCTCCAAAAGACAGGAGGAGGTCCTGCCTGAAAGTGCTGAGGGACCCACCTTTAAGCCTCGAGCTACTGGCACCTCACTGGTGGTTGTGACAATACAAGACTCGAGGAATACAGTGAGCTTTCTGCTTCCCCTTTCTAGCCCTTTCATGATCTTCCTCCTTCCTTGCCTCTGCATTTACTCAGCGTGACATTGAGCCCCTGCCAGGGGACTAAAGTGTCTTCAGTAACCGCTCAGAACTGACTTAAGGAAAGTGGCCATTTTTTCACAAGCACAACAGAAAACTGGAGCACTTTCCAGGGAGCTTCGGCACAGCTGCTCCTCCTGTGCTTCTCCAGTTCTGTTTGCTATTTCTTTTGTTTTTCATTTGATTTTATGTGAATGAGTGTTTTGCCTGCATGTATGTCTGTGTTTCATGTACATTCAGTGCTCACAGAAAGCATAAAAGGTGTCAGCTAGAGTTACAGTTACAAGCCACCCTGTGTGTGGTGTGCTGGGAATCAAACTCAGTTCTCCAGAACAGCAGCCAATGGTCTTAACCACTGAACTGCCTCCCCAGCCCCTCGAGTCCCATTTTCTAAAGCATGTGTTGTCCGTGATTTGGACCCCAGGGCAGGATTGATAGCTGAACTTCTAAGCCTGGACAGCTTTTCTTCTCGGTGTTGTTTCTTGCTGAGTAGTGACCTTAATCAATATGTTCTGTCTCTCTGGGCCTCACATACTAAATGACAAAAGTTGTAGTATCAATAACATGAACCTTTCATTTTGGCATGTATCAAATATGTTTCCACTATTTGCCAAACACGTGTACATGAGGCATCTGGTGAGCGAGCAGAGTGGTTATTTCCTTTGTGGGGCTATGTAATGATGAAAGGAGACAGCAATACCTAAGAATTAAGTGGACTGGCAGTATATCAGAGATAACAAGCATTAGGGGAGGAAATAGAACAGGATATAGACAACTGGGAGTGCCAGAGTCACTGGATTGCAGAGTTAAATAGACTAGTTCAGGTGAGCTACCTGGAAAAAGTAGTAATCAGTTGAAGAGACTGACTAAATTATCTGACATCTGGGGGAAGAGCAGTGCAGACAGAACAGCCAAGGCAGCCAGAAGAAGTCAGGTAGAATGTGCTCAACATTTAAGGAACAGAAGTGAGACCAGCATAGAAAAAGCAGAGTGAAAATTAAGGGATGGAGCCAGGTAATGGGAGGGACAGCACTGTGACTGTGGGGTATGAAAGAAAGTCAAAGGAGAGATTCCAGGGATTTCTTCCCAAAGCATTAAAACGACCATCAGTCACTCTAGGTGCAATTGATAAGACAGGGAGTAGTTTTGGACATGGTAAACATGGGATCTCTTTGATGTATCAAACTTCAGATCTAAAGAGACAGCTACTTGTGCAAATCTCTCATGTGGTGACAGATCTGGGCTCGCGGGGGCTAGGGTTATAGGCAGAGCTGTTACCTAACAAGCACAAGGCTCTGGGTTCCATCTCACTAAAAAAATAAAAAAATAACCGAGCCTGGTGACACAAGCCTGTAAACTCAGCTACTTTGAGAAGCTGAGGTACCAGCAGTAATGGCACATACCTTTAATCCCAGCACTTGAAAGGCAGAGGTAGGTGGATTTATGTGAGTTCAATGCCAGCCTGGTCTACAAAGTGAGTTCCAGGACAGTCATGGCTACTTACACACACAAAGAAAAAAAAGAAGAAGAAGAAGGAGAAGAAAAAGAAAGAAAGAAAAAGAAAAAGAAAAACTTGTCCTGAAAAAAAAAATCAAGACAGAATTCAAGACTTCCCTAGACTACTGAGTGAGTTCAAAGCCAAACTCAGTAGGATCAAGATTTAAAAAAAAAAACAATTAAAGGCCGGGGATGTAGCTCAGAGGTAGAGTGGTTGCATAATATATATGCAAGACCCTAGGTTCAATTCCAAGTTCTAATGAATAATAAGGAGAAAAGAGACCTGGGAAGGACAGGAAGTCTGGATCAAAAGGAAAATCACAGACCTTGTATGCCCTACCAGCCCTTCTCTTTCCTCTAAGAAAGGACTTCCAGCCTCTGCCCCGAGAACAGCCTGTCTCAAGGTCCAAGTGATCTGTTCTTTCATTACAGGTCCAAGTATGAGGAAGACCGGAGGTGAGCAAATCCATGGTGTAGTTCATTTGCAACGTTCAAGGTGGGAAGAAGAAGGGTTGAGCTCTCCTATGTTTTTCATTTCTGCTACCCACGGGAAAGTTGTAACCTTACAGGACATGAGTCTGTGCAGGGTTAGTTCCCAGGTAACTAACCATAACATGCAGGACTTAGAGGGTCCAGATCCTTGACACATAAGGACCACTGCCTGGTATATGGGTCTACTCCGTGGTGTGACAGGCTGGCCCTCGGTGTTCCTAAAGTCCCAGGCCTGCTTCTGTCCATCTGCTCACAATACCCCAAGTCTCCCTTCCCATTTCTTTCCCTAAAGAGAGATTTCACCTCCCGAAGAAATAATGGTGGTAAAATCAGTCTGTGATGGGCACCAGCAGAGAGGAAAGCATCTTCTTTCTTGGCACATTTTTTTTAATCTCGCATATTGGCTTTATTATTTTTTGTCAGCTTAAAGTGTGTCTGCATTCCCTGCCTACATACTCTTCGTAAGGGAAGAGATGGGTCATGAAGCCAAAGTGGAAGTGTTGCTGTACTGGCTCCATTGAACAGATAGATAATCTGTCTACTAAATAACAGGCCAAATACATTCTGAGCACAGAACACTAGACACTTTCATTTGTTTGTGGCAATTAGATGCACCTTGACAACCCTTTCTTCTCTTTTTTTCATTGTTCTCAGGGATGGGGCAGGTGAAGGCAGTACGCCTACTTTAAACCCCATATATGTGTCTGAGGACATTGGCTTGACCTGTCCTCCAGGCCATATTTTAGGGCCTTTGTTTCCCATCCCCTGACTATCATCCCTTCATAGGAAGAGAGTTTACTGCTTGGATTTTTGTTGGGAGCAATGAAGAGCTTTTGGCCAGCCTCTAACAGCTGTTACATTTGGCCATCCAGACTTTACTTTGAATATGTTAGCTCATAACTACCCTTTCCTTCTCCATGGGATAGCTGTGGGGAGATTGTCCTGAGCTAGGTTTTGGTCCTTCGACCTTCTATTAAGAAACATTACATTTTGGCAATATATATGAGCCAGGCGGTGGTGGTGCATGTCTTTAATCACCAGCACTCAGGAGGCAGAGACAGGAGGATCTCTGTTGAGTTCAAGGCCAGTCTGCTAGTTCCAGGACAGGCTCCAAAGAAACCCTGCCTTGAGACATGTGCTCAACTATTTCATAGCAGCTTTGCTTGTCATAGCCAGAACCTGGAAACAACCTAAATGTCCCTCGACCGAAGAATGGATAAAGAAATTGTGGTACATTTACACAGTGGAGTACTACACAGCAGGAAAAAAAATGACATCTTGAATTTTACAGGAAAATGGATGGAACTAGAAAGCATTATTTTGAGTGTGGTAACCCAGACACAGAAAGACAGTTGTCACATGTACTCAGTCATAGGTGGCTTTTAAACATAAAACAAAGAAAGCCAGCCTACAAACCATAATCACAGAGAACTTAGACAACAATGAGGACACTAAGAGAGACTTACATAGACCTAATATACATGGGAAAGTATAAAAAGACAAGATCTCCTGAGCAAATTGGGAGCATAGGGACATTGGGGGAGGGTTGAAGGGGGGAGGGGAGAGGCAGGGAGGGGAGCAGAAAAAAATGTAGAGCTCAATAAATATCAATAAAATAAAAAGAATAAAGAAAAGAAACCCTGCCTTGAGAAACAAAGTACAGAACAAAAGAAAAGAAACATTACTTGACCTTTCTGGTTCATAACACTCCTGTCTTGCAGTGCTCCTATGGAGTTTGCCCTTAATACCTATATGAGCCATGTTGGGATCCGTCTTCGGGAGTCAAGACCCTACAGCACAGCAGAAAAGGCCCAGTCTGCTCCTGATAAGGACAAGTGGCTGCCCTTCTTCCCTAAGACCAAGAAGGTATCAGAACTGCGCTAGAACATAGCTGACTTGAAGCAGTCCTCTGTGCTAAGGTAGATCAGGAAAGCCATTCACAGCTTTCCAGCTACAGCTCCCTCCTTTCTCTAAACCCAACCATAGGTGGAACATGTCCATTAGGATATAAACCTGAGTCAGTCTTGGGGACAGGGCGTGATTGATTAGCGGTCATGTCTGATTGTTGGGACCACCTCCAAACTAGTGCCTCCTATCTCAGCAGAGCAGCAATTCCAAGAAAGAAAAGGATGCCTTGGAGGACAAGAAGCGAAACCCCATCCTCAGATACATTGGGAAGCCCAAAAGCTCTTCTCAGAGCAGTGAGTATTTTGGAGAGTAAAAGCCTTGACCATTCTTTGGTAGAGAACTCAGCTCTTCACCTACACAGGAAGTGGAGGGTCTTTTCCATGTTTCTAGGAGCCATGGCTAAACTCTGGAGCCTTTGGCTTCCTCTTAGTACTGCTGTTCTCCCCTGTGCCATATCCAGTGCAGTCTCATTGAGGGAAGGCAAGTGTTTCAGAGCCAGAGGGGTTACCCTTGCTTACCCTTGGGTCTTAATCTGGGAACTTAGAAGCCGCTGTAGCTATTGAATAGTCTACCTTGGAAAGACTGCCCTGGTGATCTGTAGATCCCTGGTAGGTATGTACACTCCTGTGATTTTGTATTTTTGGCCCTTGTTGAGAGGTTTGAATGACTATTAGGTAGACCAGTCAGGAGTATGGGTCAAGATCCATGATACCATCAGTAACTAAAACACTAATGACCCCTCCATTGGTTTCTCATCAGCCATGTGTTGTATATGTCTAGAAACCGTCAGTATTTCCTATCCTGAGTTTCAGTGGGAATCTGAAGAGTGGTTTGGCCTGCACTGAACTTGGTAATGTCGGGGAAGAGAGGAAGAAGAGACTCTTCCAGATCTATTTTCATTTTCAAGCTTGATACAATTTTTATTTTGACTCTTGCAACATTAACTTTTCATGGTTTACTTTTGTTTTTGTTTGTTTTTCTTTTAGCATTTCATATTCCCTTGTCCTCTGTGGAAGGTAAAAGGACCATTTTCTTTGGGGTTATCTTCTCATTAGCGTCAATTTTCCAACTCCAAATTTTTGCTATCCCTTTTCCATCTGGCCCTATTCAGTCCCTCCTTCTTCCCTCCTTTTCTTCTCTCCATCTCTTATGTATTCCTCCTTTTTGCTATAGCTTCTCTGTGACAAAGACTGCTGGGGTCGCTCTTCTCACCTTATTAGCTGCCAGACCTTTTTACCTTACCTGGTTTCTTCAGGGTGAGAACTCCCTTCCCCCAGTCAGGCTTTCCTTGAGGTTCTGATAAAGACCAGCCTTCTTGGCAGCAGCTTCCTTGTGGCCCAGCCTTTGCTCTTCAAAGTTTGTTAACTTGTCACTGTAACAAAATATCTGAGATAAACAGCTTTAAAAGAAGTGTTTACAAAAAAAAAAAAAAACCAAAATTTTGCGGGCCGTGGTGGCGCAGGCCTTTAATCCCAGCACTCAGAGGCAGAGGCAGGCCGATCTCTGTGAGTTCGAGACCAGCCTGGTCTACAAGAGCTAGTTCCAGCGCAGGCACCAAAGCCACAGAGAAACCCTGTCTCGAAAAACAAAAAAAATATATAAAAAATAAAAAAAATAAAGAAGTGTTTAATTGGGCCAATAGTTTCACTCCATAATCACTTAGCCCCATTGCTTTGTGGTATGGTAAAAAAAAAAAAAAAAAAAAGAGTACATCGCACCTTTAATCCCAGTGCTCAAGGCACAGGCAAGCTTATCTCTGTGAGTTCAAGGCCAGCCTGGTCTACAGAGTGAGTTCAGAAGAGCCAGGGCTGCACAGAGAAACCCTCTGGGGGAGAAAGAAAGAAAAGAAAGTACATTGTAGCAGCAGTGTGTGGCGTGTAGCAGAGGAAATCTTAACTCATGAAGCAAAAAGAGAAGGTACTGAGGTGCAGGCTTCTTTTTCAAGGGCATACCTCTCCTTGTGACCTCCATCTGAGTAGATTAACACCTTCTAAAACATTTACCACCTTCCAATCACACCATTAACACAGAAGTTTTTGGGAGACTATGTACGTGCAGGAAACCCTATTAGACTGCAATGTGTACTGCAGGGAGGTAGAAACAGGAATGCCTCAGGGTTTCATTTACAATTAAAATAATAATTTTTTCAGTTTTTTAAATTACAAGTTGCTTAATTAAATTACAATTACAAAGAAAAAATTATAATTTTTTTAATTGTATCCCTAACCCTTCTTAGGCCCTTCAGTGTAGTGAAGGAGAATGTTGAGTTGGAAGCCAGACTGAGCTACATAGTTGAGTCAGTTAAGTACTTGCTACAAAATGAGAACTGGGTGTGTTGGGGCTGGAGAGATGCTCAGTGGCTAAGAGCACTGACTACTCTTCCAGAGGACCCAGGTTTGATTCACAATGTACATGGCAGCTATAACTTCAGTTCAAGGGCTTCTGAGGCCCTTCTGGTCTCCATTGGCAATAGGCACAAAAGTGGTACAAAGATACATACACATGCAAGCAGAGAACCCATATACATTAAATAAATTAGTTTTTAAAAAAGCTAGGTATAGTGGTGTACATGTGTAATCCTATCGGTGAGGAGGAGGCAGAGGGCTCATTGACCACCCAACCCAGCTGAATCAGCAGCCTGCACATCAGTGAGACCCTTTTGGGGCAGGTAATCATTTCCTGAGGAATAACATTCAGGGTTAGATTGCATTCTCGCTCTCTCTCTCTCTCCAAAAGCAATAATTGATATAGGGCTTTGGGGATGGCTCAGGAGAGCATATGATTAGCATATATAAAGTCCTGGCTTTGATCCACAGCACAGCAAAAATAATAAATTATACATATTAACCCATAAGAAACTTAATGTTGCATGAGGAGGAGCAGGCTGGCCACATCCCGCCCAGCTACCAGTCTCATGGCTAGCTTATACCCAAAATAATCATATGGAAATTGTATTAATTAAATTACTGTCTGGCCATTAGTTCTAGCCTCTTGTTGGCTAACTCTTACATATTACTTTAACCCATATCTAGTAATCTGTGTATCACCATGTGGTCGTGGCTTACCAGGAAGATTCTAACCAATGTCCATCCTGGGCCAGAGAAGCATGGCATCTGCCATACTTCCCTTCCTCCCAGCCTTCCATCTATTCCGCCCACCTAAGGGACTGCCCTATCAAAAGGCCAAGGTAGTCTCTTTATTCAACCAATGAAAGCAACAGAAATACAAAAAGGACCCTCCTACACCATTTCCCCTTTTTCTGTTTAAAGCCTACATCAAAATGTCACAGAATCATGTAAGTTTCCTTCAGGGAGGTCCATGTCTAAACAATTAAATGATATATGGTGGCACACTTCGTAACCCTAGAACTTGGGAAGTAGAAGCAGGAGGATTAGGAAATCAAGTTCCTATAGTAGTTTGTACATGGAGAAAGAGCAATGGAATACAGTCAAGAAATTCTATAATTTATTTTATGTAAGAATGGCATTTAAAATTAATATCTTTGAGCTTACTTTGTTATTGATATATCATGCTATCTTAAGCCATAAAAATAATTCTTTAAAAAAAAAATTTAGCTGTGGGAAAACAAAAGACTAGCCCTGAAATCCAGGCCTGTCATTGGAACCAAGCTACTCTACCACTGAGCTATGTTCCCAGCTCCAGACTCAATAGCTCCCATTTACCCTGTCAAGGAAAGTATGAGGTTGTAAGAAGCTGAGCAGCTCCACTGAAGGAGCTCGCTTTGTGTCAGCTTGAGAGAGAACAAGAATGCCCAAGGTGGAGTGAGGCTACTGAGCCAGGAGAGTTTACGTGTGTTCTCTCTCTCTCTCTCTCTCTCTCTCTCTCTCTCTCTCTCTCTCTCTCTCTCTCTCTCTCTCTCTCTCTGCTGACTGGGGTGCTTGCTGGCAGTTGAACTTTGTTCCCCTGGAAGAGCAGTGCACACTCTTTCTGCTGGGCCTCTCCAGCCCCATGCCCCATCCACGTGCTCCTTAATTCAGATTTTATTACTCTGATTGCTTGATTTGATTTGGGCTTCTAAAATTCAAACACCCACTGCTAGGAATGTCTAATTGACAATCTTCATCTATCACCTGTTTGTCTGGTGGCTTTAGTGTCATCCTCATGAGACATCCACTTGTTTTTTGTGATTTCTCTCACTAGGACCTGGGGCTCACCAATCTCTTAGGCAGGCTGTCTCCATCTTCCTAGTACTGGAATTACAAGCAATTGCCACTACCCCTGGCTTTTTATTTGGGTGCTAGGGATTCAGCTCTGGTCCTCGATTTTTTTTATTTTTTTTGGTCCTCAATTCTTGCAACAGCACTTCAGTGACTGAGCTATCACTCCAGCCCACATAATTCACTTTTCTTAGTTCCATTGTCTTTCAGAGACTGGAGGAAAGGGAGCAAAGTCTACTAGTGAAACTAGTTAAAAAGCCAGGCAGTGGTGACACATGCCTTTAATCCCAGCACTCAGGAGGCAGAGGCAGGCAGATCTCTTTGAGTTCGAGGCCAGCCTGGTCAGGTTTCAAAGTCACACAGAGAAACCCTGTCTCCCAGTCAACCAGTCAATCAATCAATAAAAGTGCTCCTTTCTGTTTCCCGTTGTTAATGCTGAGTTACTCAGTGATACCAGATGTTAGGGCTACACCTGCTTTTTGCCACAGCCATACACTATACAGAGTACACCTAGACATTAGTCAGGTAACCCATGAGATAGGAATAGTAAATTCTGCTTCATAGTGTCAGTTATGGGACATCCCTAGTTCTTACGTAATTGCCCAGACAAGTCCATCGTAGGCACACAACAGACCATCGAGTCTATGGTGCCCCCCAAGCCCGGCTGCACATTCGTTCTAGCACAGGTCCTAGAGAAAAGCATGTGGTAGTAACGGGCCACCTATCTCAAGGACGGGGCTGTAAGTGTAGAAAAGAATAAACAGATGTTCTGTTCTCTAAGGCTTGGGAGTCTTCCTTTGAAAGTCAGATTTTTGCAACAAGCAGGTCTGTTTTAGACAAGGAGTCTAAACTGCACATGTAGAATCTTTTAGTTTTGTTGCCAGTTCCCTAGATACTTCTGCTGCCTCCACCTGCTACCCAAGCCCTGCTCTAGTTTTGACTTGAAGATGAACTCTTTATCTCTTCCCTGGCTCCCAGACACTGGGCTTAGGTCTAAGCCCCCTTTGCAGGGTTTTCAAGTGTTATGTCTCAGTGTGTCCTCCCTCTCTGTCCCTTGCTTGTTCTCGAACAAGACTGGCTCCCTAAACTGTCAGCTTGGAGAAAGGGCTAGATTTTGAATACCAGAGGATAGCGTGTTACCTCTGTTCCTCAGGTCACCTACCTCTCACCGATTCTTTAATAATGGAGCTCAAAGCTGGCCACAGGAATGGGATAAAGAGTTGGGGGCAGGGAGGGCCTAAGATTCGTTTCAGCAACAAGGTCGGACTCCATGTACATGTGGTTTTGGTCTTCCTGGCTTTTTTCTTTTTCCTTTTTTTCTTTTTTTTTAGACCTGCTGTGTGACTTAAGGAAAACTTAGTCATTGCTTTCAGGTAGTGTGAAAAGAAGAGACCTAGAAAGGGAGAGGACCACCCAGGACTACACAGCATATTAGAGAAGAACCAGGCGTAGGCCATGTCCCTTGCCTTCTGGTCCCATGCTGGTCTCATCTATGCTTGTTCATTGCTCTGTCTTTGGGATAGAGGGGAGTAAGGACACCGGGACAGAAAGCATAGTACCCTTCGTTTTCTTTTTGCCTGCAGTTAAGCCAGGCAATGTGAGGAACATCATTCAGCACTTTGAGAACAGCCATCAGTATGATGTCCCAGAGCCGGGGACACAACGACTCTCAACAGGAAGCTTTCCTGAGGACCTGCTGGAGAGTGACAGGTAGCTGTAGCTGGATGGGGCCAACCAGGTGCCCAAGACATGGGCATGGGCAGGCTTCAGCGCTAGGGTTTAATTTCCACTGCCTTGCTCCTCTCCACTATACTGTGAGGTCGCAAATAGAACCTGCCCACTCTAAGTAACTGCAGAAAGTGTAATGTGTTAAGAATTGGGCCAGTGGAAGATCATGAAGGCAACCTTTTAGGCTGACCCCCTAACTACTAAGCAGTTCCATCCCAAAATGGAGCCAGTCAGGAAGGATGAAAATAAAGGACTTTGGAGGCTTCACAGGGAAGTCTTGGAAAATAAAAGGCCGAGAGAGGCACAAGAAAGTCTTTGTCTGTTAAGAAAGCTTTAAGCGAGGTGAGATGTCACACACCTTTAATCTCACCCAGCCCTAGGGAGGCACAGGCAGGAGGATCTCTGTGAGTTCCAGGCCATCTTGGTCTACCTTGTCTCTGAAAATATAATAATAATTTTTTTAAAAGCTTAAAAATGGTTTTCTGCTGACACTTTTAAAGACAAGCAATAGGTGGAAATGAGTCGTCTGTCTCAGCAGACCATAGAGTCAGTTGGCTCAAGACAGATGATTCTTTCCTTCAAAAAGAAAAAGAAAGCAGGTGACACATGTCTGTAATCTCGGCACTCCAGAGACTGAGACAGGACGATCACTGGGAATTCAATGCCAGCCTGGGCTATAAAGTAAGACCCTATCTCACAAAGGGTGGGGGTGGGGATGGTGCTGTCTCGTTTTCTGCATCTCTGTCAGGTATCAGGTTCTAACAAGGATGTTTGTGTGGTTTAACACTTGCCCTAAGATGTCCTTGCTCCTGACTGGCATGATAGCGGTCAAGTCATTGTTACAGCCATCTTTAAAATAAAGATTGCCTGTAGTCAGAAATGTCTGTGCAGATTCCTCAGTACTGCAGCCTTTTGTTTAGAAAAATAATCCCATTGTACAATCAAGGTTGAAAGCCACTGAGTAATAGAGGCAGGCAGAGAGGCAAGTCCAAAGGCAGCAGTATTGATTTTCTAGTCATCTGCCTTTTAAATAACCATCAACTCCAAGCCAGACATTTTTGCTTGAATGCAAGTTTATTCTTTCTGTTTTATATTAGCCCTTCATAAATTTAGTTCATGTCAAAGGATTTAGCCATAGTAAGAGTTGACAAAGATTTTGGGATGATAAACTTTGTTCTGTGGAGATAGGTTGAGCTTAACATTTGTAGGTAAATTAGATACAAATTACATAATTGCTGTGAGACAGGTGTGATAATTTGGGCTTTCAAATATTTAACTTGGGAGATGTCAATACCTTGAAAAAACATTTGAAAACACTTACAGACTTGCACTCTTGGCCTTGCTAGGTAAAATTGCTCTACCTAAGACATTCACCAAAATCCTAAAGCTATTCTAAGCAGAAGCCTTGGCTTTTATTTGTAAACTCTGGCAATCTTGGGAGAGTAGTATGCACAGGAAGACAATTTAGATTGCTGTAGATGCTTGGTGTTGCATGCCCAAGGGTTCTTCTAGGAAGTTACAAAGCTTTTTAGCCCTCTAACCCTACTGAAAGAGGTTTGTAGTGATGGCTGAGGACACAGAAAACAGTGTGAGCTGATCAGGATTAGAATTGTTCTTGTAGATTTCTGAGGAGTAACTTCAGTAAGACATTAGTTGTCAAGTTGTTTGCAAACCCTAAAGACAAATTTGGGTCCTCAAGAGGTAAACTCTGTGTTGAATCCTCTGGCCTTTTAGAGAAAGTATAAATTAAGATTCAAGGTACTTGGTTCCCTGCTGCAGCACTTTACTGTTAAGCTCTCTCCAGACATCGCAAGGCCTTCTGTGATTCCAGACACAGAACAGGATATAGATTAGTAACAAAGGGACATCCCAGCAGGGCCTAGTGGTGCATCCAGAGGCATCTAGGGGTCACAGATGTTGGGTGTGTTGAGGCTGATGGCTACCAGTCCTCAGTTGTCAGCATCTCACCAAACCCCAAGGGTGCTTATTAGCCAAGCAGGACATCCAAAGATGAACCCCTGCCTGTCTGTAACCAAGCCCTGGAAGCATCTTCCCCAGCCATGTCTCCCTGGAAAGGAAATAGAAGCTTAGGAAGGGTGCTGTCAGCGTAGGAAAAGGAGAAATCTACATCACAACTAGAGTAAGAATCCTACAGCAGATAATATCTTCTGACAGCCTGGGGAATTACAGAGCCAAAGTGTAGGACCCAGCTATACCTCCCTCAGAGTCTTGTCAAGGAAAGATCCACCTCAAGAGTCAGAGAACAATCCAAAACAGGCAAGGTGTACTGGCCATGGGATGGCCTCCAGGGCAGTGGACCTTATGGCTTCTGATGAAAGACTGTGATCTATCCATGGGTCTTCTGAAAGGATCATGGTGTCTTAGGCATCTGGACACATCACAAAACTGATTCTCTTAGCCTAGCAGTTCTCAACCTTTGGGAGTTAAACAACCCTTTCACAGGTGTCGCATATCAGATATTTACAGTTATGAAGTAGCAATAAAAATAATTTTATGATTGGGGTTACCACAACTTGAGGAACTGTATTAAAGGGTCACAGCATTGGGAAAATTGAGAACTACTGTCTTAACTCCTGACTTCACCTTTGTGATAGCTTAAGGTCAAGAAAAGAAACTATCCAGCAAGTCCACTGAGGAAAGCGGAAGAGTGTAGAGCAGCCAAAGTGGCTTGTCATTGTGCAGCTTTTGGGCTCTCGTGTTTGAACCTTTCAGGGCCAGGTAGAAAAACCTGCGGTATTGAGGCACCTTTGGAGTTGGATGGCAGGCAAAAGCTAGCCGCAATATCACATCTCAGTTTCCTGTCCCTCCTCAGCAGTTCACGCTCAGAGATTCGCCTGGGCCGCTCTGAGAGCCTCAAGGGCCGGGAAGAGATGAAGCGATCTCGAAAAGCAGAGAACGTGCCCAGATCTCGAAGTGATGTTGACATGGATGCTGCTGCTGAGGCCACTCGCCTTCATCAGTCAGCCTCATCCTCTGCCTCCAGTCTCTCCACCAGGCGAGTAACCTCCAGTGACTACACGTACCCATTGCTATTTAGTGTGGTTAGATATATTATTGTTGTTATTGTTACTATTATTATGATTATAATTATGTATTCAGAGTTGGTATTTTCTCCTCAGGTCTCTTGAGAATCCAACCCCTCCCTTCACACCCAAAATGGGCCGCAGGTAAGTGGTGAGCACTGTGGTACCTCTATTTGATATCTCTGTGGCACATCTGCGTTCAGCCACCTTCACACATCTCTTCTCCGTGGGCCTGGTAAAAGCAGGTTGAGTAAGAGAATGACAGACAACCTTGAATGTAAGTTACCCATGTGAAGCTGAGCTCCCCATTTTCCCTAGGAGCATTGAGTCCCCCAATCTGGGATTCTGTACAGATGTTATCCTTCCCCACCTTCTGGAGGATGATCTGGGCCAGCTGTCTGACCTTGAGCCAGAGCCAGAAGTCCAAAACTGGCAGCATACAGTAGGCAAGGACGTGGTGGCAGGGCTGACACAGAAGGAGATTGACCGACAAGAGGTCATCAATGGTGAGAACCTACCTTGCTTCCCTCATCTCCACTCACGCTTATGTGGGTAGGAGAGCTTCTCCAGGTCACCTCATTACTGGTCTTAGTCAAGGGTAGAGAAGTAGTGTAGTGTGGGAACCAAGTAGTGACTCTAGATCAGTGGGTCTCAACCCCTTTGGGGGGTCTCATATCAGATATGATTTATAACAGTATAAAAATTATAGTTATAAATAACAACATGAAGAGCTGTATTAGTGGAAGGTTGGGAACCACCACTCTGGACATCTGCTAATCTTTTTCCCCATCTCCTTATCACAACCCCTGCCTGCTCAGAGCTGTTTGTGACAGAAGTGTCCCATCTGCGAACACTCCGGGTCTTGGACCTCATCTTCTACCAGCGCATGAAAAAGGAAAACCTAATGCCTCGGGAAGAGCTGGCGAGGCTCTTCCCTAATTTGCCTGAACTCATAGAGATTCACAGTAAGGCGCCTATGTTTCTCCAGTGTCCCTCTGCCACCTTCCACTCTGTTTCAGTTTGAATCCCACCTTGATCCCCCGAAGTATATAATCCCCACTACTCCTGCTGAGAGAAACTGACAGATAGCTTGAAACTAACCCTCCTGATCCAAAGTAAAGGTTTCCAGACTTCTCCATGGAACTACTATCAAAAATGCCTTTTCTCCTAGTCATAAACTGTCTAGCAGTGTGGCTCCACCCCAGACATTTCTGCTTCTTCCTTCTTACCACAGATTCCTGGTGTGAAGCCATGAAGAAGCTCCGGGAGGAAGGTCCCATTATCAGAGACATCAGTGACCTCATGCTGGCTCGGGTATGGCAAGGAAGAGATCAGAAGAAGCAAGATCCCTTTACCCAAGAAGAGAGGGTAGTCAAGGGGGGAAGGGATGCTACTCTGCTCCCTGGCAGGAGTGTGATACCTCGACCATGTCCTTTCTGCCTCTTCAGTTTGATGGTCCTGCCCGAGAGGAACTTCAGCAAGTAGCTGCACAATTCTGTTCCTATCAGTCGATTGCCCTAGAGCTAATCAAGACTAAACAGCGTAAGGAGAGCCGGTTCCAGCTCTTCATGCAGGTATCCTGGACTGTGTCTTAACCCTCCCTTAGCTCTGTCATTCTCACCAAAGATCTCCTAACGTCTTCTGGACCCACCCTTAACTCCTCTACCTAGAAGGGCACCTAGCAGTGCCCTCTACCTACCCACACCACCCACACCAGTACTGTAAAGCATTACCTCTAGAGCCAAAGATGCCTTTGGTTTAGAAGTACCCTGGACTAGCAGGCGAAAAGCCTGCCTTGCCCACTAGAACTAGTGTGTACTTTTCTGTAAAATAGGAATGATACTGCCCTTCTGTTTTGACCATCTCTTCCTGGCAACATCAACCCCTCCCTAAATGTTGAAAGAAAAAATTGCCACTATTTCCAAGTGACCCATCTGGAATTAGGACCTACCTGGCATTTTCACAGCCATCTTAGTCCTGAACGCTAAAGGAACTCCCAATCACTAGTTGACCTCTTCCTCTGTCTGCTTCTTGCTATTCAGGAGGCTGAGAGCCACCCTCAGTGCCGGAGGCTGCAGCTTCGAGACCTGATCATTTCTGAAATGCAGCGGCTCACCAAGTACCCACTGCTGCTAGAGAACGTCATCAAGCACACAGAGGGTAGGGCGTTCACTAGTGCCTTGTGGCAGCAGGTTTCTTTGCTTTGTCACAGCTTTGTGATCTTAGCAAGCCCAGACCTTTGAGATCTTTTTCCTTGTCCTGGTACAGTAAGTTTCAGAGAGGAAAATGATTGGAAATGTGGTTTGGAAATATGAAGTGCTGCACAGCAGAGAAACGAAGACCACTGCTGGCTTCTGGGGCTTCTATATGAACCAGGAAGCATAGACCCAGTGGCTGGCCCTTGAGGGCGTGTTGGCACCACTGGGCAACTGTGAGCTCCTTCAAGGGCTCTGCTGGATTTTAGACCAATTAATACCTCTGTTGGGTGCCTCTGCACAGTGTACAGAGGTATAACCAGGGGATTAGCATGTTGATTCAACAGAAATTCACAGAAAAGGATGGAAGGAGAGAACCAACTTGACAAAATTATCCTCTGACCTTAACATACATACTGTGATGTGGCTGTCCACACACACACACACACACAATAGTAAGTAAGCAAATATGCTAAGCTGTATAGAACACGAGGAGAAAGATGAGCATATGAACTTTGCAGGCAGAAGCACTAACTACCACACATTCCCCCGTTTGGTAGGTGGCACATCTGAGCATCAAAAGCTCTGCCGTGCCCGGGACCAGTGCCGAGAGATTCTCAAGTTTGTAAATGAAGCAGTGAAGCAGACGGAGAATCGTCACCGATTAGAGAGCTACCAGAAACGCCTAGATGCCACTGCCCTAGAGCGGGCCAGCAACCCCTTGGCAGCAGAATTCAAGGTAGGAGGTGGAGGCTGCAACACTGGCAGCCCCTCACACACATCCTTTTTGGGCCCCCTTAGGAGCAGAACTCAAGTCAGGGCCCCGTGAGTCTTAGAAGTAAGAGACATGGCCTGTCTGTGATAGGGTGGTATGGTCAGGTCATGGGAGGCACATTCTATTAATGTCGCTCATTCCTAGAGTAACAGGAACAGACAGCCTCACTAAGTAAAAAGTAGATCTTGGAACTTAGCCTCAGGAAATAGAATGGGGTAGGACTGGAGGTAAAGGTAGAATAAAACTGAAGAGAAGGTCAGGAAAAGCAACACTGTCTCCTTGGAAGGTTTGATGGCACATAGTAGGCCAGGTGGGAGTCCCAAGTCAAAGCCCCTGATTTATCCCCAGAGCATCACAGGCACGAGGCTTCGTAGCACACTTTACTTCTCTCTGTCCCCTGCAAGAGCTTAAAGGTAACAGTTGTTTCCTACCCACTGATTCCCAGCACCTTAGCAAATATCCAAGCACAGTGATTCTTAAAACTTGTTGCGTGAATGGAACAATGGTGTCTCCTTTCAGAGCCTGGATCTTACAACGAGGAAGATGATCCATGAGGGACCCCTGACATGGAGGATCAGCAAAGATAAGACCCTGGGTATGTGCCAGGGACTGGGAATTGGAGGGTACCTGTGGTGAGTGTGCTTCTCCAGGATTCATTCTTCTCTGCTGCATAAGCTTTAAAAGCTGCTGCTCTAAGGATAGTGGAATGCTGGGAAGACATACATATACAACAGGATGGCAGCGCAGGGCTCCTTAAGCACAGTGTGGGAAGGGAAGACAGAGAAAAAAAACAGAGGGAGTCACTGGATTCCTGTGGCCTCCTAGTCCTGGACATGGACTTCTGATAGCCTCTGGGTGACTGAGCAACAAGGGATCGTCTTAATTGTCAGACCTGCAGGTGCTATTACTGGAGGACCTTCTGGTGCTGCTGCAGAGACAAGAGGAGAGGCTGCTGCTCAAATGCCACAGCAAAACAGCTGTGGGCTCCGCGGACAGCAGACAGACCTTCAGCCCTGTGCTGAAGCTCAACGCTGTGCTCATCCGTTCCGTGGCTACAGGTACCCATGGGGACATGAGCCAGCAAGCTTGAGGCTCTGTTCACTCTGCAATAAGCACTGAGTGGTGTAGGCCCATTCTGGAACTTTACAAAACTTGAGGTCCTGTGTTCCTTCCTTACCTTGGCCCAGTCTAAGCAGGAAGATCTGATCCAAGATGGGCAGGGTGAGGGGTAGGTAAGGGACCATGGTGAAGATGGACAAGGGGTAGTCAACCTTAAAGACCATGATGGAAGCCGGCCAGTGGTGGCACACGCCTTTAATCCCAGCACTCGGGAGGCAGAAACAGGAGGATCTTTGTGAGTTTGAGACCAGCCTGGTCTACAAGAGCTAGGTCCAGGACAGGCTCCAAAGCCACAGAGAAACCCTGTCTCGGGAAAAAAAAAAAAAAAAAAAGACCGTGATGGATGGGATGGGTGCACTGGGTAGGGATGAGGGTGTCAAAGCAAGAATGAAAGAAACAGGAGTAGACATAAAGAATAGGACAGATTTTGTTGCAAGAATGCCTTGGGCAGAGCAGAGTTTCATTAAAAAACCACACCTACAGCACAGACCTGAGCCCAGTAGTTTGAGGTAGCAGGGCAGTCAACAACCACATTCTCTGGGATCACCTTCATCAATGACACCTGACCTCCCTAAGCAGCTCAGAAAGGATGGGGTAGACATGAAAAGATTTGGTCCCCGAAGCACTATATGCACATCAGCCTCAGTTAATAGAGCAAGAAGGAAGTAGGAATGACCCTGACAAATGTCATTGGGGGACCCATAATTGCCTGGGTCTTTTGGTGAATACCAATTAATTCTGATGACCCAGGTATATCTCATCGTGTTTTCTTCAGGTTGGGGACCATGTCCGCCATGCCCTGTGTAGACTTTCTGCCTTTCTTTCCTCACACAGATAAGCGAGCCTTCTTCATCATCTGTACTTCTGAACTGGGCCCTCCCCAGATCTATGAGCTGGTTGCATTGACATCATCGGACAAGAATATGTGAGAATTGATTGTGGGGTCCCATATAACTTCTGTCCCCTTGGAGAGTGGTGTGTAGAAGGATTTGAGCAATGAGACCAGGGCTGGGCCCCAGAGCAGTTCCTGAATGGAGGACTAAGAAGTTAGGAGGCAACATAGGCACAGAGCAGCAGAAGCCATCACCCAGGATTTAACCAGGCCTGGGCTAAGTAAAATAAATGCATGTATATCTACCCCATGTTTCCCAACACTGACTGACAGAGGTGGCATGGTACAGTGGGCAGAGACAGGTTAAATCAGACAGTTTCTTCCCCTCTGGGTTCTCATCTGTATAGTGTTATTTTGAAAGGGGGAAATGAGTCCTATCAAAGTGTTAATATCTAGTAATTGGTAGCTATGAGTCATAGAAATCCAGGGGAATAGCCAGTGAGAAGTGTTGATGGAGGTGAAAACCTGCCTAGCAGAGGGTCCTTGAGACAGGATGTGGAGAGGGCTTTGAAGGTTTTTGGCGGTAGAGTCCACAGAGAACAGGGAGTGTGCCTGGCCGTATTCTCACCACTGATCTTGTGTTTCTGCCGAGCAACAGATGGATGGAACTCTTGGAAGAGGCCGTGCAGAATGCCACCAAGCACCCTGGAGCTGTTCCAACACCCATCCATCCTTCACCACCAGGATCCCAGGAGCCAGCCTACCAGGGCTCCACCCCTAGCAGGTATGGTGCTTAGCCCTCCAGTTTCCAGCACCATTCCCTATCCAACCTGCCTTTCTTGGTACTCGGTCAGCCTTTTCACCACGAGGGTAGACAGATAGCCTCCGCAGAGAAATACCATTGGGAAACAGCCCAGGCTTTGACAGATGGAAGAACATGCCTCTGCTTCTTTGCCTTCTGTCCTCCCTGCTCTCTCCCACTACTCACATTTGGATATAGTGGAGATGCTGCTGAAGCAGGGTTCTGGTATAGAGTGCAGCTAGAGAAGCTAAGCCCACACCCAGCTTCTGCTTTGTCAGCCTGTGCAGACCATTCGGGTGTTGAGGCCCAGCTCCTTCTTCCTTGCACTCTGCTCCTTTATTGCCTGTGAAAGGTAAGAGGGGACCAGACTGGATTTCATGACACCTTGACCAGGCTGGCAAAGCTAGAAATTGCCACCAGGTGGTCTGCTTTAACCTTTAATGATTTCTTCCCTCAGAGTAGAAATAAATGACTCAGAAGTTTACCATACTGAACCAGAAACCAAGGAACTATCTGGAGGTAAGGCCCCTCTCCATCGTGTGGGAGACCAGCATTGTCTTTTTGTGTGTGTGTGGGTATGGGTCAGATTAAGGTGTCAGATGATGGAAGAGTCCATCAGAGCAAGAGAAATGAGAGTTACCATTTGATAAAATGAGTAGAAGGGAAATGGGAGAGGCGAGTCTAGGAGGGAGAGGAAACGGATAGCTTGACCAACTTTTGCTGCCTCTGTGGGTAACAAGGTTAGCAGAGAAATATCCTTGCCTGCTTCAGCCAGAGATTACTGTCATAGAGCAAAATACATACAGAGAGTGAGGAGTATTGGGTGTGCAAGGATGGGATATAGACGCGTACAGAGTGTAAGGAGTATTGGGTGTGCAAGGATGGGATATAGATGCACAGTTTTTAGGTAACTATGTCACTCTTCTGTGTTCTTCCACTTAGAATGTCTTTCTCTGTGTCCCACACGTCCTTTATAGCTTTGTTCCAGCAGTTGCTCCATGATTGTTCTTGTTGTTTATGTCAATTAGCAGTATAACCAGCACTTCTAATGCCCATACCCTGATCTGTTTTGTCTTTTTTTATCCCATAATATAACTAACAAATGCCTGATTTCCTAGTCTTTGTCTGCTGGTTTGTGTCAGGGGTCTGGTATGGTGGCAGCCACAGGATGTGCTCCATGAATTTTCATAGAACTTACTAACCAGTGTTCCCAAGCCCTGGGTCCACAGCTGGACATGTTCTCACCTCATACTCTACTCTCCCACACCCTAACACACGCATCCAAAACAGGCCCTGGGCCCCAGCAGAGTTCTCAAGAGAAGCAGCTGGAAGCACAAGAAAAGCCTGAGCAGGAGGAGGCTGCAGAGGAGCTGAGAGCCCTGCCTCACCTTTCCCCTTCCCTGGATGGAGAAAACAGAGGCATCAGGACAAGGGACCCTGTCCTTCTGGCCGTTGCAGACCCTCTGCTCTTGGAGGGACTTGCTGATGCTGCCCTGGAAGATGGTGAGTGCCTCAAAGACTTTATCATTGGCCCCTGGTATCCCAGTAGCATAGCCCATATGAATTTTACCTTCTACCTACTCAAAGGCTCTTACTTTATGGGAGCTGTATGCAGGAATACCAACTAGTCAGCCAGAAGCCCAGCATCTCCACACTTAGACTGTGTTAGTGGCAGGAGCAATGATACCCCTGAGCTTTCCCATTACTAGGCTATGTGCAGTCCTTCATCTGGGAGGCCATTCCTCTGTCTTTCCTGCAGTGGAAAACTTGCGACACCTGATCCTCTGTAGCCTGCTGCCGGGTCACACTGTGAAGACTCAGGCTGCTGGCAAGCCTGAGGATGACCTCACACCCACCTCTTCTGTCATCAGCATCACCTCTCACCCCTGGGACCCAGGATCCCCAGGGCAAGCTCCCACTATAGGTGACAACACCCTGAGGCTAGAGGGAAGCCAGCCAGAAGGGGAGGATGTGGCTCTCTGTTCTCTGGCACAGCTGCCCCCAAGGACCAGAAATTCTGGCATCTGGGACTCTCCTGAGCTGGATAGAAATCCAGCTGAAGAGGTTTCAAGCACAGAACCAGCAGGAAGTTACAAAGTTGTAAGAAAAGGTAAAATATGTTTTTGTGTCCATTGTGCTCACACTTTTGCTGGGATAGAGATGAGTGTTGCAGGGAGACACTCCTTTTCCCGTCTTTCTCCTGGGTCCTGTGTTACACTGGCATTAGGACCTGGGCAGAAAGACATGTTGATATGAAGAGCCCTGAAGTCAGACAAGCAGGGCTCAAAGCCCTCACTTGCTAGTTAATTTCTGCGTATCTTAGACAACATTCAAAGTCTGTCCTCATTTTCCTTCTGTAATAGAGCCAACACAGAGCAACTTCCAAGAAAAGTTTTTTGCTATTCTTCTTCACTGATTATTTAGTCTAAAGGAAAAAGTTGGAGTGGGGGGAAAAAAGAAAGAAAAAAAGAAAAGAAAGAAAAAAGTCACTTTTCTTCCCAAGAGATTTAGGTTTAAAAAAAATGAGGGCAAATACCTATTATTCCAGAAAGTGGCTGAGAACAGAGGAGCTTAAGACAAATCTGGGAAGACTCTTGGAAATGGGGGTGGTCTGGAAGCAAGTGCATGTACAGAGTGGTAGAGAGGATATCCCAAGTTGGGGATATTGTGGGCAGCTCTGTGACAAATCCAGACAGGCTTGAATAGACCAGTAAGGCAATGGAGGAAGGAAGGCTCTCCTGAGGAGTGTGGCCAGAATGGTAATGCCAAGTCTGGGCCATTGGAGGCTGAGAGGATTGTCTGACATGAGTCCCTTGTGCCTTTGCTGCCCCCTGCTCTGTTGGCCAAAGGCTGCCTCTTTTGGGCTTCTGGGAACTGACCTGCTCCTGCTCTTCCAAGGTGACTTGGTGGAATGTTCTCCTCAGCTCCTGGGACATGGCCATTTATGATCTTGTACTCACTTTGTTCTTTTCTTCCTTTATTCTTGTTATCCCCTGACATGTCCACTTCTTTCTCTCTCTCCTTCATGCTCTCTCTCCCTCCTTTCCCCTTGTCTTATCTCTCAGTCTCTCTTCTCCCTGGTGGTGGTGTCGGTGCAGCCAAGGTGGCGGGCAGCAAAGTTATCCCTGCGCTATCAGAGAGTGGCCAGTCAGAATCTGAGCTATCTGCAGTGGAAGGCGGAGCGCAGGCTACGGGTAATCAACTTCTTCTTGGAGCCAAAGCCAGGCCAGGCTGTAGCAGGGGTCCCGTGGGATAGAATTGGGCCTTGGCTGTCAGAATTTTGTTACCCACAAACATCCTATGTGCTCCCTGAGCTGTCTGAGATGGTTGGGAAGTTGCACGTGAGCCCAGAGACAGCAAGGAAACCTGTACCTCCAGCTTTGAAAAACCATTGACTGGGAGATGTAGAGGCCCATTTCAGAGCTTTCAGCCTATGCTCAGGTCTGGAAGAAAGCAAGAAAGCCTGGCCAGTGCCCACACTCCAGTGTATTTAACCTGACATCCTGAGCAACCACTTCCCAATCCTGTCCACTACTCTAGTACTGTGGTGAGAAAAGGTTTGCATGGCTTTACAGGTTCCTTTGTGTTTCTCCATGGTGGGTTCTCTGCCAATCAGTTGAAGTTTCTAGGGGATGGTGACATGTAGGGCAGTGTTGACGTGCATCAGTAAAATGTGAACTGAGATAACTGAAATACTGCTGCCTGCTGCTTTCCAGAGGGGCCCCTCTGGAAACCTCTTACCCCTTCCTTCCATGAATGGGAGCCACTCTCTTTCTCCCTTACCGTAACACCTCCATCTTGCCCCTTCTTCATTCTCATCACTGAGCATCTTCCCCTGGCAGGTGGGGAACAGTTGCCATCTATAGGGAAAGGGCCTGTGGGAGCCTAGTAGGCAGCATGGGCCTGTATGTACTAGGTTGTCTGTAGAAGCCTCACTGGCCCGTTCTGTCACAGGGTCTGAGGGAGTGGGAGAATGACTTAGACATCTCTGCTTGTCTAATTTCTTTCTCCTGCCATCGGTATAGGGAACTGTTTTTATGTCAGCATGCCATCAGGATCTCTGGACTCCAACACTGAGCCTACCAGGACACCCCTAAGTCCCTCACAGCCTCACAGCCTCCCTACATGGCCAACAGAGCCTCAGCACCAGAGGGGAGGCATTGGGGATCAAATATGTTCCAGCTGCTCTTCCCCCAATCTGGTCCTCAGGGATATGGGTGTTATCTTTCATACCATCGAGCAGCTTACCATCAAGCTTCACAGACTCAAGGTAAGGAACATGACCTTCCATCCATTACCCAGGACAGTTATATATTTGGATAAGTAAATATTCATGTGTATAGATATACACATACACATATTCACATATATACATAAATGTATATGGATTTCATGTACAGGGCTTCATACATGCTAGACAAACATTCTACCATTAGGCTACATCCCCAATTCAGGAAGTAGGTATCTTCACTGGCGTCCTAGGCCACCTTCACCTCCAGCTTACCCTGCCACACCCTCTGAACCTTAGCCCTGGGACTCAAACGCTCCTCCTACAACTCTTCTAGGACATGGAACTGGCCCACAGAGAGCTTCTCAAGTCCCTTGGAGGAGAGTCATCTGGGGGGACCACTCCTGTGGGCAGTTTTCACACAGAGGCAGCCAGATGGACAGATCACTCTCTCTCTTCTCCAACCAAGGAAGCACTGGCCTCTGACTCCCAAACCAGTCAGGAACAGGGGTTCTGCCCTGAGGAAGGTGAGTAAAGCCAGTTCCTGCCTGTGCCACCTTGAGGGAATGCTATAACCCCTGAGTGAGCATGACCAAATGTCCGGGGTGAGCCCACGACTCTCTCTTCCCAACACATTCTCTCAGCTTCAGAAAGGGATCTTTGCCAGGAAACAAGAGGCAGCCAAATTTCTATGAGTTCAAGGTCAGCCTAGACTATAGTTCCTGGTCAGCCAGGGCTACATAGTGAAAAAAAGGGTAGAGCATGTATCAGAGAACTACTTCAGCTGTCTGTTCTTGCCTTCCACCCTGAGGCAAGGTCTGTGTTCAATGCTGGCTTAGCCAGGCTCATGTTGGGGTTCTCTTGTCTCCACTATTGCCGTAGAACTAGGTAGGGCTAGAACTGCACTCCCACATCCAGGTTTACCTAGATTCTGGGGATCCAAACTCCAGTCCTCATGCTTGTGTGGCAGTGCCTATCCATTGAACTATCTAAGGGATCTTTTTTGGGAAGCCACACAGAGGCTCCCTCCAAGTAGAGACCAGTACAGAACCCTCTTTTTTTTTTTTTAATTGTTTTTATTCTCTGCTCCCTTCCTTACCTCTCCCTTCCCCTTCTACCTTCTCCCATGATCCCCTTGCTCCCAATTTACTCAGGAGATCTTGTCTTTTTCTACTTCCCATGTAGATTAGAACCATATATGTCTCTCATATGGTCCTCTTTGTTGTCTAGGTTCTCTGGGATTATGAATTATAGGCTGGTTTTTCTTTGCTTTCTGTCTAAAAGCCACTTATGAGTACATGTGATAATTGTCTTTCTGGGTCTGGGTTACCTCACTCAATATGATGTTTTCTAGATCCATCCATTTGCCCGCAAATTTCAGGATGTCATTTTTTTTCCTGCTGTGTAGTACTCCATTGTGTAAATGTACCACATTTTCCTCATCCATTCTTTGATTGAGGGACATTTAGGTTGTTTCCAGGTTCTGGTTATGACAAACAAAGCTGCTATGAACATAGTTGAGCACATGTCCTTGTAGCACAATTGAGCATCCTTTGGGTATATACCTAAAAGTGGTATTGCTGGGTCTTGAGGTAGGTTGTTTCCTTATTTATTCCTTATGAGAAATCTCTACACTGACATCCAAAGGGGTTGTACCAGCTTGCATTCCCACCAGCAATGCAGGAGTGTTCCTTTTACCCCACAACCTCTCCAGCATAAGTTGTCATCAGTGTTTTTGGATCTTGGCCATTCTTACAGGTGTAAAATGGAATCTCAGAGTTGTTTTGATTTGCATTTCTCTGATGGCTAAGGATGTTGAGCATTTCCTTAAGTGTCTTTCAGCCATTTTAGATTTGTCTGTTGAGAGTTCTCTGTTTAGGTCTGTACCCCATTTTTTTATTGGATTATTTGTTCTTTTGATGACAAATTTCTTGAGTTCTTTTTATATTTTGGAGATCAGCCCTCTGTACGATGTGGGGTTGATGAAGATCTTTTCCCATTCTGTAGGCTACCGTTTTGGTCTTGTTGACTGTCATTTGCTTTACAGAAGCTTTTCAGTTTCAGGAGGTCCCATTGTTTCTCTCAATGTCTGTGTTACTGAGGTTATATTTAGAAAGTGATTCTCTGTGCCAATGCGTTCAAGTGTATTTCCCATTTTCTCGTCTATGAGGTTCAGTGTGGTTGTTTTATGTTGAAGTCTTTGATCCATTTGGACTTGAGTTTTGTGCATGACAATAGAAATGGATCTATTTTCATTCTTCTACATGTTGATATTCAGCAGTTATGCCAGCACCATTTGTTGAATATGCTTTTCTTTTTTCCATTTGATTCTTTTTGCTTCTTTGTCCAAAAATCAGATGTTCGTAGGTATGTAGATTGATATATGGGTCTTCAGTTTGGTTCCATTGGTCCTTCTGTCCTTTGTCTTATTTCAGTTTTTTGGTTTTGTTTTTGTTTTTTTCAAGACAGGGTTTCTCTGTAGCTTTGAAGCCTGACCTGGAACTAGCTCTTGTACACCAGGCTGGCCTCGAACTCACAGAGATCCACCTGCCTCTGCCTCACAAGTGCTGGGATTAAAGGCGTGCGCCACCACCGCCCGGATCTCCTGTCTGTTCTTATGCCAATACCAGGCTGTTTTCAGTATTGTAGCTCTGTAGTAGAGTTTGAAGTCAGGAATTGTGATGCCTCCAGAAGTACAGAACCCTCTTTTTAAAATCCTTTATGTATATGGATGCCTTGTCTGCATGTAAATCTGTATACCACATACATGCAATGCCTAAGGAGGCCAGGGACAACTTTTATACTGTGAAATTAGAGTTACAGATGGTTATGAGCTGCCATATATAGGTGATGGGAATTGAACCTGGGTCCTCTGGAAGAGTTCTTCCATTCTAAGAGCAAGTGTTCTTAGCTGCTGAGTCACCTCTCCAGCTCCCAGAACCCTCTTTTTGTGTTGAGGAGGTCATGTACCAGGAGGGCCACATTTTACCTCTGCTGCAGGTTCTTAGTGGCTCAAACCTGGATTTCGAGGGAAGGCCACTGCCATGGCTTTACTCAGAAAGTTAAAACACCTGTCTTGGTTTTGGAGGCCAGATAGAAGTGAGGTACTCATAGACCTGCTGAAGTCCCACAAGAAACAAGGGTTGGACTGACAAAATGGTCAGTGTTTAAAGGCATTTGCTACCACCCCTGACCATCTGAGTTCAAGCCCCAAGACTCACAGAGTAGAAGGAGAGAACTGACTCCTGCAAATCTGACTTCCACACACTCCATATACACGAGTAAAATTATTTTAATAAAAATAGAGTTTCTGGAGAAGAAAGCTTTGTCACCAGCAGCTGGTGCTGAAGAGTTAAGCCTGGGACTTGAAACAGAACATTACAAACCTAGCCAGCTTCTCAACCCTCACCATCCTCCCACAGGCTCCGACACCCCCCTGGAAGACAGTGCCACAGACACAGCTGCATCACCAGGACCATAGCCATCCAGACAACCAGAGCCTCAGCTTCTCCGTTCTACCAGAGTCTGGCCTGAGCCAGAGCACAACACTAGGAGACTCAAGCCTCCCCTTGACAGATGCCACAGAGGCCCAAGGAGAGACCCGCATGTTGTCTGGTCTGCTCACACTGGACAGAGTCCAGTTTCAATGTCTCTTCCTATTAGCCAAATCTCCTAAGCATGCTGGTCACAGCAGTAGGCCTCCTGCAGTGGTCTGCCCCTCACTCCACGTAGCTACATAGCGTATGTGGGGTGTGCTGTGTGCACAGCACCCTCAGGTGTACAAGTCAGAGGAGAAGGCTTATGTGTAAATGCACTTTTTTCCTCCCCTTCTTCCTAGGCCCAAGACGGCTGGGTGCCTGGCTCTCCTCTGTCCTTTTAGTGTCCTATAAATATGTCTATTGTATGTGCATTTTTTGCCATTGTAAATAACTTAGCCTTTTTTCTGTCCCTGGCATGCTCAACCCGTCAGAGACCAGTACGATGAGAGCCAGTCAGCAGCCCAGCTCAGGGTGGTGATTGTCTATGTTTCACAGTCAGGGAGGTCTCCCAAACTCCAGCCCTGTTAAGCTCCAGGACCCTCCATTGTCACGAGATAAGCCTGTGAGGAGCATCTTGCCTCACTCATGCTCACCTCTTCCCTATTTGCCCCATAGAAACAAATACAGCAGGTACGTTAAGAAGCTCAAAACAGACCCTAAGAAAGCAGAGTCCGAGTTAATTCCCCAGGGACCACAGCAACATTGGCTCATTGCCGTGCCCTCACTCCCCACTGGTGAACATACACACTGTGCTAGGTGTATATATACATATATAAATACATATAATATATAAAATATAGATATGGAAATGACTGTTTTGCTGTTAAAATAATGTATACTCTTATTTTCCTTTCATGGTTAAGTTTTTTTAAAGAAAAGTTAAATATTCTTCCATTGTGGCTGTATGATTCTTAGACTGATACAGGGTATGTTGGTTGTGACTGGTCAAGAATGGGTAGAGGGAGCCAAAGAGCCCCTGCCACACCATCCCACACCAGGTCTTGTCACCTCTCCCAAAGTTTCAGGTGTGTACCTTCTCAAAAGAGGTTGGACAAATGACCTTGGCCCCCCCAAAAAAGACATTGTGATTACTTCACACAAAGGAACCTACCCTCAGCTGCAAAGCATGAAAAGGACAGTCACCTCACTTCCCTCATCCCTCTCCTTCCCATAGATCAGGGTTAGCCAGAGCTGTTGGTCAAGTAGGGCTGAAGACAGAGCTGTAGAGGACCTGGCAGATGTAACTGGAGAAGCCATCATGGATGATCATGCTACACCTTGACAGTGCTGGGACTCAGATCAATGGGAGATAGATGTCCCTGGAGCCATTCAGCAACCAGTGCTGAGGCAGCAAGTTGGCAGGCAGCGGGCCAAGAGATGAAAGAGATGTCCTCTTTACCTTGGTTGGAGATTCCCTGTAGGGTTAGCATGGGCTCTCCAAAATTTAGAGGCAGCCTGGCAGCCCCAACTCTGGATGTCCATGACTTCAAGTTGCTGACCTGCCATGTCTAATGTCTGGCTTTGCTATGGAAATATGGCTACAATATCCTCTCCAGAGTGCATTTGTCTTTAAAATCTGAGCCCTGGCCTCTCACAAGCCAGACAAACACACAGGTTGGAGATAAGCAGCAAGGAATGGTGGGGGATGGGTCCTCCATTAGTTGTGCTGACTGACTTCATCATCAGCTGTGTGCATGCTGGCAGAGACAGGCTAGGGGATGCTGCTGGGACACTCGGGAGGTGGACCAAGGGCCCTGGCTTTGTAGCCAGGAGCTCAGTTCATCCCCCCAACAGAGACATAGTGTGATTCCGGCCACCACTCTGCCATGTCTAACCAAGCAATATGAACAGACTCAGAAGCCCAAATGTTCCCAACAGTTCTGAAGTGATTTTTCAAAGAATAGCACAGCAATAGGCTGTTATTGGTCCAAGGTGTCTCCCGTGAGAAGCCTAGGTAGCTGTGGCCTCCTCCTCCCTGACCTTGGCCTTCACAGGGTCCCTTGGCAGCATCAGTTCCTGAATCATGGTGTATGTTGGACACTGTGGGTCAAAGCAGTTTTTCTGAAAGAGAAAAAAAAAAAAAGGAACATTAGCAGGAATGAAGATTTGTCTTCAGGAGACAGTGTGGTGAGCAGAGTAGAGCAGTCATGCCATTGGCGACAACAGAAAGCAAAGGTTGCTGCATTGAAACAAAGCATCAGGACAATGAAACCTTCTGGAAATGGGCCAAGAACTCACCGCCAGGGATAGCCACAGCAGCCCCAAGGGACCCTTGGATGAAGTCTTGGGCTTGGAGACCTGAACCTGGTACTGCACGGCAGTAAGGAAACCTTCCAACCCCACCTCTGTAATCCGGTTTCCTGAGAGGAGACACAGATGGTACCTGCTATCACCTGGCAGTCTGACTCCCCATCCCCAAGTTCACTAGGCAGGACTGACTTTTTAACTAGCCCTCTACCCCTATTCTTTCTACTTCACCCCTTCTCCCACTCCCCGTTCCTCTGTGACTCCTCTTCCCCACCTAGGAGGGCATCTTACTCATGCCCTCCCTGACCTAGCACTTCCTCTCAACTCCAGCCCCATGGGTCTGACAAAATGATGTTCAAATACACCCCATGGAGTTTTGGTGGCACCCCTTAGCAAAATGGAGCCTGGGTAGTCCCGTGGTAAGGACAGGTAAGGCTTACAAACATACGGAGGAGGTTGAGGTGCAAAAGGACCTTGTTCCCAGGCATGAAAACTTTCCCGTCTCTGTGCTCCACAGGCTCCAGGAGAGGGTTGACCATCTCTGTAGCTTCAACAACCAGCTGCTAAAGCAGAATACTAATTGCAGCAGAGGAGAGGGGAGCTGGTCAACAGGCCATTCATTCATTCATTCAACATACAGGTTTTGAGTGCTGGTTATAATTCAGGCTGTGTCCTAGGTGCTGGAGAAACAAAGATAAATAAGCCCATACCTTCAAAAGTTCCTTGGTGTGGGAAACCAGAGGATTAAACAAGAATATAGTGTGGCTGGGCCCTTAGGAACAGCGAACTATGTGACAGAGCTTAAAAGAGGTGATCTGGGAGTGAAAGTTGAATGTGTACAGACATTCAGATGAAGCAAGGAACATGGTGTGTGCAAAGGCCTGGGGCCCTGAGTTCACAGGGGGACTGAGGTTCTAATAAGCGTTTGTAACCCTTCCATTAAAGAGCAGTTGGGAAGCTGTTGGTCCTGATGAGAAAGAGCAGTTTGCCCAAGGCAAAGAGGCCTGAAATGTGGGAAATAGAAAGCCATCCTCCACCAGAAGTTGTCTTGGATGCCAGAAAAGACTTCTTAAAGGACGGGGCTTTCCCTTCCAGGAGTATGTGACAGGGTTGTGGAGTCTCCTCATGGAGAGAATGGAGATGACAGGATGGAGAAGTGGAGAAACTGGGAGCCAGGAAGTAGAAGGCCCAAAGAAGGCTTTCTAAGGAAGATTGGTCCTGCATGGGACAGTGTGGTGACAAAGTGCCTTAGCACCTGTGGGGCAAAAGCAGCCTTTGTTCCTGTGCAGTGTTGGAGGGGCAGGTGGTGAGCTGAAGACCTTTGAGAACAGAGCTTCAGGTGTGCAGCAGATCCAAACTGGGGTTCCTCCTAGACACTGAGGTAAAGGGGCCTGTCTGCCGCATGGGAAGGGGAATGGGGAGTTGTGTCATCTCCACAGGAAGTGCAGGTCAGATAGGATCCCATGTGGGCTGGAGTGAGCTTATAGAGACTGCTGCCAGAGCAGCGAGCGTACCTCGGACTCCAGGAGTATGCTGCGCTTCTCTTTGCTCCCCGTCTTGGGCCCTTTTCCCTTGCTCATCTTCTGCTCAGGGATGGTGACCTCTGGGACCAGAAGAGGAGCCAGAATGCACAGAGCAGACCTCCTGACACCACCCAAACTCCCCAGAGAAAGGGTCTTGGTAAGTCAGAGTCCTCCAACTCTGAGACTTGGGTGAGGGGAACATCTGCAGTGAGCTTCCCTCTAGCTGGACAGCCAAGGTCTAGTCCTGAGAGATAGGGTAGTGGGTCGCAGTGTCTAGGCCAAGTAGAGTGTCACTCATCATTTCAAGGTGAGGAATGAAGAAGGCCGAGGAGAGACTGACAGAACTGCCCCTGCATGCTGCCCAAGGCTCTTTGATGTGGGAAGATCCCCAGAGAAAGGTGCTCACACTTACTCCCCTTGCCTGCCTTTGTGGCATCTTCTTTCTTAGGGGTTCCTTGTGTGGGTGACTGCCCAGGGCCTGACTTCTCTTCCTTCTTTACAACTTCCTGTGAAGAATGTAAGAAGACATAATGGATGCCCTGCCTCCCAGAGGAAGAGAATAGGAAGGTTGAGCCTCAGAGACATCTTCAAAAGCCCAATTCATTTGCCTGTCCTATACACCATAGAAGGTCCTCCCCTGCCTATTCAAGGCCCAAGGTTCCCTTTCACCCAGCACACCTACCCCTGACTTCTCCTTTTTCTTGCTCAGGCCCTTAGGTGTTTTCATTGTCTGCATCTTTTCTGGCTTGTCCACCAAAGCAACATTGCTGATCCCCATCATCTGAGACTTCTCACGCTCCGTTTTGGAGTCCCCGTGTCGGGAGGAGGAAGGCTGCGCTCAAAATTGGGAGGGTACAGAGGAAATACCTGGGTTCTTTCCCTTCCCCACCTCCCTGCCTGTCAATTGGTCTGGGACAAAGTTGCTGTTGCAAGGAGCCAGGAACGGATGAGAATGAGCTGGAGGCTCAGGTTTTCATCACAGGAGGGGAAAATAGCTCACTTTGAATTTGTTTTATTGTTAATGATGATGATTTGTTGCAGTGTAGCACCTGTGTGTGTCAGGCAAGCACTTTATGGATTGTACTGTACCTCTAGACCTTGGCTTTATTGAGTCAGGGTCTCCCTCTGTGGCTGTGGCTGTCCTTGAACTCACCTTTCATCTGCCTCCTGACTGACAAGGTTTGTATTATGCCCAGCCAGCAGGTTTGTTGAGCTAAGTTCTAGGCAGTATTTCAAATGCTTTATAGCAACTCATTTAATCATTTCAACTCTGAAGAAAGTAAGTTACCCTGCTTAGCTGAGGCAAGTCAGACTTGGAGGTTAAACAGTGATGTGGAGAGGATTTCAAGCCCAGGTGGTCTGGTAGTATCTTTTCTCTCAACTACACTCTAGCTGCCAGAGTGGCAGTGTAGTTAGAGCACCAAGTTAGGTCTCCAGAATCCAGAAAGGCAAGAGGCTGGAGGGAATTTGAGTCATGGGCAGCCGGCAGAAAAGCAGCCTTCCTAGGACCAGACAGCTCCTCACCGATCGCGACCGCTCCTGCGATCCTTTCTCCAGCAGCAGGCGCCTCCGCTCCACCACCTCCCTGTGGGTCAGCTCAAAGGGCCGCAGGACCTGAGGCAAGGCCAGCTCCCTGCATCAGACACCTGCATCAGATCCCCCCCTGCCCTGCTCAGCATGCAAACCCACCTCGGCCAGCTTCAGTGCTCCCTTGTCTTGAATATGATTGTGCGCCAGGGACAACCAGAGGAGAGAGCGATTCAGCCTCAGGCCCTGGAGAACAGAGAGTCCTGTAAGCCACAGCAAGTCAGCTTCCCCAGTCCATCTTGCCCAACAGCACACACATCCGCAATGTAGCCTGCGCCCTCGTCTCCGATGTGGTTGAATCCCAGGTTCAGTGAAACAAGGGTCCGGTTGCTGTTGTGCAGTGTGGACAGTGCCTGGCCTAGGAGCTGCGCCCCATGGTCATCGATGTCATTGTTCCTCAGAGACAAGTGAGCAATCCTGGGACAGGGAGAGGGAGAACTTGGGACTTGGTTCTCTATGATCTATAGGTGGAGGGGCCTGGAGACGGAAAGGTGGGGACTGAAGATAACTTCAAATGGGGGGATAGGCCAAGAAAGGAAAGTGAAGTCAAGGAGTCTCACGTGCTGTCCAGTCCCATGAGCTTGTAATAGGACTGCTCCGGTAGTGGGTTCCCTTCCAGAGATACCTTCCTGAGAGTGAGAGGGAACTGAGGAATCACCACGGAGGCCATGCAAGGGGGAGGGGAACAGTGCAAGTGTGGTTCTTTGAGAGCATCTAGAAAACAGTCTTAAGGATATCCCCCAATTACGAAAATATTCCCCAGGCTAAAATTCCAGAAGTATGACCATGTGAGGGCCCTACTTTCAGGGGGCATCTGATTCATGAGAGGAAAGCCCACGTGGATAGTACTGAGGGATATTTGTGAAGCAAGAATGTTGACTCTAGGGTCCTGTAGGAGCCTAGAATGGGGCAGAAAGCTAAGCTGGCTTTATTCTTGTACAACAAACAAATTGTAGGCTATCTTAAACCTGGCTCTGCCTTCTACCCATCTACCCTGTGATTCCTAGAAGGCTAACTTAGCACCAGGTCTTCCTGCACACAGCCTCATGAGGAATTGCCTGAGCTCTTCCTCCAATTCCCATCCACATCCCCATATATGCATAGCAGCATCTGTTCCTGGCTCCTGCTCACTGTGCTGAGCTGTGGAGATGATCTCTAAGGAGGGTGGGGCTCATGGGGAGGATGGGACCTCAAAGGGCTCTGTGGATGCCATGTAGACTAAAATAGTGGTCTCGGGTGGGAATCCCACCCAACAGATGCCAGCCTAGGCCTATAAATGGGACTTGCTAACTCTGTAAGTATCCACTTCACCCTTATCCACCCCAGGCAAGCCCCTTAGGCTCTGGCCTGAACACAACTGACCTGAGTGTGGAGGAACAGAGAGGCAAAAGGGCGATGAATGTGGTCAGGGTCTTATCCGTCAGCCCCACCTTCCACAAGCTGGTGTTAGAAACAGAAACAGCTGGACTCCACCCTCCCCAGCACAGCTGCCAGCAGGCCAGAGGCTGACCTCCCACAGCGCCACTCACTTGATGGCTTGCAGCTGGCTGAGGGAGGGCAGACATTTGGAGAGGATACCCAGAATCCGATCCTCAACTTTCCAACCTGAAGAAAGGCCAAAGGTATCTCAGGCCTGGGAGGGGCTTGATGTGAACTGTTGTGAGCCAGGGGGCGGGGGGGGGGGACTGGAGGGGAGGGGAGTGGCAGAGGTGAAGGCCGCACTCACCTCGGATGTAGATCTCTTTCACTGCTTTGCTGTCCTCCGGCTCCATCTCCACCTGAATGGTGGGCCGAAAGAACACATACTTGCTCTCCAGGCTGTTCTGGCTGCAGGATGCTGACAGCCGCTGGTCCTCTAGAAAACAGGGTGCAGTGTAAAGGCACCCACAGCTGCAGCGTGCCCCACCAGTGAATGAGCTGGGTGGGCTATGGCTCACCTTGGGTGGGTTTTTCTGACATGGAGGCAGAAGGGACAAAGTTCTGATGGGGCCGTGGCCGGGTGACAACTTTGGGAAAGTCTGTGTAGCCTGAGCGTGCGCAGAGCTCGGCGAAGTCTGTCTCGAGGATCCCGGAGCACTGGTATTCCTCTGCAGGGGTAGTAGCAGAGTGAGCCCCGCATTCAGCATGGGAATCTCCACACTCATAGCAACTCCAAGATGGAAGCTACTTTGCTAAGACCAACGCTGAAAACACTGGAGGAAACAAGGCCTACCCAGCAGGGCTGCTAACCTGTTAACATTTTTTTTTTTCTTTTTGGTTTTTCGAGACAGGGTTTCTCTGTAGCTTTGGAGCCTGTCCTGGAACTAGCTCTTGTAGACCATGCTGGCCTCGAACTCACAGAGATCCGCCTGCCTCTTCCTCCTGAGTGGCTGGGATTAAAGGCGTGCGCCACCACAGCCTGGCCTGTTAACACTTTTTTATATAGTATTTGCTAGTCCGTCTCCCAGAGTTTGTAAGTATTGAAAATCCTCATTGCCTTGATAAGTTCTGTTCCTTCATTCTTGCCCTCCGCCTACCATCTTGAGGCTCTGCAAACTTGGTATCTGGCAACCCCAAGAGACCCTTGCTCTTTTCAGTTCTCCGTGGTAGCCCAGCTTCCTCCTAACCAACAACCCCACAGCACCACCCAGGCCACCAGCAGTGGACAATGCCAGTTGTGCCTGGCCTTCTATGTCTGTGCAATAGGGAGCCTGGTCCCAGCTTACCCAGAGCCTGCATGTCACACAAGGGTGAGAGGAGCTTTGCTCCTATGCCCAGCTATCATAGGGAAATTTACCGACTTAAGGGTCGGAGCTCAGGGGAAATGCATGCTCAGCTGGCTCTCTTCTATTAGATATGCCCCTCATCCTTCTTGGCATCACTCACCTCTCAAGAGTGAGTCCCTTAAACTTTACCATCCGTAGGAATCAGCTGAGAAGCGTGAAAGCACCCTCCCAGCCGGGCCCAGGCTCTCACAGTTTTGTTCCCTATGGGTAGTATTTCAAAGGAACTTGCTCCGTCCTCCTCCACTCCCACACCAATGCTAAATGGCCCCACTCCATATATCAGGCATCTCTACCTCATGTGAGACTCATGTCTGCCCCTGCCAGACAACCGTAAACCTCTGTGCCCACCACATTGCCCTTACCCAGGGCCCCATATGCTTGTCACTTGAGGTCTCCCCTGTATTTGCCAAAGCTGCTTGGGCTTTCTTTGTACCTCTTCGGGCAGACTTCTGACCCATCTTGGGGAGTCTCAGGTTTGAACATCCCAACACCATAGCAGTCCCCAAAGCCATTTCACCCTGCTGCTCTTCATTACTGCTGTGGAGCCTCGTTCCTCAAGGTCCACCCTCGCATGCTCCTCCCAGCTTTCTTCCCATGAATTCCATCTCAAGCCAGCTAGCATCTCAGGCTAGAAACCTGGGACTCAGTTGTGTTGGGTCCCTCACCTCCCTCCC
>JAQHUG010000236.1:2312299-2331869 GCA_028555095.1 Dicrostonyx torquatus | reverse complement strand
CTCTCTCTCTCTCTCTCTCTCTCTCTCTCTCTCTCTCTCTCTCTCTCTCTCTCTCTCTCTCTCTCTCTCTCTCTCTCCAGTTCTTCACCAACTCACTTCTACCTCCCAGGAGCCTGACCCACCCTCTTGCACCTCCACTCCCTTGCCAACTATCACTGTCCCTGCACTAAGCTCCTCTGTCAGATCTGGCTCATCCTACTGCTGCCCTTCTCTCCTGTTCTTGCTTATCCATGCACTGCCAGTGTTTCTTGTTCTCTTTTACTTCATTGAAACACAGTCTTGCTTTGTATACAGCCCAAGTTTTATAAGGACCCCAAGTGCCTGCTGCCTCAGCATTCCAAGTGCTGGGGTTACAAGTATGCACCATTTATGTGCCCAGGGAATCCAGTGCTATCTTGTCTTCCCTATGGGAGATGATGCTTCTCCAGTTCATAATCTGCCTATCCTGGCCACTAGCGTGGACAGGGAAAAAGCAGCTGGCAAAGGGTGGACCCTTGGAATCTTTTCCCAGGTTTTATCTCCATTTCAGGGACAGTAGGGTCCTGACCCTCTTTGCTAACAAAAGCATCAAATTTGTATCAAGGCATCTTCTGACAAATTCCTTTTTGCACTTAATTGGTGAAAATTAGATTCTGTCACTTTCTACAAGAAAAGCCATAGACCTATTCATCTAACTTTAATAGTTTTCTTTAAATATGCCGAAGCAGAACTGTGCCCATGGCCACAGGGCAGATACTCAAAAGTAACTGTTGGCTAAATGACTATCTATAGAGCCCTTCCTACAGCATCATGGGATCTTCCCACCCCACCCAGTCTTTTTTGATATATCTTATCACATCTCATGGTGTATGTCAACATCCCCAGGAAATATGTATTCTTTAAGGCCAACTTTAAGGTCTCCTGAGGAGACCACCTTTAGTCTCAGCAGAGATAAAAATTCTGAGTTCTGGACCAGCCTAGTCTATATAGCAAGTTCCAGACCAGAATTAATTTAATAATAATAATAAAGCAAATTCTGGGGCTGATCAACCCTGCCGCAGCCCTGCTAGCATACCGGGATTTTTTGACTCCTCTTCACCCACTGGAGGCAGGGCAGTTGCTGGCTTCTCCTTAGTAGCCCGGTCCCCCTTCTTGGTTATCGCACCAGATGACTTTTGGGCCCCGGGACGTGGTGTCCTAGGTGAGGTCCCCATAGTACTCGGCTCATTTGACATTCTGGTGGCTCTGGACCCCTTGAGTGAGAGGCAAGATGAGACAGAACTCTCTGGGCCTCACCCTGAGGCTCGCCACTCACCAGACCCAGTTGGCCAGCAACTGCAGGATCTGCGCGAGTTCCTCTCCAGGACAACGAGTCTGGGTGGGTGGGGCTGTGGCCAAAGCTACAGGCAAAGACCGCGCGAGCCAGCGTGGAGGATGCCTGATTGCTCTGGGCCAGAGCGAGTGGGCGTGGTTTAGTACTGTTGAGCTCAGGCAGCACAGGATCCGCGTGGGGCAGAGTGGTCAAGCACCTAACAGTCCTTACTCATGGAGATGTGGGGGCTGGTGCAACACTGAGCATGGAGGACACTCTGAAGGGGGGTTCAGGTCCATTCTCTAGAGAGAGTCCTTAGTGGGAAGGGCCCAAGCTGCTCAGGCTGATACTCAATGCTCTCCTATGCAGCTGACTCTAGTCCGACACCTCATTAAGTGCTACAACATGGACCCCAGCATTTCAAGCATTGATGGGGCTCCCTGCAGGGAAGTTACTTCTGAAGTTCAAACTAGGTTATGAGGGACACTGAGAACACAAGTACTAGTATTTACCATGGCTATCACTGGTACTGTCATCCAGCCACTCAGCTTTTTTTTTCTAAGTCATTAATTTATTTTCATGAGTAGGAATTTCTTCTTTATGAGTTTGTTCCTATTTGAGCTTTAAAGTGATCCAAACAAAATTTAAAACATTTACAGCATTGGAGCAATGGATACATGACTAAGGTCAGATTTTTAACTGCTTGCTGTAATTCCTAATAGAAGATCCAAAGTCTAAATTTTCTCAGGATACAGAATGCACATTCAAATACACACACACACACACACACACACACACACACCAAATAATTACACTTAAAACTTTTTAATCAAGCAATTTTTCACTCCTGAACATTTTTCTCCTGTAAGCATTCATTACTGTAAAAGAGGAGTCGATGCATCTGGCAGCTCACTTACAAAATTTTTCTTCCTGAATTGGTTCGTGTAAAGAGAAAGCAAATTTAAGCTTGAAGGAAGAGAAATTATTCCTTCTAAGTTGGTGGTGTCATTTGGGAAGATTTAGGACATGCTGTCCTGCTGAAGGAAATATGTCACTGAGAGAAGGCTGTGAGAATTTACATCCATCCACCAGCTCCAGTTCTCACTCTCTGCTTCACGTGGGAGATTAAAGAAGTGAGTTATTAAGCCTCTGCTTCAGGAGCCATGTGTGACAATTTTTGTCATGGAACTTTCTTGGTGATCCTTTTATCTTCTAGAACCAAGGGCCAACACTTATACTTGAAAATAGAGACTATATTACAACAAAAAGATTCGAGTACACATCCATAAATAGGTATAACTGAATTACTTATGCCTTGCAATTGAAGAGAAGTATAAAATCTAAAAGGGCTTCATTATCATTCAAATACGTAGGACAAGAGCTACAGTTCTGGAGGCTAAGGTAACCTTACTGCCTGAAGTCAGGAAACACCTACAGTTGTGGAGAGAAGGGCACCCCACGAGACGAGCCATCACAACTGGGATCCGTTCCATTCTTCTAAGAGTTTCCCAGCAGAAATGTCTGTTACTGCTCTGCTCCACTCCCCTAAAGGAGTGCCTCAAAAGAGGTGTCCCTTGCTTCTGTGCTCCTCTGGATTAAATGAGTTTCCAAGTAGAAGTATCAATTATATCTCAATTCAACTCCACTAGGGAGTTTTTGATCCATTCTAGTGAAAGAAGGTCTTCACAGAAATCTCAATCAAGAGATTTATTTGGGAGGAGAGAGAGTGACTGCCTCTGCCAGGGTGGAAAGGGGCAGCTGCTGACTGAATGAGCACATGGCTCATATAGGGCTTCTTAAAACCAGATCTCTAAGATTTAGAAGGTGGGAATTGGTCAGATTTCAATCCCTGAGCTTAAACAACCAGAGAGATGTGCTGGATTTTGTGCTCAGAGATTGGTTGGTTTTATGCTCAGTTGAACAAGGGTAGAGTGAGTTTCTTTGGCTGTGGTTTGGGAGCCAAAGTGTGTTTCCTTCACTGGCCAGTCTCTCAGCTTTTAAAGGAACATTTATTGACTACCATGCGCCAAGGAAAAACAGTAGTGAGCATAAATAGTACTGCCACTAGGGGGAGGCAGAGGCTAATCTAGTAACGTGGCCATCACATCGGAGTGCAGACTGAGCCCTGCCCCCACCTCCCATAAATGTGACACACATCTTTAAACACAGCATTTAAGAGGCAGAGGCAGACAAACCTCTGAGTTCTAGGCCAACCTAATCTACATAGTGAGTTCCAGGACAGCCAGGCTTACATAGTTAGACAATGTTTCAAAAATAAAATAAGCCCAAGCCCTGCTTGGCACCATTCTTGCCTTCTACAGGTGCATGAAGAAGCAGTGGTAACTATGAAAAGAGATGAGGGGTGGGGCCGGCACTCTGTGGGATATGTGAAAGACAAGCAGAAATCAACAGATAACACAGGGCCTAGGCTGAATTCAGATGTGCCAGTCCCTGGGGGAGGAGGAAGGATACCAGGTAGCCTTTACTCCAGAAAAGAGAGAAAGCAGACAAGAGAGGTAGGCTGCAGAGATTGAGGCACAAGAAGTTTGTGTATAGCCCAAGAAGTACCAGGAAGATAAAACACCACAGGTAGGGCGCCATCCTTTTGAGCAAAAACCATTACCAAGTAAAGGGTGAACAGGTAGTAAGGGTCTGCTGTTGGAGCCAGTTAAGATTGAAGGCTGGCTACCTGGGAAGCACAGAAGGCAGAAACTGTGCCTGGCACCATCTGAAGCCAACCAGACACAGACACAGTCCCGCCTGGTATATACACAGAAAAGGTACCCAACACATATTTTTAAAACCAGTCTGAAATCAGACGATATACAACAACATTCAGCCCACCAATGATGTCCACAGAGCCTTGGGGATTTGAGGAGCTGTGGGAAGTAAAAAGGGAGTTAGTCTGTCAACTTGTGTCTCCCTTGGTGGAAGCTGAAGGCCGACATCAGTCTCTCTGTTCACTTCACCAAATGTGCTTGTTCGTGGCCTGCCGGCCCAGTCCATCTCCTGGCAGGGTATACAGGCACTGTTCCATGCAGTGCTGACTCTTCAGCGGTCCTGGCGCCGAGGTGGAGGTGATGGAGGATGCCGTACCGGAGGCAAGTCATAGTGTCCAGGGATGTGGCTGTTCTTGGGTGAGTCATAGTGGCCAGGAGGCAGGCCTGGAGGAAGAGGGGGCATGGAGCCCACAGACTCTTCATCTGAGGACAGAGAGGAAAGGATGAGGTAACTCCTCAAGGTGTTCCCTGGCTCTCCTGCTGCAGGCTTTCCCTACCCTGTCCACCTCAAAGGATATGAAGACTCGGTCTCACTTTTTTGCTAAGTTTACCTCTCTGGTGCTATACAAGCGCCATCTCAAATACTCAACCTTCAGGTGAGGAACAGACTCAAAGAATCAGGGCCTTGCTCTTGCCATATTGTGCCACTACCTCCTCCTCCCCCTTCCTGCTTCCCATGTTCCAGTGCCCTGTAGCCCCTGCTCACTATGGCTCAAGAGGCTGGGCTGCTCATAGGTGCCACTCTCTCTCTGTGGCTGCTGTTGCCGCTGCTGGCAGTCCTGGAGATGAAGGGGCCGCCTGGGAGGAGACACTGATGGGGGGCCTTTCATCTCTACATAGCTGCTTTCTCGAGGCTCCCCAGGCAGGCCAGGCAGATCTCTGATGGTAGCATAGGGGTTCTCACTGCTCAGAGACATAACGCTCGCCCCTAGCCCCTCTTCCGAGGTGGGACCTAAGGATCAGGGAAGGAAATCAGGCTTCTTAGAGGCACCAGCTCCTTGACCCAGCTTCCCTTCCCTTCCTTGTCTCTGTGCTCATACCTTTAGGACAAAATGGTCCTGGGCCGTTCCTGTGGCTACAGCTATAGCTTCGGTCCAGGTGTCTGGAGCCTGAGGAAAGTCAAACAAATGTCAGACTTCTGGTCCCTTCCCAGGCATCTTCTGGATCTAAGCTCTTCCCCCCACCCCGACCCCACCAAGATGATCCAGCAGGTGAGGCTGCACACATTCACCTCCTCAGCCTCTGTCATCAAGCACCTACCTACCTCTGTCATGGGGCTCTCGTCGGTGCTTCCAGTCAGCGGGCAGTGTAGCATGGTTATCACGTCCATGGATTCTGCCTGATCGCTCAGATGCCTGGGAGCTGACAAAGAGCTGACTGCCTGGAACCTAATGGGGGCAATGCCTCAGGGAGAGCACAGGGTTGAGGCTTTCCTGAGAAGTGAGTCACCCAGACCCAGAGCACACCCCTCAATGCACTGACCTTGTTAGGAGAACACTGGGACAGTGTGTGGTAGCTAGGGTTGGAGTAGTAGTGACTGTAGCTCGGAGAGACATCTGCAGGACAAACATCAGAGGCCAGGACAGCAGTGTGACCCCCCTGACTCCCTCCATTCTTCCACCCCACATTCCATGGGGGAACAGTCAGCAGCACCCCACTGCCTATCACTCACTTAAGCCCAACCCTAGCTCACCTGGCATGACGTAATCTGAGCCATCCAGCCGCCCAGAGCTGTAAGCCACTGCCAAGTGCTCATGCTCCTTTCCCTTTTGCCAATGGCGGTAGCCAATGAACAGTGCTACCAGGGCCACGACAAGGGTCCCCAGTACTGCAATGCCAATCACTGTACCCAGTGAGTTATGGGTCACAGGAGAGGTGGGCATTATGGTGGAGGACTCCTGGCTTCCTGTGAGATAAAGTGGGCACTGAGACTGGCACCTTGGCTCTGCTAGTGAACATGGGTGCATTTGAAGGAAGAAAGAGATGGTATGAGGACTCTGGGTTGTAGAACCTTGGAGTCCAAGAACTTACCAATCTTGCAGGGTGCACCAGTGTGTCCTGGGGGACAGACACAGGCCCCAGTCTCTGGGTGGCACCTCTCTCCAGGACCACACTGGCATAGCTGGGAGCAATTGACACCAAATACTCCTGGTGGGCAGCCTGGATAGAATCATGGAGGCAAGTGGGGGTCACAGAGCAGCCAGCTGCAGCCTCCTCTTGGGTAGGGCGACAGTACACTCAGGGGTTAGTTCTCTATTGGTACCTTCCAAGCAGGAGGGTCCAGTCCAGCCTGGAGTGCAGGCACAGCTCCCATCCTGGGGGTGGCAGCTTCCACCATGATGACACTGACAAGGTTGGGAGCATTTGAGTCCCCAGTGGCCTGGGGGACATGCTGCAGGAGACAAAGGCTGTCAGGCAGGGCCAAGCCACCCCCTCTGCATGAACGCTCAGCCCTCAGTATCTCTGAAGTCTTGAGCTTGGCCTTTTCTTGGGGATACTAAGGCTCTGAAGGGAATCTACACACCGATGAACTAGAATGTTCATCCCCAGCCAGCTTGACCCACTATCCACTTGCTATCTGCTCTAACAGCCATTTCAAAATAATGTCCCCAGTGCTAGGGAACCAGAAGCTTCTCAGCAGCCCCTGGAGGGCTCAGCTTGTTTCTTCTGTTTTCAAACATCTGCCTCCTGCCAGGGTATTGGCATTACAACCTAATACATTATCTGTATGTGATCCTAGAAAATCATCTAATAGTAGACACTACTGAATTCTAGGCAGAAAACCCAAATAACAACAATCCAAGAGCACTTCCTTTATGCCCTGACAGCAGAAGTGAAGTCAGCCGTCTCTGGGCAGCAGCTTCCCCGCTAAAACATGCTTCTGCTGCCTAGACTAGTCATTTCGTTATCATCATATAGTTGTGTGGAGTAATGTGAGAAAGATATAAAACAGTCATGGCTGCTGGGGGAAGGAGACCCATGTTCCAGTCACTAGCCCCACACAGGCAAACAAACTAGACTCAGCGGGTTATAGAAAAAAAAAAAAAAGAACATTTGTGCAGGAGAAAAACATTATTAGAGGGTATGAGGGGAGTAGGGTTTCATCAAGACTCACAGCATATATGTATGAAATTTTCAAAGAATAAATTAATAGTTTATATATTAATTTTTTAAAAGGAAGAGAAAATAAGAATATGTCCAAGAGGGGACTTTTTGAGATTTGCTGTTCCGTAAGTACCCTGCTCTTTCCAGGTCCTGGAAAGGCAGAAAACTCCCTCTGACTTGTTCACTGCTACGTCCTCCACCCAAACCGGTTCCCAGTAGGAAGATGATGGCAGGATTTTTCCTATTGTACAGATAACCAAGTAAGGTGAGTGGGGAGCCTTCTGCCCAGAGCCAGGAGGCTGAGGTTCCAAGGGAGCCAGCCAGCAGCAGGCACTCCTGCTCACACACAAGCTGCTACGTACATTCAGAACAGTCAGAGCCTGTCCAGCCTGCCAGGCAGTAGCAAGTCCCGTCCGAAGGGTGGCAGGAAGAATGGTTGTTGCACTTGCAAGGCACACAGCGTTTGCCATAGCGACCAGGCTGGCAGGCTAGGGAAAGGGATGCCTGGTGACTTGGGGGCCTTGACCAGGGTCTCCCCTCCCACCTTCCCCTGGATTAACTGTCCTGGAGTTGGGAGTCAGAGACAGAAGCCAAGGGGTGGATTGGGGCTCCTGAATCTGAACTGCTAACAGGATGGCGTGGGGTGCAGGGAGCCTCACGCCTCTGGCAGGAGGGGCCTCGGAATCCTGGTGCACACACACAGTTGCCATTCTCAGGTACACAAGTACCCCCATTTTTGCAGGTGCAAGTATTGCTGCAGTTGGCTCCCCAAAAGCCCTCTGGGCAAGGCAGATGGCAGCGTGTGCCTGTAGAAGACAACTAAGGGTTACCTCCTGTGGAGTACACTCCCAACTCCACAGCAGACCTGCCTAGACCAAGACACCCAGAATGCTCACCCATCCAACCAGCCTGACATCGGCAGAGTCCATGAACAGGGTCACAGCCATCAGAGTGGTCACAGTCACAGACACTGGCACAACCATCACCAAACTGCCCTTTCTTGGAGAGTGAATGGAGGGGGAGAGCAGGTCAGTCAATTGAGGGGTGCTGTGCATTCCCCTCCCCAAGGCAGGTGAGCTGTGATCACTCACCGGACAGGGAAACTGGCAGTGAGCTCCATGCCAGCCAGGAGTACAAGTACAAGCTCCAGTCTGGGGACTGCAGACTCCCTCGTGGGCACACTGACAACTGGTATTGCAATTGAAGCCCCAGGTGCCAGGAGGACAAGGCACAGAGCAGTTACCACGCTGCCAACCTAGAGAAGACAAGAAGGAATACACGGTGTGGGTTGTGCTGCTTTATGCTGTGAGCTGGGCATGAGAAAAACACATGAACAAACAGTTCAAAGACTCCCATTGATGCAGCTCAATTGCCTGGGCCTCCTCTGTCTTCCCTCCCGCCTGGGCCTCCTATGACCTATAACCGACTTGGGCCTCCTCTGTTTTCCCTCCCACCTGGGCCTCCTCTGTCTTCCCTCCTGCCTGGGCTGACTGTTTCTTCCAGTTCACTTGCACCTCCAGACTTTTCTACCTTCCCTGAGCCTCCACAATCTCTCTGACCCCACTTCAGCCATCAACAGTGTCTTCTATCCCACCTGGGCCTCCTGTCTACAGAACAGAGGCTGGTAACAAACCCCAGGTCATAGTGGGCCCCATCAGGCCATCTTGGGGTAACAGGGAGAAAAGGGGGCTGAAGACTTGATGCTTTGTTAAATCTGATACCATTGGATTTGAATTCAGCTTAAGGGCTCCCAACGTGCCCCAGTGATAGCCTTTGGAAGAGCTCGCTGGCACAGTCAGGGTTCGTTTCTATAAAATGGAGGGTGAGAAGTGTTTGGCACAGGGCTATCTTTTGGTCTGCACCTTTAAAGGAAAGTATGATGTTTGTAGCAAAAAAACAAAACAAAACCAAAAAAAGCGGGATAGGAAAGGGAGAAGGGGAGGACAGGAGGACAGGACAGGGAGGATGAGAAGGGACAAAGAAAAAAAGTGTTCTAGCAGGAACTATCCTCAATCCATTTCCACAAGCCCACTTCCAATAAGTTTCACCCTGGTAGTGCTTTCTTCACACCCCACTCCAAAGACCCTAGTCCATCACCTTCCTTGCAAATGCACGTGCCGTCTATGGGGGAGCAGGTGATGGCATTTTCGCAGGAGCAGCGGGAAGAGCAGTTGATCCCATAAGTGTCCAGTGGACACAGGTTAGCGCAGTGAGGTCCCTGAAAGCAGAGGGCCACAAGTGAGTGGAGGTCGAGCCCCGTCCCGCCCCTCCTTTTCCCTTGGTGGGGCACAGCCTCACCGTGTAGCCGGGTGCGCACCGACAGAGGCCACTGTCAGCAAGGCAGACGCCACCGTGCAGACAAAGGCAGTGCTCCTGGCAGCCTGGCCCATGCGTGTCCTGTGGGCAGCTCTCATTGCAGTGTAGGCCCGCCCAGCCTGGCTGGCAAGCGCACTCGCCATGCATAGGGTGGCAGCTGTGGGCATAGGAGGGGACACAAGCATCTGAGCCATATTACAGAGGTCCTTTCCTCTGCAGAGCCCGATCAGAAAGCCAAGAGGCTCCGTGGGATCCAGAAAGCCAGGCTGGGCAAGGAGCAATGCCCAGGCCGCTACTGCTCCCTCCCCGATCCTTCTGTGACTTCGGTGCCACCCTTCCCTATACCCTGGTGCTGTTTCTCTGGTGGCTCTAAAACAAGAACCTGTCTCCCTGACTGTGTTTCCCACAGCCTACCTCAGACTGTGTTCTGGGTCGCAAGTGCAGGGCTCTTGGCAGCTGAGACCATAGAGGCCATCTGGACAGAGGCGCTCAGTGCAGCGGTCGCCTGTGAAGCCATGTTCACACAGACAAGCGCCATTGGCAGGAAAGCAACGGGCACCAGGAGCGCAGTCGCAGGTCTCAGTACAGTCTTGCCCGAAGCGGCCCACGGGGCACTCTTCCTGGCACCTAGGTGCCGGGTTAAGTATGGCTGTATAAACCAGGCTCGGCCACCTCCTCCTGGTCCACCTCAGTTCCCTAGAGCCACATGCTCACCGATCTCCAATATAGCCAGTAGCACAGTGGCACTGCCCAGTAAACCGGTCACAGAGGCCACCGTTGTGGCAGCGACATTCATGAGTACAGTTGGGTCCATGGAAACCCTCCGGGCAGGGTAGGGAACAGATGACACCCTGTGAGTGAGTGAAAAGTCATTAATCCCTTTCTCATGGCCGCAGGCTGGTAGAAACCCTCACATGCTCAAACCCTCAAACCTCTCCAGCGTCCTGAGAGTCCATCTCAAAAAATCCTGGCTCATAGCCCTGTCTAGAGCCACCCTCTTGGGAATCCCAACTCCATGCACACAGTTCCACCTTCATACCATCCAGCCCGGTGGACAGCTGCAGTAGCCTTGGGGAACCTGGAAAACACCTCCATTTTGGCAAGGATTGGTTCTGGGGCAGAAGAAGCCAGCAGTGCCCTGTGAACAGGGCACATTACAGCTGTGGAATAGGGGTGAGGTCAGAGTGTCATCAGGAGGAACCTTCAACTGGCCCTCTTTTCTCCCCCAAGCTGGCTACCTGCACAGACGGAGTCTCTGGGGCAGGTAAATGGCAAGGACTCCCTGACATCAGCAGATGGGGAGAACAAGAGGGTGTGGCAGCAAGCAGGCTCCTGTGCCCCTTCTCCCCTGCTCAGGTGGTCCCCTCTTGACAACTGCTCTATTAGTTCTTCTGCTCTGCAGAGCCCAACACCCCAACCCTGTCTGCATGTAGCCTTGCAAGCAGGTGTGCCCAGGTCCTCCTCAACTCAGCCTCACCTGACGTCATGCCCCTCCCCCACTTGCTCATGCTGTGACTATGGCAACTGCTTGGTCTCTCAACTCCACCATTTCCTCATATATGGTCCTGTGTCTATGACCTCGTAACACACCTGGGTCCTGTTCTCCCTGGGGGGCAGAAGCAGGTTCCATTCTGGGCGTCACAGGAAGCCCCATGGCAATGGCAACCGAACTGGCAGGCAGGACCATAGTAGCCAGGAGGGCAAGGATGAAGGCAGTTGGGGGGTTGTAGGCCAGAGGGGCAGAAGCATGCCCCACTCTTGGGATCACAGGAACCACTGCTGCCACAGTGGCAGAGCTTATCACACCGTGGTCCCCACACCCCGGGGGCACACTCTGTGGAACAGAGAATGGAAGGGAGTTACTAGGCACTTAGCTCCTCTCTAGGCTCCACATACCCATCTCCTCTACCACATCTCCAGAAAAGGCAGGTAGCAGCAATGGACTCTGGGAAAAAGCCATCCCTGAGTCACCAACAACTTACCACTGGAACAGTCGTCACCCCGCCAGCCTGGTGCACACTGACACCTGTTAGGAGCCACACAACGACCGTGGACACACTCCTGGGCACAGAGTGCTGGCCAGAAATGGGATGAATGAGAAGAATGCCTCCATCCCACCTTCCCACCTTTGATCTAGGAAGCCAGAGCCATATCCTCCCATGTGAGGGGCCTGTGGGTCCTCAAGCATCAGCTCTGTCTGAGATGAAGACTTGGGGAGCAACCCCAGGGCTCCCTGAGTCCTTTCTGTATACATGTTTAAACATCTTGTTGGGAAATGGTGAATTTTCAAGTGGTAGTTGGATGGAGATGTGGTCAGAAAGGGTAGGGGCTGAGGTGAGGACTAAGTCAGGCTGGGAAACTGGCCTGTAGGGACTGGTGACAGAGCTGGCGACAGGGTCCGAAGATGGCAGGGGCCCATCTGAGGACAGACACTCAAGATGCTAGGGAACAAGAGACAATAGCAAAGTCTTCCCAGTCTCCACTTCCAGCTCTTCTATGCTACAACCCCAGCAACAGCTGGCCACCGGGAAACCTGAAGGAGCGAACAGTGGCAACCCACCCACCATACTCCTTACTAGGGCAGAGAAAAACTCAAACAGATGGGTCCCAGTCCATTTCTACCCTGACCCAACACAAGACTCACGAACACAGGCTCCACTGCTCTCATAGAAACCCCCACAGCACTGCAGGCGTGGGCGGGAGTCCGTCTTCACCACCTGACGGTACACAGTCCGATAGACAACCCTGCAGTGGCCCAGGAGGTGGTGGCCATCAGTGCTCCTATCTGAGACCCCGGCTGCCCCACCTCTGCCCCCACCCTCATCGCACCTCAGTGAGGCACCAGAGGGGTCAGAAGGTGAGTGTTCCCTCTCTGCCCCACATCAACCACACCTTCACAGGCATACGGGTGCCCACCATGGACAGGTGAATGCCTTGTGTCCTCTAAGCACCAAAGGTTCTGACAGGGGCCAGACCTTGACCAGCTAGTGACTCTCTCTCTCTCTCTCTCTCTCTCTCTCTCTCTCTCTCTCTCTCTCTCTCTCTTTCTCTCTCTCTCTCTTTATAGTGATTCAAATTTAAGGTGAGTTTTCATGCAAAGAGTGACCTAAGTGTTGGTTTGATTGCATATGCCATGGTACAACTGGAAGTCAATGTTTCCTTTCAGAACATGATCTGAATTCATATTATGATTTCAACAAAACACCATCTGCTGCTGAGATGCAGCAGTTGTTTATTTGGTAGTTTGGTTGTTTGGTTATTTGATTAGTTGGTTCTTTGGTTGGACAGTTGGTCAGTTGGTTCATTGGTTTCATAGATACAAAGGTTTGCTCCAGTTGTCTCAGCTGTCTGCAGGTCATTTCTGGACCAATACCACTTTCCATCAGTGAATATTTTAAATCCCTGTGGCCCTCTCTATGTGCAGGTCCTTCAAGGACAGCAGCAGCTACTGACGCTTATAAGGATGAAGCACTCACGTGGGCTGAGGACAGCTGTGGGGGTCCTCCCAGGGCCTGTCACAGGACTCCGTGGGCAGCAGGCTGAAGGGGCGTAAGTGGGACTCCTTAGTGGTAGTGGTGAAGCTGTGGGATGACAACAGCTCAGACCCGGGGACAACCCTGGCCTGAGCTGGCAGCGTACAGCTGAGAGCCAAGGCCAGGCTTCACCATGTAGAGAATCAGAACACCCCAACTTGTCTAGAGGCTCCTTCTAAAACTGGAATGATGTGCTAGGACTCCTCCCACCCTATAGAACCACAGCATCTCCACACACTCGCTCACAAACGCACGTACCTGCCGATGTGGGAAGATTGAACTTGATTGTTCAATCTTGACCCAGCTGGCAGCAATGAATCGAAGCACTTTTGGCTAACTTCTTCCCTGGGCTCTGTTTTCCAGTCCTGTCCCTACCTTCTCCTTACCCCCACCCCAGCCAGCTCTTCTGCTTGGTCCTCACTAAATGACTCCCTCCACAGGGACCCAGGGACAAGGGCAGAGGTGGAGGGACCAGAAACAGACTCCTCAGAAGAGTCACTTGTCCGGGACAAGCATCAAGCTTGGGGCCCTTCTCACCTTTCCCAAAATGTACAGACATTGGGATCATTGGAGTTGAGCGGTCGGGTCAGACCCAGGCCTAAGGCCAGGAGGAGGAGACGCAGGAGTGGCAGCATTGCAGAGGCCTGCAGTAGGGCACACAGCAACTGAACAGTGCAGCCAGCAGCCCATAGGACACACCTGTAAAAATGCAAGCAGTAGGCATGCTGAAGAGACCAGCCCATTGCCTCCTTAGTCCTCTGGTCCACATGGCAGGACTCCAGCTCCCCCAGAACCCCAGAAAGGTGCTCCTAAGCACACTTCCATGGCTCCAGGTCTCAGCTGAGTTTGCTAACACACCAACTCCAGCCCTCATTATTCCTGGAATTCTGTACCACCTTGCTTTTTTGTCTGCTCCCTGACAACTGCACACACCACACCACCACCCTTGAACACACTCATTTTCACACACACTGGCTGGCCACATGTTCATCTCTTTTAGAGCCTCCTGGTACCGTTCACTACATGTCAACTTCCAGTGTCACTTGACCACCCCCTAGCCTAGCAAACAAATACTAAGAACCCTGAAAGGTGGCCACAGTGTGAGACTGGGGCCCAAGAAGGTGGTTCTAAGGGAAGCCAACTTGGGCTCAGTCCAAGAGAACGTTGGAATGGCCAGGACAGTTCCCTATTGGATGCCACTGAGAGGCAGTTTCCATCACTGTGAGTGGGCAGATGAGAATCCAAGCCACTGAATGAAGTACTGTCAGCAGGCTCTTGCCATGTGGCTGTAGGCCGCAGCTGGGTGACCACACAGCCACTGGTGTGCTCCAAGGGCCAATATCCACCTTTCTTTGACAGCTCAAGAGGCCTAGGCCTCACCCCAAGAGTGGGAAGAGTCAGGACCCTGGATGGGATGAGTCCTCCTCTGACTGCCTAGGCTCAGGAAAAGCTGATGACTACAGGCCCCCCTCTGTATCTGCGTTTTGAAAGCTCGCCCAGGCTCCCTGCTCTATTCTCCAGAGATACCCACATCTGCTTGTCATTATTTCCCTGAGAAGAGAGGTCACAGTTGCTGGCCCCTTACACCCCTGAGTATCTCTGGAATGCTTGTTGCAGCCCCACCCCTGGTCCCCCACCCACATATTCTGGCTGATCATGATTCTCTCAGCTCTTCCCTAGCTGAACCCCAGTTTCCTGCAGTGGCCCATGCCAGCTTTAACCCCCTAACAGTTGGATTTTCCTGTCATCATCACTCCATGTTACTGCCACCCAGAGAGAACTCTCAGTGCCTTTCATGGGTCAGAGACACTGCACCTCACACCTCCCCAGGGGCCCAGCTGAACCCCTAGACTTCTCAGTCACTGCTCACTCGACCAGGTAACTCACCAGTGATGCCAGCATGGGCCTGGGAAGCCAGATCATGTCCCGGGGATCCCAGTGCTCAGGGTCTAGATCCTTAAGAGAGGAAACCCAGTTGGCTGACTAGAAGTGTGGGGCTCCAGTCCTACTATCCTGTCAGGTATGATGGGGCCCCATTTAGCTGGCTTGGCTACTAGGCTGACATTGTGGCCTTGGGGAGATGGGAGTCAAGAGAACAGTGCTCAGCCCTGTGCCTAGGGAGCCACATAGTCGGAAGTGGCACTGCTACTCACGACCTGATCCAGTGAGTAGCACCAAACCTACCCTACAGAGTCAGTCCCTTCTCTCATGGTGCCCAAACTGTCTCCTCCAGCCTTGCCCTACTCACTGCCCACCAACAGGGTTGGTCCAAACTGGTCCAAGCTACTTCCCCCAAGGGTATTCCACAGCCAGGGCTCTCCACATCTCTGTCCCTACTCTGAGTTTTATCCACACTCCATTCTTGCAGAATCTTGGGTCTAGTCAGAATGCAGGCTCACCTGTGAACTCACCCATGGGCCTCAGTCCTGTCTATTCCTAGCTTGGTTTGGTGGGTGGAGCCCATAGCAGGAAGACTGAGTTAAGGTGGAAGTAGTTTGAGCCATGGCTGCATAAAGCACTTCCCAGTATCACCTGCCCTTACCTCCAGGCCAGAGATCTCAGGTGTTGTCCCATCTCCCTGCTCAGTTCAGCTGGGGGCTCAGGATGGCCCTGCACAGAACAGGGGGTGCAGTATGATGGGAGACACCTAACTGCGATTCTGCTGGGGCCTATACCTTCCCTCCTCCCAAAGGCCTTCAGGGTGGGGCCGCATTGCGGAGGAAGCTTCAGCTGCTCTGTCTAGTGCTAGAAGCCAAGGTGGGGTCAGCAGAGACCAGCGGGTGGACAATAGGAAAGGGAGATGGGGGAGATGGGATCCTAGCAGAAGGATTTTACCTGACCATTCCCAGCCTCAGAAATAAACACGGGCCTAATGAGCTCAAAGCCTCTGAAGCTGGCTTCCGGGGGGGGGGAGGGGGGTATTACAGATAACTGGTATACCTGATGCCTCCAGCTCCTCTCTTGTCCCAGTAGAACCCAGACTCTATGACTACACACCCATCAAGGGGCTTAGTCCTACATTCCTGGATCCTTGCCCCAGGAGACCCCTCTCGGGCACCTTCTGCTCAACTTTTATCTCCCACCAAGTTTCTGTTTTGACAAAGGGCTTTTCCTCACAGCCAGGCAAAATGTGAGCCTGTACTGTTGTGAAATGGGTCAGGCAGAGTGAGTGACTTTCCTCGTGGGAAGTGCTGCTCTCCAGTCTGCAGAAGAGGAAGCAGACTCAGTCAACATAGGAGTCTGCCCAAGACCCACAGTCAGTGGTGGCAAAAAAGGGATCCAGACTCCATCCAGCAGCAGCAGAGCCTCCCAATAGTTCTGTTTCTGGATGGGAATAAGAAACCCAGGGGCTTGATATCTTTACAGCTTTAGTTATAGGAGTGGGGAGCTGGTCAGAGACTGGAGCAGCGAAGGGAAGGGAAGGAAGGCTGCCACCAGAACTGGATCGGAGGCGTGGGAACTGCGCGCCTGCCCGAATGCAGTCAAAACGGACTTTTCTCTCCCACCTCCACATGCAAATTGCTGGGCTCTTGGCCAACTCCATTTCCTGTCTATAAGGCTGCAAGCTACATTCCTGCCTCTCAGCCTCCAATTCCCACTGGGCCCTGGCCTGTTCCCTCTCTAAGAGCCCCTCTACCCTCCCTGTACCCCAGCCTCGGGGAGCTGGTAGACGACAGAAGAGGGCCTTGACCAGAAAACAGCAAATGGGAACAAGGGAAGTAAGACGCAGGATTGGCCCTTTTACCCCAGTCCGGGGAATGGTAACGTACTCTGCCACAAGGTTACTGTAAAAATTAAATGGTGGCACACTTGGGCCAATCTGTAACACCCACGCTTCGTCTACATTAGTTGTACCCAACATCCACAGGACCTTGTGCATTCCCCGGGCATTCATTCCAGGAAAAACTGGAGTTGGTTTTTTTTGTTTTGTTTTGTTTTGTTTCTGTCTTTTTCTTTTTTTTCTGAAGAACCCCACGATGATCTGCGAATAAACAAAGTTGAAAATGCTGACGGGGAGAAAGAAAGTGGTGGGGGAGGGGGAAGGCCGGAACCTGATCCCCAGAATGACGGGCTGTCTGCCAGGTGCATCTTCAAGCTAGAGTCAGTACCAGGGCAGGATCCCTGAATTCCTGCCCTCTCTCAGCAGCAGTGCCAACTCCCTAATCTCCCCCATGACCCTGTCACAAGCTGTGTGACTTTGGTTATGCCACTTGAGACTCCTGAGCCTCCTTCCACACATCAGCCTCCCTGATAACCAGGACTGGTAAAGCCCGGCACAGTTTCTACACACCTTTCATCAGCACTTTTTCCTTCCGTTGCTTGCCGGTCAGTGAGTCTTATACTCCCCTTCCTGTCGAGGCTGCCATGGTCAGTGCATTGCTACGTTCCCCACACAATGTCTTCTGCCTCCCAAAAGGGACAGATGCATGGGCACCCACACTATCATGCAGCTTAGCTTGATGTTGAGATGGGCATTTGAGCCCCTGTTTCTCTGTGCCCCTTCCCGAGCTGCCTTTGCCACTGAGACACACTGATATTGTCCTCCCCAACCAGGAGTGAGACCCCAGCCCAGACCTCCACATTCTCCCCCAAAAGAGCTAGCTCTGCCAGCGGCACCTGCCCAGCAGCGCCTCACACCAAGGTCTCCACAAGCACAAACCCAGGGCCCCTCCCAACCCCGCCAAGCCAGGCACACCAGGCATGTCATCTGCCGGATGGGGGAACAGGAAACCTGAGCAAGGCCGGCTGGAGGCTGGGGCAACAGGAGCCGGGCAGGGGTGAGAGGCTGGCCTGCTGCTGCTGGCTCAGGAAACGGCAGCCAGAGAGTCTACTATAGGCCTTGTTTACTCATCAGGAAATAGAGAACCGGCAGGGATTCTGACTCATGACCTAAGCCAGTCCAGCCCCAGCCCTGACTACCACCTGGGCTACCTTTTCACTGGGGAGAAAGTAGGGAGGGTCCTCTAAAATGAGTTGCCCAAAGGATGTCTGGCCACCAGACTGGAGAGCAGCTTCCCCACCGGCCCGCCTTCCTTGCTGCCACCCAGAGATTACCTCCAGAAATTATAATTCTGACAGGGCTAGGTGGCTTTTTCTTATAATTCCAACACTCAGGGGGGTGAGGTAGGAGGATAATTTATTCTGAGCTACATATAGAGTGAGCTGGTATCAATAACAATAATTAATAATAACCATATAGTACAGCTCTGCTCTGCCACTTCCCACTACTGCCTCCTGTGCATCTCCATCACAGGAAGGCCAGCTAGACCAGACATCTAGTCTTGTGACAGCCACTGAAGTCGACAGCCCCACATGCCTCTCACCAGGCATCCATCTCTGCTCAGTTGCCCCCGGCTTCAAGAGCAGCCTCCGCCAGGAAGTTCCCAGTACTCAAGCCTCACCTTCCCTTCTTGTCCTGCAGACCTAATGGCCATGGCTCCCACGGCCCAAAGGAGTTCTGCTTATTTTTCCTGAGTCTGCTTGTGCCTGGCTCCAAGAGGGATGATCCCCCTCGCACATGGGGATGACCTAGCCAAAGTCAGTGCCTGTGTCCCTCCTCTAAGAGCAAGTAGAGCTAACCCAGACCACTCTAGGGGCTGTCAGTAGAACACTGAAGTCTAGGATGGGACTGAGGGGCTCTGTGACAAACACATCTCCCCACCACTTTCTCAGTCTTCCTCCCCTGGACAACACACTCCAACGTCAGAATGGACCCGTGTTTCCTCCCAGCTCAGCCCAGGGCCACAGTGGGCTCTCACTGGTCTGGGCTTGCTTGGTGGTGCTGGAAGTGGAACCCTGGTCTTTGAGCATGCTAGGCAAGTGCTACACCACTGAGAGACCCTGCCTGCTCATAACGCTTCTCCATGGCTGTCTGCCACCGTGTCAGGGATGGTCCTTAATCCACACACCTGCCAGCACCCACAGCAGGTGGACACAGCGAACCGAGTACAGAACCCTGCAGCTTTCCTTCTGAAGCCTAGCAGAGAGGCTGTGGCCTCCCCTCAGCTCCCACTCAGGCCCCCGGGATACAGTGCAGTGAGGGAAAAAAGCAGAATGCAGAAAGACTAACACCACAACGTAAAGATGGCTCCACACCTGCCATATGGGGTGGCCTGGGTCAGGAGCTCCTCAGAGTTGGCCTCCAAGTTCCCAGGTGATGAGAGCACAGAAATGCAGGGCTCTGGGTTGCCTGGCATGGAGGGAATACGGACTAGATGTGAGTGCTCAGCCTGGATCTTGATGCCACAGATCCTTCAAACACATGGGCTGAGTCCCAGATGCCCTTCTGTGGGTGGGGGCAGCCACAGGAAGATGCCCACACTCTGGATCCTGCCTTGGAGCTGCTTCTCAGCATATGTGCGGGTGTGTAACACTAGCTATCAGCATGTGTGCGGGTGTGTAACACTAGCTATCAGCATGTGTGCGGGTGTGTAACACTAGCTATCAGCATGTGTGCGGGTGTGTAAAACTAGCTATCAGCGTATGTGCAGGTGTGTAACACTAGCTATCAGCGTATGTGCAGGTGTGTAACACTAGCTATCAGC
>JAQHUG010000236.1:2298454-2311300 GCA_028555095.1 Dicrostonyx torquatus | reverse complement strand
CGGGTGTGTAACACTAGCTATCAGCATGTGCAGGTGTGTAACACTAGCTATCAGCATGTGTGCGGGTGTGTAACACTAGCTATCAGCATGTGTGCAGGTGTGTAACACTAGCTATCAGCCTTGGGAGCTTTCCCTCCTCTTAGCTATTATTTCTTCAGAGATGAAGAAATGTCCTAGGAAGGTGGGTAATGTGCCCTTCGTCACAGAAGCCACCGGAGCACAGCAGGGGGGGCCAGGCCTGCACACCTTGTGTGCCCCTCCTACCCTCACTGCGGCTTCTCTCAACCTGTGATCTTTGCTCTCAGTCTCGTCTAGACACACAGTTCTCTCCCTGGGCCTTGTCCCACCAGTCTGTGTGTCTGTGTCTGTCTACCCTCTCCTCCTGCCTTTCTGCTAGCTGTCCCCACACAGAGCAGGTAACACCCCGCACCAAGCTGGGATGAGGCCTCGTGGAATTTCTCCAGAGAAGCAAGTGGTTGTAGAGCCCTTTACCCCCGCTGCAGCAGCCATCTTTCTCTAGGTTTCCGCTGGTAGAACCGGGTGCCTGGGGAGGGTTCCCCTCCTGGGAAAGTCTGATAGGGCATGCTGGAGTGGGGTGGAAAAACTTCACTCCCCTCTGAAAAGAAAAAGGCAAGCAGGGAGGTGGCAGGGAGGTGGCAAGGGACTTTGGAAGATGTCATCTGTTGGAGAGCAGAAAGGGGCAGACTTCTGGGGGGGGGGCTGTCCATACCCATCGACCCGTAGACACACAGACAGCTATACTGTGGGGTGGAGTTGGGTTTGGAGAACAGCCTCCATTCCTCTAAGCCTACCATAGGCAGGGGTTGAGAACTGACCCCTTATCCGGCCCTGCCTGGAGCTGAGGCATGGCTGAGCCTGGGAACCTCAGCCAGCACATGCTGTTCCTATCTCTTGGGACCAGGGTCACAGTCCCCAGCTGGGGCAGCAGGCACTACTAAAAGACCAAATCAGGGAGTCATGAGTCCATGGCTAGAGGCTGGAATTATGGAGGAGAGGTGAGGCGGGCCTTACTGGAGCTTGGGCTTGTAGGCTCCAGGGCCACCATCTGCCTGACAATGGGCCCACATCGTTCAGAGACTTCAGAGGCCATGGGTGACTATGCTGACCTCTCTCCTACAAGGTGGAAAAGGACTTACAAATCTACCAACACCGAACAGGGTCTCTTTCCAGGGGACAGGCTTTCCCTCAGCTACAGGAGGAGACAGGCACTGTGTTTTCATAGTCCCTCCAGAAAGAAGAAATTGAGGGTTGCAGAGAAGGCAAAATTTAGGATTACTTTTCAGGGTTTCAGTACCACCAAGGTTCTAGCAAACTGCACTCTGGAATCCAGGACTTCCAGGCTGCCTTCCCCCGGTTCCTAAGCCTCACAACCACGGTAGGTAGCTTTCCTTTCCACTTCGGTGGATCGCCCCCTCTCTCTCCCTCACTGTCAGCTCGCTCTTTCCTTTCTCTTCTTTCTTTTCACTTAGGCAGATCTTTCTTTCCCCTATTCTCTCTCTCTCTCTCTCTCTCTCTCTCTCTCTCTCTCTCTCTCTCTCTCTCTCTCTCTCTCTCTCTCCCCCCCCCTCTCTTTCCCTCTCTCTCCCTCCCCTCTCTGCTTGTCTGTGTGTCTGTCTCTGTCTCCTCTCTTTTCACTTAGACGGCTCACACTCCCTCCACCCCATCTCCTTTCTGCTCAACGCTCTGCATCTAGTTTCATCCCAGGGGTCTCAGGCTCCAGAGCCCAGAACTGGGTACTCACCTGCCTCGGAACTCGGAGCTCGATGTGGCTTGTGCACCGACGGGTCCTACTAGCCAACGGAGGGAGCCGGCTGCATGGGCAGGAAGGGGGTGGGCCTGGGCCCGCGCCCAGGCAGGAAGTCCGCGCGGGGAGGCTGGAGCCGGGCCGGGTGGGGTCAGGCCTCTGCACGCTTGTCTGCGAAGTGGACAAGGAGAGCCGCCCAACATGACAGGCCCTGGCTCCCGGCGTCGCTGTCCACCCAACGCCTCTCTTTCCTGTCCGGCGGCGCCCTCTGGCGGCCCTCTACGGAGAGGCACCGCCGACCTCTATCAAGAGGTCAAAGCAAGATCTGAGCCAGTCTCCATCAGATTGCCCTAAGCACCCAGCGATCTACCATAGCCAGCATTCAAAGCAAAGACAACTTCAGATTTTTGGGTGTGGCTCATGCTGCAGGTTCCTGGGTTGAATTCTCAGCAGCAGGGCCACTTTTAATTAGGCGTAATTGATACATACTAAAAATAAGCTCATTTGGCTTGATAATTATTGTTATAAAATTTTATTGTGGCAAAATATACACAATCTAATATATCCTTTCAACAAATGTTAAGCGAACAGTTCAGTGGCATTAAGTATTGCAACAACTTTTGGTTCTATCAATTTCCAGAGCTTTTCCTCATCCTGGTCTGGAACTGCTAACCATCAGCTCAGTCTTCACCCCTCCACATCTAGCTGACTTCACTTAGCGTGGTGTTTTATTAGTTTGGACAAGTGTGCTCATCGGTGTAACTATCGCCCCAATAAAAGCTTTAAAATGCCCATCTCCAGCTGGGTGGGTGGTGGCACCGCCCTTAATCTCAGCACTTGGGAGGCAGAGGTGGTAGACCTCTGTGAGTTTGAGGTCAACCTGGTCTACACAGCAAGTTCCAGGACAGTTAGGGCTATTACACAGAGAAATACTGTCTCAAAAAAAGAAAAAAAAAGAATGTCCATCTCTGAAGACAGTGAGATGGCGCGGGTGGGGCCAACATGGAGGAAGGTGAAAAATCTCAAAAGTTCCCAGAGCCCACAGGAATGTCATGGCACATATCCCCTCCCCATTACAACATAAATAAACATAATATTTAAATGACCACCTCCCCCAGTGTACCTGCCCTTCTCTGCAAGAATGATCCAGATTCCTTTCTTACCCTTAACCCAAGCTCATGAAATTTTGATTTGTTTTCTGTTACTGTGGGTTTTTTCTAGAATGTTTATATAAATGCGATCACATGCATGTACTCACTCGTGTCTGCACCAGACTTTCTTTTTTGGGCCACCAACCAGCTCCCAAATATTAGTTTTGAATGCTTGGCTCAAGAGCCCCTGCATAAGCTCTTTTCTTGCTAGATCTTATAACTTAATCTGTTTCTCTTCATCTATGTTTTGCTTCTGGTTTCTTTTTCCTTTTCTTGTCTCTTTGTCTGGCTGACTTCTGGCCCCAGGCATGTCCCTCTTTCTCTTCTCCTCTCTCATTCTTCCTTCTTCCCTCTCAAGCCTAGATTTCTCCTCCTCTTTATTCTGTCTGCCTGCCAGCCCCACCAATCCTTTCTCCTACCTAGCTATTGGTCATTCAATCAGGTCTAATAAAAAAACTGCCTTAGGCAGGCAAGGTAAAACAAATCTAACACATCTTCTCATAATTAAACACACATCCTTACATCAGTAAACAAGTAACACACCTTTACACAGTTAAAGTAATATTCTGTAGCATAAATCAATAGAACACATCTTTGCCCAGCTAAAATAATATTCCACAATTCCACAACATGTGTCCTTCTTCTGTCCCTCACCATAAGGCTTCTGGTCACTAGGTGTAACTTAGCTGTTCCACTGGGCCTTTTAGAGCTGGAACTACTCATAGTTGCTGACCTGGTAGTTGTTCAACAACAGGATCACTGGGACCTGACAGTTCCTAGTTCTCGGGTACTGTAGCTTCAAGTCCTCTGTGTGCATCGCTGACATTAGTTGATGGGATGATCCAGCTGAGAGTCAGGCAATGCTGCTTAATACTTGTTTTTTGTTTTTGTTTTTTGTGGCAGGTTTTTTGTTTTATTTTAATTTGGTTTGGTTTTGGTTTTTCTTTTTTTTCCTTTTTTCTATTTTTCAGTTCTCAGTTCCTTTATTGCAACAGCAGATTAAATACCATACTGACAAAATGAGTTCTGTGTCTCAAGATGTAGTACAGATAAACTGTCAGACATTCAGCCAGTGCTCTAGGGTCAGCTCTAAAGTAAGCAGGACTCACTAAGGTCTGGAAGTTTGTGCAGTAAGTCCACCAACAAACCAGGAATCACCAGTCATCACCAGGATCCTCCTTCCCTTCTCAGACTGCAGCACGATGGCCTTAAGTCAGGAACACAGATGCAGGAACCTCTCTGGGGGCACCATCAGGAACACAGATGCAGGAGCCTCTCTGGGGGCACCAGCAGTTAGGGTACCAGCAGTTAGTTAGGGCACCATCAGTTAGAGCACCAGCAGTTAGGGCACCAGCAGTTAGGGCACCATCAGGGCTGGCACTCCTCTGTTTTATAGGCAGTCTTCTTGTTTAAAAAAAAAAAAAAAGCACGAACACGTCCTGACCCCATATTAAAGCAAGATCAGGTCATCACTATGGATCAAGGTAGACTGAGGGTGTAACCTCCACATTTTTTTTTCTTTTCAGTGCTGTTTTAATATCACCGAGGGGCTCAAGAGCTATCTTTTTAATTCAAACTGCAAGTCTCATTAGCCGACAGGTCTTCACAGACACTGGCTTGAGGTGCATTTGCCATGTAATAGACACTTGACTGCTTGAGGCTATTTCTCTACAGGTGGCAATGGACCCTGGGAGCAGGGCGGGGCACAACTGTGCTCTCCTCTTCTTGGCTGGCCTGCCTGCGGGGACTTGGGATCAGGAGGTGTGGGTCCCTCATTGTCTGTTGTACCTGGGTGGGGTGCAGGCCATGCTTGTCATGTTCAGTGGTCCCAGTCCCCACCAGTGCTTTCTGCACTTAGTATTCCCAGTCTTGTCAGTGGTGGCTGCAAACTTCTACCCCAGTAGGATCCTCGGATCATGGGCCGTGTAGCCTCCAGCCATTCAGTTTATCAGTTCTGGGCGCTGGCCTTCTCTGGCTCCATGGCGCAGGGCAGGCCAGACTCAGCTGGTTACAGCAGGTGCATGCGGAAGGCCACAGGCTTGGAGGCAATGGTCTGTGGTCATTGTTGGGCCTCATGCTGCCTTCACCTTCCACCCACTCAGCACCACAGCACCACAGGTACCCGGAGCGTGGATGGGGCCACACCTTGGCCTCTTTGCGACCCAGAGCAATCTGAAGTTGGTGACAGCTTCACAGCCAGCACGGAGGAGGAAGTAGTACAAACTGTAAAAATCTCTGCATTTGTTTCTGCTCCACTCCAGCTCCTCTGGCTATCAAAATACACCCAAGTAACTGCAAACAGTTGAGTACTATCTCCTAATCCCATATCTACAGTTATATACAATTTTATTCCCGACATTTCATCCCCCAACCTTTCTTTCTTTATTATCTATTATCATCTATTTCTGAGTGCTCATTCTCACCCCACTGCGGTGTAATAGGCACTTTTCAGAGTCCTTCACGCTTTCCTCTGGTACTGCTGGCCACACAGCTGTGTGTCATCTGTCCTGCATCCTACCTTGAGGAGAGTCTGTCAGGGCCCCATGTCTTGGCACTATCTGTCGGGGACAGCCGCTATGAAACTCACACATTACAGGGTAGGAGCATGGGAGTTAGAACTATTAAGCAAAAGGAACAGAGATGAGAGAGAAATAAAAGGCAGAAACACAAAACAGCATCAGGAGGGAAATCTGGTGAATACTGAACCGCCTGCATTTATTTTCTGTTGACAGAGATTTCTGTCCTAGCAGGTCCCACAGCTGTTGAGTTCCAAATAAACACACAGAGGTCTAGATTAATCATAAACTGACCGGCCTAGTAGCTCAGGCTTATTATTAACTCTTATAACTTATATTAGCCCATAATTCCTGTCTGTGTTAGCCACGTGGCTTGATACCTTTTTAGGCGAGGCAGACACATCTTGCTAGCTCTGTGTCTGGCTTCCTCTGTCGGTTTTGGTTTTTCAAGACAGGATTTCTCTGTGTAGCCCTGGCTGTCCTGGAACTCACTCTGTAGACCAGGCTGGCCTCATCCTCGGAGATCCGCCTGCCTCTGCCTTCCCAGTGCTGGGGTTAAAGGCGTGCGCCATCACCGCCCTCAATCGTTGCTGTTTTGATGGTAAACTGTGCTGAGCTCAGGTGCACTGGATGGTACCAATGTTTTGGGAAGGAAACACAAAGTTGGACTTTGATTCCACTAAATGTCCAGCAGGGGGCAATAGAAACCGACGCATCGCTCAAGGGCAGGCCCAGAAAACCTGAGTTCCAGTGGCCTTGGAGGTTAACTGCACAGCGAAACAGCACGTGGTCCAAACTTCACTCCGACATTGAGCTCCAATGGGGGCCACACTGTCCCACATCCCATTCCTGTTAAGAAAGTTTAGCACTTGGGCCCCAGAGATGAAACTTCTATTGTTTTACTAAACAGCCACAGCAGACTGCCTTCTAAATACCACATTTACACTACTAGGGCTTCGTCCAGCCCTCAGCCAGGACACTTAGGACAGCAGCAGGCGATGGTGAATGCAGACACACAGAACCGGCCAAAGGCCACGAATACGTGAAGTATTAGACCCAACAGGGAGCACTGCAGGAGGAGCGCAGAAAGAACCACAGTAAAAAGATGTCTAGACATGACACGACTGTTGTACACATGAGCTCAACATTTCATGGGGGGAGGCTAACGCCTCATTCCTCCTAGGGGGCGATGGGAAATGAGCACTTCCTGGAGGAGTTGTGCCATTAGCTCCAGTACTTCCCACCAACACTCGGCAAATGACTCTAGCTGAACTCAGTGGTTCACGCACAAAAGTGGCTGAGGGAGACGAACAAAAGTGGCTGAGGGAGACGAATGGGCAGTGAAAATGCGTAAAATTTATTACGTAAGTATCTGAAACTGACAAAAGTGGGGGCTGAACACCTGCACCTGCCTCCCCATCCCCACTTTGTTGTTTGTTTTTGTTTTGTTTTTGGAGCCTGCCCTGGAACTCGCTCTGTAGACCAGGCTGGCCTCGAACTCACAGAGATCCGCCTGCCTCTGCCTCCCGAGTGCTGGGATTAAAGGTGTGCGCCACCACTGCCTGGTCCCATCCCCTCTTCTCTCAAGCAGGTGGATGATTGATACGTGAGGTATTCTCTGACCCACGCTGACACCAGCACACGTGCATGCTCCCACCCACACCCCGACACCCACACAACAATGATGACCATCTGCACAGAGTGGGCTTGTGTATGTAACAAGGATGGTGACAGTGGATGTTAAAGACGGGTGTCAGAGCCAAACTTGCAGGAACCTCTCAGGCCACAGTAAAGCTATTGGAGTTTGCTCTGTGTGGGATGAGAAGCCATTGGAATAGCTTGACCAGAGGCAGGCCCCACAAGGGACACTGCTGTGCTGAGAACAGGCTGTCGGGAGATGTGGAACCCAGGAGCCCAAGTGAAGCGGCTGCTCTGCTCAGGGATGGATAGCTCAGAAGAGCTGCTGAGGAGCTAGGGCTGGACACCTCCCCACCTCAGTGGGAACAGTCTTACAAGGAGCCCGAGAGGAAGTTTGCTCAGAGCCTCTCAACTCTCAGGGAAGGTTCCATGATAGAGCTCGGGGAGGACACTGTCAGTGGAGACCAGGCTGTCCCACTGTCTTCTCACTCAGCTCTGCTCACAAGGATGAACATCACCCTTCTAGCATACAGTTCTGTGTTCTCAGAGCCCCCAGAGATGTGACAGCAAACACGAAAGCAGACGGAGAGAATACCTCTGTATCAGCATGCATCATGTAGGCACTGGCCAGCCTGGCCTTCCAGGGAGCAGAGCGGGCTTCTCAGGAAGGCCCAGTGGGAGGAAGCATACTGGCTGCTCGCCCTTCTTTCCAGCCAATCCCTAACACCTGGCTACATCTGACGATGGGAAGGGTAAGCTTCACCCTTGCAGAGGAGGCCAGCTGACTCCTCACATCCTCCTGAGGTCAAATCCACACTTTTCAGTCTGTCCCCAGGTTCCAGCCCTGCCTGTCCCTGCTCTGCTTCTGCCTCCTGCCAGCTCGCCTGGCACTCAGCTTCCTCATCTTCACCCTCCACTCTAGCTGCAATCACAGCACACCTCCTGCATGAATAATTGGGGCTGATTTAGGGGCTATCGGGGGAGGGGGCTAATGGAGCTTGTGGGAGGCACCCTGGTGAGGGGAAGGTTGAAAGGCAATTAGCTGGACAGGCAGCCTGGGAGTCACCTAATGTTCCTGTCTGCAGGAAGGGATAGTGGGGGCCGTGGAAGGAGGGGAGGCTTGCTTTTACCCCCACCTACATCCAGAGATAGAATTGAACTCAAGAAGAGATCTGCCACTTCCTCAACAGGAGAATCAAGGATACACCAGGAGGAAGTTCCAGGAAAATTATGGCAGGGTGTAGGGGTAGAAGGACTAAGTGGGGGCTCTGTGGAGAAGGCAGGAAACTGAGGAAGGAGTCAGGGGTTCCTGCTGCTCCACAACACACACACACAGACACACACACACACACGCACACACACACACACACACAGAGACGCACACGCACACACACACACACACAAACACACACTGGCCCAGCTGAACCTGATCCCTCGCTGGGGACTGGGGACTAGCTCCTGATTAATACCAACATTAGCCCTGAACATTCACTGTCCAGCCTCCCATCATTAATTACCTCCTTTCCCAGCCCAGAAGATGGGAAACCAGCTCCTCTGGGGCAAAGAAGTGAACTCTGAATCCCTGAGCAGAAGAGCACCAGGCCCTTCTCCACGGTAAAGGGAGTTTGCTTCTGCACCCTCCATCTTACCCTAGGTATTGCCCCCTCTCAGCCTCCAGCAGACACCCACAGGGGGCTGCCTGGAGAAGGTGGGTCTGATACCTAAGCCCTCCTGGCCTACATCTGCCTCAAGATGGCAGGAATGTGCAAAGATCTAGGTGGAGAGACGGGACTGTACCAACCATCTCATAGGGCATCCCATGAAATAGGAAGGCCAAAGTTACTCCGCCATGACATGGGACAGACAACAGCTGCCTGGAGCGGGAGGGCAGGTACGGGCTTAGGACAGGCTGGGAATCTGCCACCTAATCTCCAGCAGCTAGACGTGTGCTCACACTCAATAGCCCAATAGCAGAGCACCAAGCCCCTCAGCTTCCCTACAGCCATCTCCCCAGAGCTCGCACTCACGAAGCGTGTCTCTAGTGTCAGCCTTTGGCCAGACCTTGTGTGCCTGCCATTCCAGAAGAAGGGGTGGGGGCTATGTGGGATCTTTCTGTGCCCCTCCCAACACCTCCATGCACCCCATTATAAGACCAAATGGGCCTGGAGACCCAGCAATCAATATCCCTCAAAGATGAAGACACTAATAACTTTATCCCTCTTGTCCTCCACTTCTCGCTCGCATTAGCCCTGACCACAGGCCCCAGGCAGCTGAGACCTGCCGTGGGCAGGCCTGGAGCTGAGTAACCCTTCAAATCTAAGTGAGAGGCACAAAGATGGACTGCAGGAAGAGTTTTCTGACACTGGGAACAGCAGGCTACAGAGGAAGGGATCAAAGTCATAGTTCATTTTCCATTCTGACTTGATCAGTAAAGGGACCATAATCCAGAAACACCTCTCACGAGGTACCAGTGTTCATATCCTTCCTGTCCCTCAGGTCACCCAAACAGGTAAGTCAGGACAGACATTCCTGCTAGGAGATGCAAGGAAGGTTTTATTTAAAGATTTATTTATTTATTAGCTATATAGTGTTCTGCCTGCATGTGTGCCTGCAGGCCAGAAGAGGGCACCAGATCTCATTACAGATGGTTGTGAGTCACCGTATGGTTGCTGGGAATTGAACTCAGGACCTCTGGAAGAGCAGCCAGTGCTCTCAACTGTTGAGCCATCTCTCCAGACATGAGATCCAGGGAGTTTAAGAACTGGTGCTAAGAAGACAGTGGGCCTGGGGTTCAGCTCTGTTCTCCACGCCCCGACATGGACATTAGAGCCCCGACGCCACAGTTCCCCACACCTCACGCACTCCGCTCTGAAGCAGTTCCAGGTAGAGGGGAAGGTTAGGACTGGAGTCAAAAGTATTTCTTCTCAAACATTGCAGTCCCCAGGATACCTGCTCATACTCAGGATGGCATAGATTACCATCTTGAATACTATCAGGGCCCCAGCTGGCTCCCCAAGGCCTGAGACAAGCCAGAGAGAGGAAAAGAAAATGAGGAGGGAAGAACATGGGCAGCTGGGCACTAGCTGGAGGGCGGGCCCCATCAGGAGAGCTTTCCGTGGATGTCAGCCTCCCAGCACCCATGGAAGGCTCTGCTCTTATTTATTATCTATCCCCATTTAACAGATGACACCAAGGTACAGAAATGCCAAGTGACATTACACTAGTAAATGGCAGAATTAACCTCGAGTCTAGAAGTTTACCTACCAGGGCACATAACCCAGTAAGGAGAGGAAGGGCTCAGCTTAGTGGGACGTAGGTGACAAAGACTCTGCTTCCAGGGACTGGCTCTGCAGCTACAGCCTTGGCTTGTCTGCCTCTCTGCGCTGCAGCCTCCTGCCGTCACTACTGACAACTCTCCATTCTTCACAGCTGGGAGGCGGTGGAAAGACTGTCTGAGAAAGTTCAAAACATGCAGCCAATGCATACCCTGCTGCAGGTGCCTGGGTAGCCTACACAGCAACAGGATGGGAGGCTAGAACCCAGAGGCCCTGAGGCCCTGCTTCTCTAGTGACTGCCCTGTTTCTGCCAACACTGGGTAGCCATCCAATGCCACGTAGGAAATGGCAAACTCCCTCCAGCTGCCACTTAGAGCCCCGGAGCCAGTGCAGTCACAGATAGTACCTGTCCTCAGTCTGAGGGACACAGGCAAGGTGGGATACCCTCCTCCCAGCCCTAGAAACCTGCCTACAGGGTCCTGGAAGTCTGGCAGCTACTCTAGCCTCTTTCTGAGAAGCCAGCTCTGAGAAAGCCGGAGAACCCCAAGTTCCTCAGAGATCTGTTCCAGGACTGGAGACCTAAGGTGCTCACCACCTTGACCACCACCTTTTCCTCTCCAGAGCAGGAGTGACTGAGAGCAAGCCTGGTTCTGCTCTGCCCAGTTCTCCAAAATACCCCAGCCTCTCGGAGCCTCCCTTCCAGCCAACACAGCTCTTGTCTGAAGAGGAAATAGAGGGGGGATAACACTGCCCTCTGGCCCCAGGTTGCTATCTCAATCTCAATCTCCCCCAAATCCCCAGGGCCCCATTCCACCCATCTTTTTGTAGCTATCCATCTCAACTGGTGCTCAGCCCCTGGGACTGAGGGCAGCTAATGGACTTGGCACAGCCAGGAGGTAATTAACAGAGAGGGGGCAGGGGCCACAGTGGGACAAGGACATTGTTAATGGCAATGGGACCCAGCAGCAATGGAGAGTTGTGCTCACATGTGCATGCCTCCATCCAGACCGGCTCTGTGCCATAGGTAGGGGCGCTGTGCACTGAGGAGGAGGCCACTAGCAGAATAAAAGTACAGTCCCTTCTTGACCCAGCGCAAAGTTTCAAGCCCTGTTGCCTGAAGCATTGGTGCCAGCTGCTGCCCTCCTGTGCCTGTGTGCTACCCTCTCCCTTCAGGCAACAGGGCTTGAAACTTCGCCTGTTGCCTGAAGCATCTCTGCTATTCCTAGATCTCTCTGCCACGTTCCCAGAACCCTGTGCCCCTTTGTTCAGCATCTCCAGTAATCCTCCAGTGGGGCTCAAGGGGTCTCCATGCCCCATGATCAATGCTGGAAATGGCTCACAGGCTTTTCAGGTCTTGTATGCTATCTGGCCTCCAACTCCTACCCAATCCTGCTCAGTGCAGCAAACCTGAGAGCCCTGTATCCCCAGCAGGGCCTCTGCCAGCTGCTGCCCTCCTGTGCCTGTGTGCTACCCTCTCCCTTTGTCTCCACGTCTCCACTCCTCCCCTGTACTCTCTTGGCTTCCATATCTGTAGCTTTTGCCCATGGCCTCACCTGCCAGCTCTGATGTCTCTGCTCTGTCCCCTTTCTAGGGTGAGATAGCACTGCCTATCCCAAGGCAGGAAAGGAGCGCCTGCCAGCGAGGGCCCTGGGGACCACAACTCCCATCAATCAGCCTGCCGCCCTGGGCTAGCCCTCCATTAGCTGGAACCAGCCTGGACAAGAGACAGACACACTGCAGGGCCCGGCCTAGGGTGATAAGAACAGATTGAATCACAGGGACAAGGCAGGGAACTGGGCACCCAGGGACAGGAGACAGCCATCATTTGCCTTAGGAGCTGTGTGAGTGAGCGTGTGATATTGTAGGAGCCCAGCTGGTGATGCGAAGTGATGGCTGGTGGCCAAAATGCTGCTCCAGCTCCAGGGCAGAGGCAAGGAGACCAAGCTCAGCTCCCCTGATGTGGTAGAGTTTGGGGATATTAATGGGACAGAAGCCTCAGGCCTTCGGTTAAGGTCACAAAGGAAGGTAGACCCCCATCTTCTCTAGGAGTACCGAACAGCACCAGAAGTCTCTTTTCAGCAAGTCGCTGTGCCCAAACCTCACCTCCAAATAATAATTTCGAAGAAGCAGGGCCAAGAAGGGAAACAGAAGGGAAAAAATGGGGTCTTGGTCCTTCATCTTCAGTCTTTCTCCCATTCCCACCTTCCCCCTCGACACGGGGAACTGAACCCAGGACCTCACACACACCAGGCAAGGGTTCTACCACTGAGCTATTTCCCAGCCCTCTTTTACTTTTTGTTTTGAAACTGGGTCTTCCTAGGTTGCCCGGGCTGACTTTGAACTGACTCTAAAGCCCAGGTAAACCCTTGAATGTGAGATTCTCCTGCTGCACTCAGTCTCCTGAGTACCTGGGGCTAAAGGTGTGTACCACTGCTCTGCTCCTTCAATCCTTACCCTGCTCCAGCCACACGTATGTTCACATGCACACACACACACACACA
>JAQHUG010000236.1:2270769-2296997 GCA_028555095.1 Dicrostonyx torquatus | reverse complement strand
ACACTCTATACACACACATGCACATACACACACTCTATACACACACACTCTATACACACACGCACACACACACTCTCTATACACACACACGCACATACACACACTCTATATACACACACTATACACACACATGCGCGCGCACACACACGAGTTTCTTTCTGTCTTGTTCATTTGTTGTACTGTGTACTTGCTCTGTCTGCCCCGCCCCGCAGCGGCTACCATTCCAGGGCCCTACACAGCCTCTCTGAACACCAAACCCAGTGAGGGTATGGAGAGATTGTCACCGGGTGAGGGTGAAGATGATGGTGAAGACAGCTGCACAGAGCAGGGCAGCAACCCAAATGGATCAGACTGAGAATCAACTCCAGAGACCCAGAGAGCACAGCCTCTACTAAGTCCCAAAGCCCTTATCCCCAAGAATGGGCAAGAAACACAGCCAGGGATAATAAATATAATTGCTATTATGGTGGACACTGGCCATGAAGCAAGGCTACCCTCCACTCTCGGCCTGCTGGCCCCCTCCACATGCTGAGAGTGAGAGGCTGGAGTGTGGTAGCTGCTGGGTGCTGAGGGACCTCAGGGTGACCTGACAGCCAGGCTCAACTCCTAGCCCAGAACATCCAGATAACTGGGAGGTGCCTGTGCCAGGGCCTGCAGACGGGCGTGTACATCCTTCATGCTGTGTCGCTGCTGTGGTTCACGTTGCCAGCAGCCGCGCATGATGGCGTAGACATCAGGAGGGCAGGCACGTGGCCGCTCCAGCTCCCGACCCTGCGTGATGCACTCAATCGCCTGTGCCACAGGAGAAACAGAGAGGAGGGATCAGGGCATGGAGGTTACAGATGGGTCCTTCCTAGCTGACTGCACTGTATCATACTCCGCAAACTGTGAGGTTCCTTCCTGCTCCAGCTCTGAAAAGTAGGAATGATTAAGGCAATCCTTAATCATTCTAGGATTGTCTCCAGAAGGCTACTGTCACAACCAAGGATGACTTGCCAGGTGGGGTGAAGAGGGTGAGGGTATGACACTGCCAAGATGGTCATCCTCGGCCTCTATCTCCCAGCTGTGCAAGACAGGAGCAGCGTGGGACCACAGCTATAGCCTTTGTGGGGAAAAGTGGCTGTTTTGGTTTAAAGCAGAGGCAACTCTTGCTTCTCCCTTTGTGGGCACCATACTGTGGGGATATAGCTGAAAAGAAACTGTAGCAATAAAGATCACAGTCAGACTCCAGGAAGGGCTGCTGGGCGGCTACAGGGTCCAACAGAGGGAGATGGTGACAGGGAGATGGTTGCAGGAGCCGCCTGGAGCCTCTTTCCCCTTCTCCCATCTCCATTAGAGGACTCGGATTATGGGCAACACTAATTCCATTCCTTCTCTCAGTGCTTGAGAAAATTAAAATCTATAACCCTCTCCCCACCCTACCCGCCTCAGGGGAACAAACTGCATTAGAAGAAGAAATGGAAACTGACAGCTGGAAGCCAAGGGAGGCTCAAGGAGCTGCTGGGAGATAGGACACCTGGGGTCTGCTCTAACTGTGGCAGCCAGAGGGCAGCGACCTCTCCAGCTAGTCTCCAGCCTTCCTTTCCCACTCTCTGCTCTACCCTGTTACTGCCCACTGTGACCTATAAAACACACAGGCATGACCTGGACTCTAGTCACAATGATCTCTAAGGGCCAACTAGGAGCCAGCTGAGAGAATGAGCAAGAGAAGGACCAGGAAAGGAAAAAAGGAAGGGGAAGGGGCTGAGGGAAAAGCACGGGGCCCCAGATGCCTGGCAGGGCTGACCTCGGTGTTGGAGAGCTGGTACCAGGGCTGCTTTCCGTAGGTGAAGATCTCCCAGAGCACAACCCCGAAGCTCCACACATCACTCTCAGTGCTGAACTTGCGGTAAAGGATACTCTCAGGTGGCATCCAGCGAATGGGTAGCATGGTCCGGCCTCCCACCTGCCGAGATGGACATCACATCCAGTAGGGGCAACCACAAAGCCATGCCCACCGTATTAAATAGACAGAAGGTATACCAGGGCCAGGGCTGAGGGACCAGTAGATGAGATAGTTTTCTACCCAGGGCTGAGGTGCTGAAAGGGATCAGGGGCCAAAGGCCGGAGCCCACACTACTAGAGGAAGAGGAGGGCCAGTCGGCCAGTGCAGGATCTCACAAATTCCAAGCCAGGGTGTGTACAGTATGGATGCTGGGGAGCACTTAGGGACCCTTACACGGTAATAGTCTGTGCTGTAGATGTCCCTGCTCATGCCAAAGTCTCCAATCTTGACCACTAGTCCCTGACCCACCAGACAGTTGCGTGTGGCCAGGTCTCGGTGCACAAAGTGCAGGCTGGCCAGGTACACCATACCGGCAGCCACCTGGCTAGCCACAGCCAGCAGCTGCCCAAGGCCCAGAGGACCAGGAGCCACATCCTCACCACCAGCCAGCAGCTTTGCATCAGGTCCATGGGACCTGAGGAAGACAAGAGAAGGAAAAGCTAAGAGGAAGGGGGAGGAACTGGGAGGCCCAGGAGCTGTGGAGGGGATGCCTAGAATAGGGTAAGATGGTGCTCACTTCAGCAGCACATGTACTAGAATTGGATGTGATGAAGGAAGAGAAGGGGGAGGCAGCTGTCTGGAGAGTTGGGGTAAGGGGGAAACAGGGTTATGTTTCCCCATGACCAACCCCACCCCCAAGGGTATTAACTCCATAGTCCTCGGAGAAACTCAGCCCCAGCCTCCAGCTGCCCCTAGTCCCCATTATTGCTGTCACAGCACTTAGGCACAGTCTTTGCTAAGCTGAGCTGTTTCTGCTCCCTAGCCCACTCTGCCCCATGAAACGAGCCTCCTCCAGCTCCAGAGTCCTCTTTGAATCTCCTGTCATTGTCCCTCCACTTTTGTCCTTAGTGTTCAGCTATTCCTTGGATGCTTTTCCTTTGCAAAGGTTTCCAGTGGGCACCACAGCCCCCAAGTCTGGGCTGTCCTGATCACTTGGTGTCACTTCCCAAATACTTCCCCTTCCTAGCTTTCTTTCTACTGGTTGCTTTGCTAGCAATGCCTTTCCCAATGTGTCAAGTGTTTGCTGAACACCTCTGAGGCCCGTGCACTGGAGTAGAGAATGAATAAGCACACTCCAGGGGGAAAACAGAGAAGGCTTCTTAGAAGGAGGGGCATTAAAACTGAGACTGGATCAAGAGGCAGAGAAGTAAGTCAGGGAAAGGAGGCGGGGCCAGGAGGCAGCATAGCTGAGAGGGAGGTCCCACGTGTCATCAGAGGAAGCTGGAAACACAGAGGCCCAAGCCTCCTGCCCACAGCCTTTCAGGCCTGCCTCGAATTCTCTCTTCCTTCCTGGTGCTCCAAGGAGGATCGCTAGCTGCTCCTCACACAGCCTGGGTCCCATTTGATAACATCTCTCTAGCTAGGCCTGCACCCTGTTGGGAAACGAGAAGATAGCTCTCCATCGCCTGCCCTTGACGCTGGCTCTCCATGCACCTGAGCCACTCAGTGCCCCTCAGGGATCCACTGTCCCAGGGTACACTCCTCAAGGTCTCTGAGTCCTAGCGACTGCACACATGAGCCTTCACTCCCTAGAGCTGCTGGGAAATCACACTAGGAGCAACAGCTGTGCATTGCTTTCTCACTCAGAACCACAGCTTCCTCCCTCCCAGCTGCCTCCTGGCTCTGCCTCCTTTCCCTGACATCCTTCTCTGCCTCTTGACCAGAGTCTCAGTTTTAACGTCCCTCCTTCCAGAAGCCTTCTCTGTCTTCATTCCCCTGGTGTGTGCTCTTGGCCAGAAAGGAAGGTTCACAGACATGGTGGCTGATTGTGAACCCTGGTATTCCCACTAGCTAACTCTGCCTGATCCTTATGGCTACCTTGGGGGAGGAGGACTATTACATCCTGTATCTGAGGGTAGGAGTTATGCTAGAGAGCCATCCTTCACTTCCTATGTGCCCTTGGGAAGGTCTTGTCACCCCAAGTCTTCTTGTGAAGGCAACACAGCTCTCAAAGTGATTATAAGTATCAGAAACTAAACATCAGAGTTTTGTGTGACATCCTTCAAATATAAACCACTTATATACTTAGAGACTGAAAACACAGCACTGCAAAGCACACAGAACACAGAAGGGACCTGCTGGCTGCTTAGGGGCAGCATCCTCCATGCCACATCTCCCTGCAGGCCTCTTTATGCACATAAATGCACAGACACTCTTACAGAACCATGGTCCCAAAGCTCAGAGCTCTGACCTCTAGCAACTGTCCCCAGACATGCCCACATTCACACACCTGCCCACTCTGCTTCCCTGGGGGTGGGAACTGTGCCTTTCTGACCCTTCCTGGGATCTCCCCCTCAAACAGGCAGATGAGCAAAGATACTCTTGCGGGGAGGGGACCGAGGACTGAGTCGGGGCTGGGTTCTTGTACCGGAGAAAACGGTTGAGGTCCCCATGACGCATGTACTCAAAGACCATGAGCAGCGGGCGACCTTCAGTGCAGACCCCAAAGAATCGCACGATGTGCTGGTGCTGGAGCACAGTGAGCAGCTCCGCCTCCCGCTGGAAATCCTGCCGAGCACTTTCAGATGCCTCCTTCAGTGCCTGGAAAGGGAGGGGACCCCAACCCCCTCAAGTCTTATTCCATTCAAATACCCCCCGATCCTGCCATGATGGTGCTCTGAGGGACACAGGCCAGTAGTCCTTACCAGGACCATAATCTCACCTTGACAGCCACCAGCATCTTGTCCTGCTCATGCAGAAGGTTGTAGCATTCAGCAAGGAAGACCTTTCCAAAAGCTCCCTCCCCTAGCTCCCACTTGAGCACAATGTCCCGGCGTTTGATGTGATGGACACCTGGGAGGGGCTTGTAAAATCAGAAGGCAGCCCTGGCATGGGCAGGATAGGGCAGTGGTAAGGGCAGTGCAGCCACAGGAAATGGGGTGTGGGTGGGTGGAAGGATCTGGCCAGGAAGAGCCCATTGTGGGAGATATGGCTCTGAGCAGGGCTGGAGCCAAGAGCCATGCTAGACTTTGAAGTAGGGTGTGGACAGACCTGGGTCAGCACAATGATGGCCCAGGGGCTTTACAGAGATGACAGACACACACACCATGCTCACGCTCGCCTACTGTAACACAGTTTCTCACAGGCATCACTGAAGTACTGAGGGTTCTCCATGATGTGACCCTGGAGTCCGGAGCCTTTGCCCTCACTAGGGGAAAGAGAGCTGCCACCCAATGTCATGAAATGTAGGGACATGGCCAGCCCATCCTCTGGGGCCAGCACAGCAGGGCCTGGGGAAGAGACACACCAGCATGGAAAATCACAGCCAAGGCACCGTCTCCATCCTTACTCAGACTAGCTGGAATATTGCCCGGCTCCCCCCTGGCTAACTTGAAGGAGGGAAAAAGCAAGACAGTAGGCAGGGAAGGGAAGCACAGGGCCTCTTTTGACTAGCCCCTGACATCAAAGTGCTCTCCTGCTCCTCACAGAGCCAAGCCCTCCAGACACACACAGTGTTTGTCACAGTCACCAATGAATAGCTGCTGTCTCTCAAACGACCCTGCCCCAGCCCAGCACACAGACAGCCTGAGTCCCACAGATAGAAGCCCTAGGGCAGTCCTCTACTTCCAACTCACGGTTGATCCCAAATTTGCTTCTCTGTCCACATTTGTTGAGCACAAGGAGCAGGGCAGAAAGGAAGAGGGCAGCAGAGACGGCTAGACCCACAGCCACGGAGACCTAGAAGTAAGGTCAGTCCTAAAGGTTTCAGTACTCTCGCATAGATTCATCCTACAGAGGAGTCTGGAGCCAGGCCCCCAGCCCTGTTCCCTGCTTTCCTAGTGACCTCAGCCTGGCTGGGGAAGCATCTAACCAAGCCTCAGGACACAACAGACTGACTGTCCTGCTCTAGTTCCAAATGACAGGCAAAGGAGCCATGCCCGACGGCCCCATTCCACGTCCCCCATCAGCTCCCACATTCCAGCTCACCCCAAAAGGTGTTTCATCTTTCTTCTCCACTGGGTCTCTTGATGTGCTGTTCGTGTCTGTGGAGACACAGGGCACAAAGGGTGGGCCTTCATATAGTGTCATGTCTCCTCCAGCAGCTCCCCACCCTGGCCACAGTTCAGGGACCCAGCTAGCTGTCCCCTCTGCTTCAGCTCTGAGACAACACAGCTGCCCTCCAGCCCAGGCAACTCACCCACTGGCGAGAAGGAGACTGCAGCAAGAAGGAGGAGAGAAAGCGATCAGAGGGGGAGCAGTGGGCCCTGCCCTCCAGGATGCTCTTTATGGGGTGGGGTAGGCTGCTGGGCCTCAGGAAAGAGGGAGCTGGAGCTGCCTGGAGCGCACAGCCTCTCTTCAGCCTGACAGATGGACTCAAACAAGCTCAGGACCTCAGCAGGCCTGGCTTGAGAGAGGGGCAAGGAGGAAGCATAGAACTGGCTACCAGCTCTTTTGTCCAGGACAAAGGACTCTAGCTCTGGGAACCAGGACCGTGGCAGACAGAGGTCAGACCTCCCTAGATGACTGGATCTCCACCCAGGTGTCTCCCAGGAGCAGGGCAGGGTTCAGGGCAGCTCTCACACCAGGGATGGGGTCCTCAGGGTTGAACTCAAAAGGGTTGTCCATAAAGGCAGCCATGATGGAGTCAGCAGCCTGGCCATAGGCATTGGCAGCCAGCAGTGTGTAGTTCCCATTGTTGACATGGGTGGGCTGGTTGAGGCGCAGGCAGCCGTGCCGCATGGTCTCATTCGTCAGTGTCGACTCCAAGAACTGAGTGAAGATGAAGCTGGTCTCGTTGAGCACTGAACCGTTGAAGAGCCAGCGCAGAGAGGGTGCCGGCTGCCCGTCCACAGAGAAGGGTATGCACCAGTGGTGCTGTTCCACCGCCACGCCCAGGCGCACACTGGCTGGGACTGTGGAAAGAGGGCACATGACAGGAAGTGGGAAACTGGCAGGAAGGAACCCAAGGAAAGGAGAGATCAGGGATAGTGTCAGGAGAAAGTCAGCAGGTCCTAAGGAACTCTCTAGGAGACCTGTTTGGAAGAAAGTTAGCAGATGACACTGAAAGGGACAGCAAAGGGACAAAAGGGCTTAAGGAACACAGCAGGCGCCCAGAACAGGTCTGATGGTACTGGTCTGCCAGTCAAACTACTTGGGAGGCAGGAGGGTCCAAGTTCAAGGCCTGAGTAACTTAGACAGACTGTGTCTCCAAGCAAATAGACAACGGCACTAGGGTGTGGCTCAGGAAGAGAGCCCGTGGTCGGCTGGGACACCCCAGGACAGCTACAGCGCTAAAGAAAAAGAAAAGAAAAAAGAATGAAAAATAATAAAGAAACATGGCTTTGAGACAGTCACAGTCTTAAAACCAAAAGCCCCTCAATAATAGAAAAATATATATGTGTAACATATGTGTATAAACACATATAAATTTATGGGAATTTTTACCAGCGTTCATACCATGAAGGAATTATAGTTACTTTCATTGTCACAGATGGATTTCATAAATATGAGATTGGACAAAATAAAATAGATAAAATATAATACATACAGTAAGTTTTCATTTATATAATGTGTAAAAACAAAATTTTACTAATAGAGAAAACAGACATGTAGAAAAGATCTTTTTGTTGTTGTTTGGGTTTTTGGGGTTTTTTTTTTTTTTTTTTTTGGTTTTTCAAGACAGGGTTTCTCTGTGCAGCACTGACTGTTCTAGAACTCACTTTGTAGACCAGGCTGGCCTTGAACTCACAGAGATCCGCCTGCCTCTGCCTCCCGAGTGCTGGGATTAAAGGCGTGCGTCACCACTGCCCAACCCAAGTGCTTTTAAACAATAGAAAATGCTGTAACTGCTCAATTCCCAGCCCCTGTGGAAAATTATTTTCTCAAGGAACATAAAAATTAGGATGGAGAGATAGAGCTGGGACTGACAGAGGGGGTCTTACAAAGTCCTGGCAAGGGTAAGTCTTGCTTACAGTGTGCATGTCAGCTAGGTGTGGAAATTCTGTCATCCCTGCAGTTCACTGAGGCAGGAAGATCGTGAGTTCCAGGACTGCCTGGGTTCACTGCAAGACTCTGTCTCTAAATAAGTCAGTAACTAAATAATGTGTATGCTTGGGGCTGGAGAGATGGCTCAGAGGTTAAGAGCATTGCCTGCTCTTCCAAGAGGTCCTGAGTTCAACTCCCAGCACCACATGGTGGCTCACAGCCATCTGTAATGAGGTCTGGTGCCCTCTTCTGGCCTGCAGGCATACACACAGACAGACTATTGTATACATAATAAATAAATAAATATTTAAAAAAAATAATGTGTATGCTTACTGTGCATAACTACATGTATTTCACAATAAAAGAGAAATGATGCTGGAACATTGATTAAAGATCATTTGTTGGCAAAGCTAGAGAAATTACGCAACAAGCATTAAAAGGAATTCAAGAGAGGAATTCCCCTCTTTAAGGTTGCTTATCTGTGGCTGCACCCCCTCCATCAAACCAAAGCTTGTCTAAGAACAAGATGCAGAACTGACGTAAGTCTCCTTCACTAAAGTCCAGCCCTGAGCTCATTCTACTTGTGATGCTCAACCTGTGCAAATGTCAGCCTAAGCTGGAAATTCACTCCTGGGCCAGAGGAGACTTCACCAGTTATGAAGTGGTTATCCCAGACCTAGACAAAAGCCTAAGGGACATAAACGAATAAGAAGGTAGGACAAAAGCCTTACAGAGAAACAGGGCATGAGGCCAGCCTGCAGCTGGTGCTGAAGGCCTCAGGTAGCAAGCTTGGGCAGTGGGCCAGAAAGAAATCCATCTCTAACCCTCTGGCCTTGAGGAGCCTCCAGGACTTCCCAAGCAGGATCAGGTTTTCGTGGGAATCTGGGAACAGCTGGGAGGGAGCAGCTGTAGAGATGCCCACTCATCCTCCCATCTACCCCCTCTCTTCTCAGGGAAGAGGAGATGAGTGGGGGTGGGTGCAGGGGCTGTCACAGGGGCTTACAGGAGACGCTGACTTGGGCAGAGACCTCAGCCCGGCCCACATCATTTTCTGCCCAGCACGTCACATTCTTCTTGTTGAGGTCACTGGTGACATTGACCAGGGTTAGCCCCAGGGATGGCAGATTTTCAGATTTCTGGAACAGGGAAGAAAGAGACATCAGAAGGGTTTCAGCAGGCATAGGAAGGAGGCAGGGGGACAGAGTTGATATATTTGGGAGCCCTATGACCCCATATGGAAAGAGGGAGGGCTGGGGGAAACAAGAGAAGGGAGCAGATCTGTGGCAGAGAAATGGCCTCCTTTGCAGTTTGTAGAGTCAGAGAACTCTCAAGCACAGACAACAGCCTCAAAATAGGTAGTTAGTACTCTAAAATGGAGGGTGCAGCCAAGGGGCCAGACAGCTGCCACCTTCTCATGGAGCTCATCAGAGGGCCAAGGAGAACCTTTCCAACTCATTCGTGGCTCGTGAAGTTCTATCAAACTCAGTCTCAGGCCAAGGAAAGGCAGAAACAAAGGGACTGCAAACTGGTTGTAGCTAGAAGCAGCTAAAGGAACAGCAGCCCATCACTTCCTTTGGCAAAGGAAAACGTTGCCAGTGGTGGCACTGGAGAGGTGAGTGACTGATTTGAAATCACCACCAAAAGATTAAATCTAGGTCCAATTATCTTCCTAAGACACTATGGCTGCACCACGTGCAAATCAGATGGCCTCTCAAGAAGTCTCAGTCTTGAGTTCAGTGAGTGCTTCTAAGCTGGAGTAGGCAGAATGTTCCGATTTCCTACTCACCACACCCAGAAACTGAGTCTCAGCATGTAGCCCTAGCTGGTCTAGAACTTACAATGTAGACCAGGCTAGCCTCAGACTTAAATATCCACCTGCCCCTGCCTCCCGAGTGCTGGGACTAAAGGCGTGTGCTACCACCACCCATTGACTTCAGAGGTCTTGGTCACAATTTTACTGGGCTCTGACAGTGGGCTGTGCCCATCCAGAAATTAGGAAGTTGAGGGATGAGGATGTTCAGTTAAGGGACTCTCACTGTAAAAGGAGAATCAACTCCAATTGGTGGAGACCCCTAGGGAAAGTAGGGGCAGCTCTTCCCACTCAGAGTGCAAGGTCACTGAGAATGAGTAACAGAAGGGTCCAGCAGAGGAGAGTCTGATGCCTGCGTGTGGGGACATCTTCAGACTGTCTCAGCCATCTCTTTAGGGAAGTGACTGTCTCCAAATCTCCCATAGGAAAGGCACACCCGACCTGGGGAGTGTTGAGAGCATTGAGCAGCCAGTTCCAACACAGCCAGAACTACACATCCCAGAACTCTGCAGGGGTTCTGAAGTCAGCTGTAGCTGCTGTAGGCCTGTGGCCAGCTTGAGAACAGATGCAAGGGCTGGGAAGATGCTCAGGTAAGAGAGATGGAGGCATGGAGGGTGTCAAAGGGCCGCCATGGCTACCTCATCTTACAAATAAGAAAACCCAGGACAGGCTCCAAAGCTACAGAGAAACCCTGTCTCAAAAAAAAAACCAAAAAATAAAGAAAACCAAAATGCAGGTAGAAATAGGGACTGTGTGTGTGTGTGAGTGTAAATTATTCCAAGAAGTATTTAGTGAGGACTGAAGGGACGGCTCAGTATGGGGAATCAGAGTTTGGATTCCCCAGGACCCACATCAAGCGGGACTCAGCATCACGGTCCTATAACTCCCATGATCCATACGTGAGATGGGAGGCAGAGCCGAGAAAGTCTCTGGATGCTCACAGACAAGCAGTAAAGAATGAAATGGCAATGAGGATGGACATCTAGGTTAGTCCTCTGACCTCACGTTTGTGCCAATGCACACGTATGTACAGATTTTACAAAAATAAGCAGTGAGAGCTGGAGTCAGTTGCCCTTTGCTGTTTGTGTTCAAAACATGCCCAAGAGAATACTGCTTCCTGAGTGTCCAGGAGACTCCAGAAGCCCTAGTAATTGGCTCTGGGTATGGAACACAGATCCTGTCCTGTCCCCAGGCCTCAGTTTCCTAAGCTAGGAAAAGAATCTATGGGAAGAATGGCCTGTCAGACCCCTCCTGGGTCTCACATGAGAGCTACAGTTCCCTCTCTTGCAACCAGCATTTGCTCAAAGATGGAGCCCAAGACCTAGGGTCCAGTAGACCTGCCCTGAGGACCCCACTGTCATCCCTGCTAGCATGAGGTCTGAGCTGTTTCTGTTCTTCCAGTCCCCCTGGCCTGATCTTTGCTGCCTTTGAGGGGACAAAGTCTTCTCACCTTCACTGTGGCTGTCCCTTCCAGCTCTGTGAGGATCCAGCCAGCCTGCTGCAGGGCCTGCCCCTCCACCTGGCACTGCAGAAACACGTCATCCCCTACTTCCACAGAGTCGTTGGGCGTCTGGATCTTCACTGTTGGTACACCTGTCACCCAGAGTATGGCGTAACATTAGAACCTACGAGTGGGCTTGTGAGTCTCACCCTGCTCATGATGCCAAATCTAAGCAGTACATCCAGCCTCCAGGGTCCATAACCTTTGCCAATGCTACCCCAAGTCCCTCCAGGCAGACCCCAGGCTTGCCCATCCTACAACAGCACCTACCACAACTGGTGTTGTGTCTGAGTGGGAGTAACTGGTCCCCAGGCCCAGATCCCTGGAGTTCCTGTGTATGTACACCACACAGACCCTCCTGCTCCCAGCGCTGGAGCCAGTACAGAGCACAGGAACAGAGCAGTGGGTTCCCTGACAAGGTCCTGTTGGGTAGGGTGAGCCAGGAGTCAGGAAAAGAGGAGCCAGGAGGTAGTGCTCTGGAGATGGCTGGATACAAGGGGTCTAAGCAGAAGGGGCCAGTAACAAGACTTTGTTACTAAAAGAAATAAGGGCAGACTGCTATAGATGGTAGCCTAGGGCTTCACGGAGTCCCTTCACCCTAGCTCTGAAGTGAGAAGTCAAGCATGGCGATGAGAAGGGTATCTTGCCGTGGTCTACAGGCTTCAGGTGCCCATCACCCTTGTGGACTATTGTGTGTACTGAGAATCGGGCTACTGTCCTCAGGCATCACGGTGACCTGTAGTGTGTTCAACACAGCTCTGAGCCTAGCCTCTGAACACACACAGCTACTCATCCACGCTGGCTGCCCAGCCCAGCCCAGCATAGTCCCTGCCTTGATGGAGGGAAGTGAATGACAGACACGTGAGCATCCCCAGTGTAAGCTCACAGACACAACACAGTCTCCAAAGATACCCCACCTCCCACCCCCTCCCCTGTTCCACACAGACACAGTAACATGGAGACACAAACACACACATATCACACACACTGACCCCTTGCCCTGCCCCTGCCCGCACACTCACAGGTCCTGCAGGGAGAGGCCTTGCACAGTTTTCCAGGAAAGGGACTCCAAAGCATTGGAGGACAAATTCCTGTGGGAGGACAGATGCCCTGAGCCGGTGACCTCACTCTGACCCAGTCTGAGGCAGAAGCACGGAGACTGCCCCCCTCCCCCACACCTCGCCTCCAGTTTAGGCAGTTAGAACAGGCCCAGGGAAGTGCTGTGCCTGTGGGAATGTGGGAATGTAAGAATGTCCTGGGCAGGTAAGTCTCTGAGTATAATCTTCTCCTTGGGACAAGAAGGGTTAATTCCACTTAACCCCCTCCCTGACTGACCCCAGGGAGAGGAATCCAAGGGAACAGCCGGTTGCCCTCCCCCCACACCTCAGCCCCAGCTGGCGAAGTGCTGAGGCCACAGCTGGGGTAAGGGGCTCCATCTGTGTTCCCCACCAAGGAGGAGAGGAGGATCTAGGCCCTCACAACCCCCTCTCCTGCCTAACCTCAAGACAGGGACGTCAAAGTACTTCCTCAGGACCCCCCCCCCCCCCCCGCTTCCTGTTCCTCCAAAGACACTTCAAGCAGGAAGAGACCGGGGCCATAGCTTCCTCAGGTAAAGGAGAGAGCACCCAGCTGGGGCTCTGAGAGACATGCCCTAACCATCCTTGACTTGCTGCAGACTGGGTTGGATGGGAACCTCACAAAAGGCCTCAGCACACCACCACCTTGGAGACAGATTAGAGGTGGGTGCTGTCATACCTGTCCTGCCATGTATAGCCAGATGACCTCAGTCAAGTTCCCAGAATCCTCACCTATAGAATGGGATTGTCCCATCTCTGCCCCAGTTTGGTTGCACGCTCACTGGCATGGGAGTCATGAATTCTCATTAAGAACACATTTAAAGTTCTCTTTAAAGTTTTGTTGCTGCTGTTGCTCCTTTGTTTTATTGAGAACAAAGGCTGGCCTGGAACTTGCTGTGTAGTCATGTATGACCTGGAACTTCTGATCCTCCAGTCTCCACCTCCCCAGTGTTAGGGTTACCGGAATGTCTGTGGTGGTGGAGATCAAACCCAGGGCTTTGTGAAGAGTGGGCAAATGCTCTACCCACTAACTGAGCCATATTTCCAACCCTAAGTGTACATTTTAAAGCCAGGACATACAATGGGGACACAACATCACTCTTGTGGTTAAATCCCCGGACCCATCAAAGAGTTTAGAGGACCCAACCCAACTCTGTGAATGACAGGCCTCCAACCCAGGGAGGGACTGCCAAGGGCCCTAACTGAATCTTCTATCCACTCCATGTCCCTCTTGGTCCTCTATAGGACAAGTAGCTGTAACTCTCAGGAATGAGGATGGTGAGGAGTAGCAGAAAGAACAACGGGCCACCACTGGGGCCAGGTCAGTACACTCCACAGGACAGGAGCTGAAATTTTGACCAGAATCCAGGGGTCTTACTCCTTGTCCCTCAGCCCTGCCCCCACCGACCCAGCCTAGCCACTCACAGGTGACTGAGCCGAGGAGTAAAATGGAAGGCATCTGGGGCCACAAAGCGGAGGCCACTCTTCACGATGGTTCTAGGGAAGGGGTGAGAGGAATTTAAGCCCTGCCCTCTGCCCACCCAGGCCAGATAACCCCGTGGAGTCGCACACCCCTCTCCATCCCTTAGTTTCCACAGCTACCTGGACCCCCTCAAACCTCTGAGCCTCCACCCCCTCCCAGATTCTCAGGTCTTCTGAGACTCCAATATATGTGGGCAGCCACCACCCTGCGCCCAGACCCGCCTTAGTCCTCACAGGCTTCTCAATTCCCCCAGGCCCTGCAAGTCCCCGAACTCCAAGCGTTTCAGATGCTGCTGGTTCTCCACATAGCTGTAGGGAGAAGGGTGGTCAGCAGGGTTAGAACCTCAGTGGAACGACCCCATATCCCCCATCCACACCTCCCCCACACAGACCCATTTCACACACCCGTTCATGCACATGTCCCCACATGCCGACACGACTTATAAATCACACAAGGGCATATATGCATGCATGCACCCTCACCTTTACAAACATGCAGACTCTCACATGCCTCCTGAAACACATATGTAAGTATACAGAAGTACACGGGGATACTCTCCCAAGGACACACATGAGCAAAGCTCACATAAACGTCTCCCATGCATACACAGATGAAGAGATGTAAATACACGTTAGTCAGTGCACACTGCCATTCTCAACTTGGGGCTCCACTTTTACAGAAGGCCCTCGGTGCTGGTGCTCCACCCGCTGCTAAGGATACCCCAATTGTCATGCTGATGTGTCCTCTTAAACATGGCTCAGAGGCTGCTATCTGGGTTCATGGACACAATCACACACACACACACACACACACACACACACACGTGCCCACGCACACACACACCACCTGCTCTGTCCCCTCAAAACCTTTGGTTCTTCCCCACAGCAACCCTCTACTCTCCCTTCTCCAGCACTTTTCCAAAGCAAGCAAAAAGCATTGAGCTGTTGGGGACCCCCCTAGCCCCTCCTTAATCCATGAAAGACCCAGGAGAGGAGGGAGGAGCATGGAGCTGATGGAGTCAGTGTGTGGCTGAAGAGAGATGAGATACAGTGTGAGGCGTAGGAAAGCTGAATGGGGTGACAGAAGGACAGACAGGAGTCACAGAGACAGAGATAAGGACAGAGAACTGGGGAGGCAAAGGGAGAAAGAGGAGCAAGCAGCATGGCGGGGGAGGGGGAAGGGACTGTGGTTGCAGTCCTATCTGTAGATCTGGCATCTGGGAGTCCCTGGGAACTCACTCCCATGTCCTCTGCAGTGGCATGCCCATGCTCTCCTCCCCTCTCCCCACCCTCATTTGTGGCATAGGCCCCAACTCACTAACAGTTCTCAGGACTCCTCTTTTCTAGGCTTTTCCTTTGTAAAAGGGCAGCAAGGGAACAAGCTCGGTTCAAGGTCCCCCGTGCTTCCCTGATGGCAGCCTTGACCCCAATAGGATGGCGCATGTCCATCCTCGCCCTGGAAACCTAAGGACTTGCTTCCCAGTTGTCCTAAGGGTTTCAAGCTATAGAGAGCCAAGGAGCTGGGTAAGTGTGAGCTGTCAGGCAGTGTGCTCCATGCAGCCTCGTTTGTTCAGATTCATAATCAATCTGTCTATTCGAGTCCATTAGCTCCTCGTTAGCAATGCGGGTGAGGGAGGAGGGGAGAGAACTGTGCAGGAGGAGGCAGGAGGACTGGGCCCCACCCAGGGGGACCTCTCAGCTCCCCACCCTGCCAATCTCCTCTTCTACAGCCCTGGCTTGCCCGCTGCCCCTGTTCCTGGGCTAGACTCTCTTGGAGCCTGGAAAGGCTCTAGGGGATGAGAACACTGAGGGGAGCAGTCAGGAGCCTGGACTCTGGTCTGAATCCACAGGCCTGAGAGCAACAAGCTAGACCTCATGCAGGAGCCCAGGCCAGACCAAGACAAGGCCATCTCCTCTTTTGTTGGTCTCCCTAGAGCCATTAGAAAGAGACTGAGTATCTCTGTTAATTACCACAAGATGCCTGAGTAACTGGGTGCCAATCACTGCAGACTGAATACTCAAGTATTTTCCAGCCATCACTATGTGATGCAGAGTCCCTTCAGGTCAATTATACTCTCAACGTTCTCACTAGCTGCTAAAAAGTACTCGAGTATTTTGTAGCCAATTATTGCAGAATGTTCAAGTACTGCAGAGCCGAAGCTCTGCACCTGGAAGAAGGAGAATCTCTCGGCAACCACCCTGACTCCCTGATAAAGTGGGAGACACTGGTGAAAGGGGAGAGGGAGGAGAAGCAAAGGGCTTACATTTCCCACATCCAAATTAAAAAGTCTTGGGGTCAGTGGAAAGGAAGAAAAGGTCAGACAGCGAACTGGTTCCTCATCAACTCCGGCTCAATCACAAATCCAGAGAATACCTAGATTCGCTGGTCATGACAAGGAAGAGGTTGGGGACTGGCTTCCCCCTAAGAAAGAGAAGATGGCAAAGGTGCACAGTGCCAAATTCTCCACAACTAACCAATCCTCCAAAGGGCAGAATTTGGGCTCTTGAATGAACCCCACCAAGAAGCTCCTAGATCGCTGGACCAAGCCCTGGTCTACCGAGTTTCCCTCTTGCTCTGCCCCAAGCCAGCAACCCAGCTACCCTTAATCCTGGGCGACATCCAGACAGTGACTGTGCCGCTTTGCCAGGGTGGTGGCAGCAGCAGCAAAAGCCGCTGCAGCACAGCCAAAGGCTACACGTGCCAACCTCCTACAGCCGCCAAGTCTGACCCCTCAAGGCAGAAGTGAGTGCGCGCCCTCGGGGAAGGGCTGTGCCCTCTTGATGCCGCTTTCCTTCCCTGCCACACACTCACAGCTCCGTCAGGTTCCCGGCGCCCCGCAGGCCACGGAGGGTATCCAGGGTTCCTGCCCTGGTGCAGCGCAGCCCCGAAGAGCCCACGGGGCAGCAATCCTCACGACAAGATGCGGCGCAGGCAGAGGCCAGCATCAGCGAAGCCAGCAGGCCTCCTAGCCCCGCGGCCCGGTGATGCCAGCCCAGCTGCCCGCGCCGCTGGCCTCGCAACATCGCGGCGGCGCCCGCCAAGCTCGGGCAACGCAGCCGTCCGTGCGCTCTTAGCTGCCGCCGCCCGGCCTCGCGCGACACGTGCGTGGGGCGGTGTTAAAGACCAGCCACCAGGAGAGGGCGGCACCCGCAACCACGCCCCGCCCCGCCCCGCCGCGCCGGTCGATGCCCCCAGTGCCCCCTCCCCTTTCGGGGCCCTAATGCCAGATAGCCTCACTAATGTCCCTCCTGTCTGCAGGAGACCTGGGGCGGGGGATTGCCACAGAATGCCTCACAATTGTCTTCTGAGATTGGGGCAGCGGGGAAGGGTGGGGAGTGGGGGAGCTAGGAAGCTGATACGTATTTCTCCCAGTAAAACAGCTGCATTTTCAGATTTGCGGGAAGAGCAAGGAGAAGGTTGAAGTCCAGGTCATCCCAGTGCTCTTCTTGCCTAAGAGAGTGTGCATGTCACTTGGAATAAATTTGATGAATGATCTCTAGACGCTAGTAAGGAAAGGGAGAGAGCCCCAGAATGACTGGATGCAGAACCTGGGGAGGAAAATAGAAGGGGCAGAGAAGAGTTCTCTGAACACAGCTGGATGGAGAGTGGAAAGTGGAGACTACTCGGTCCTCAAGAGGCCACAGGGTGGCGCTAGAAGCCCTTGCGCCCGCAGTGTGCTCCGGGCCTGGGTCTTCGAGCGCCGGGGAGCGCGGTTCGCAACCTTACTAGGTTGTGCCTTGTGTCAATCCCCAAACCCAGCCAGCCAGCTAGGGCTGGGTACCAGAGTTGGGTAGGGCCAAACAGAGCAGGACTGGCATCGATCGCCGTCCTGACAAGTGCATCGATTTTTGAGTGGAGAAATTAATAGATCTCTTAGCTCTTCGGACTTGGGAGTTGCCCGCGGGTAGAGCTGGGAGCCGTAGGCCCCTGGTATTTGTGAACTTGGGAAGTCCCAGGATCCCAACATTCAGGTCATCAAAGGGCAGGTATCGCTCATTGGCCTTCCTGGCTGCAAGTCTGTAAGTCTCACGTTTAAGAGAGGAGGTAGGTAGGTACTGGGAGTGACCGGAAGTGAGTAGAACCCAGTAATCCAGGGAAGGATAAATGGTCCTAGTGGCAGGTAGCTTTCCGTGCCAGGTCCAAGCCTCCACACGAGTATGCACATACAGAGACCCACCAACTATCCGGAATTCTTAAAAGGAACCAAACGAAGGAGTAATCTTACAGAGAGATGGCTCTTCTCGGGATCTGAGCCTGAACCAAGGGACTTGGCAGGGACACACCCCGCACCAAGAAGTTATAGTCAAAGTAGCCTCGAGAGGCTGGGAGGGGCTTCTAGAGGCGAAAGTCTAATATCTCCAGGTTCCACAAGCAGAGTCCGACCTGGGGATGCGGGAAGTCACCCTCTAGAGTGTCAAAGCACCTGTTGAACTCCAGAACTTGCGTTCCTCAGACCACAGCACCCAGTTGCTGCCTCCACATCTGTAGCTAGCAGAGGCGGTGCCAGAGGTGCCAGAGAGACGCTGCCAAGATTTCTTGGCCCCCAACCCCTTCGGCATTTTGGCCTTATTTTCCCCAACACATCTGTCCCCCACCTCCCTCAGTTGACAGGCTAAATATTTTTACTTGACTTTGTGGGAGGGGCGGAGAGAACAGAGAAATCCGCACAAACCAATCCGTTTCTGGAAAGGGCGGGAGCTGGGCGAGGCCCCTGCGTTCCTGCCGCGAACGCTAGAAGTCTGTACTCTCAGTAGGGTGCGGAGTCTCAGGGTGGAGTCTTGCGCTCCTCTTGACTCTGCCACAGCCCTGGGGCGCTCCCGGGGCTTTCTCTCCGCCTCCCCTAGCGCGACTGTCCCCTGAACCTTCGTGTTCTGAATTCTGGCTCATTTATTTCCTCTGGAAGCCTCTCTGAGGGTCTCCTGCTTCTGACTGCATCGCCCTCTGTTCCAGTCTCTGTCTCTGAAGCTGTGTTCAGCTGCCTGGCACAGCATTTGTTTCCTCTGGTCCAAATTCTTTTCTGTCTTGGCTGTCTCTACTTGAGATTTCCAGTCCCTTTGCCTCTGTACCTCACTCCCCACCCCGGAACCTGGGTCTGCATCCCATGAGACCCTTTCTCCCAGCAGGACACCTGGAGGACACTCAGGGCTGAGATGATGGCAGTGCCTGCTCTGTGGCCCTGGGGAGTACACTTGCTTATGAGCCTGCTGTCTTTGGGATCTGGCCTGGACACAATAGAGGGTGAGTTCCCAGCAACGTCTTTCTGACCCCATCTCGCTCCCAGAAAACTTCTATGTTGTCTTTGTTTGGTTTGGTTTTTCGAGAAAGGGGTTCTCTGGCTGTCCTAAAACTCACACTGTAGACCAGGCTGGCCTTTAGAGAGCCACCTGCCTCTGCTGGGATTAAAGGCATGCTCCACCGCCTCTGGCTTCTTTATTTATTCTTTATTGGAACTTAATGACTAGGGCTAGCCCTCAAAAGGACTTTTCACTAGGGGAAAAAAAATCTTATATGAAGAGTTTCTCTCTCTCTCTCTCTCTCTCTCTCTCTCTCTCTCTCTCTCTCTCTCTCTCTGCTTCCTAAGAGTTAAGGAGTTAGAAATTGAATGAAGCCATTGCTATTTGTGAAGCTGCGATCCCAGGAAAGTCTTAGTTTGAACCAAAGTGAGACTGTGGGAATCAGAAGTCTTCTCTAGGGCCACTAAATGATAAGGGGCAGCCTGGAACCAGCAGCTTATAGCAGGCACCATTGAAGCAATTGACCTTTTGTGCTGATAGGAGGCTCAGAGGCTGGAGAGGTGGCCCCAGGGCAGGTCCTGAGCTCCAGTTTTAGTCCAGGATCCCAACCCTTAGGATTCACCCACTGTGGGCAGTAGGGCTGCCTGAGAGAGGACTGCCTATCCTCTGTACCTCACTGCTGTTCCTCAGACACACACTTCCCAACAAAGGCGTCCAGGAAGTGTGAGTGGACCGTGCAGACCAAATTGCCTTCAGAGGGTTGCCAGAGGCTGCGGGAAACGGAAGCAACTGAAGAGGAAAGATTAAGTGTACCCCTTCATTCTCTAATCTGCCTTTGTCCTCCATACAGAGAGCTTGGGAACTCAGCACTCTGGGAATGTGAAGGGTCTTGGGATGCTCTTCTGAGTGGGGCTTCAAAGGTCAAGGCGGGGGCTTCCTTTCTGGACAGATAATACAAATGGCCTGGAGTAAGGTGCCCTCTGAAAGGGGCCAGTCACAGAAGAGTCACAATGCATGGTGATTTGCCTGAGCACCCTGCCCCTTCTGTGCCAGCACACTGCACAGCAGATGCCAGGCAAGAGCACAGTTGTCAAAATAAAGCATGCAAGTCCTGGGACTTAGTGTTTGGTCAAGGAGCACAGCTGCTGTTTCCCAGTGAGGCTTTACCTAGAGCTTGTCCTGAGGAAAAGCAGGGGTTAATCTGAAGAGGTCTTGGATTTGTTTTTCCAATGTCTCGCATTAGGGGAGCTCTGGAGAGGCTAAGGCATGATGGGAAGCGGGCGCCTGAAGGAACCCCCCCCCACCTGCCTCAAAGAACCTAATTAGCTTTCCTGGAGAGAACAGAAGTGTTTTTTCCTCTTTTGTTTGTGTGTGTGTGTGTGTGTGTGTGTATGTGTGTGTTCCTGCCTTGCCTAGTGTGTGCACAAGCAAGTGGGCATATGTGTGCACACACATCCAACAGCTGGACAGTCAAGCATCAACTACAGAGAGAAAGTACAGGGAGCCAGGCTTTCCATCCCATTTGTCCTTGAGAAGCCCTGAGCCAGGGACAGGGCTAGCCTGTATGGGAGGATGTGCGGTGTGGTGCCAATGTGGGCCATTTCTGGAGGGCCAGGTGAGGAGAGAGGAAACAGACCTGGATGTTAAACTGGAGCACTCAGATTGTGCTTTCTCCGAAGACCTGCAGGCTCTCCTCAGGAGCAAGTGGGACTAAGCATCCAGCCCCTATAAGGAACTTAGCCTGAAGGCCTTGAGAACAGAGGGGAATGGACTAGGTCCCAAAGGGAAGGGTAGAATTGGGATCCAGATGTTCCTGGCCCATAGTCCCTGAGTGCCCAGAGGTTCCAGTCCTGAGCTGGGTACTATGGGAGATGCAAACTGGACTTCTAAGCCAGAACTTTCAAGAGAATGGTGGAAATGCAGGCAGCCCTCTGGGACAGCACCACAGGTGACTCGCTGCTGAGCTCAGGCCAGAGAGCCATGGAAAGGACACCAGCCCCAGGATTGTAGGTCTAAGACCTATGGAGCCTTTCGGGTTTGAGGCTGGAGAGGTGAATGGGCAGCAGCTTGTCTACACCCCAGGATGCTGGGCTGAGGAAGTAAAATGAGGACCTTTGGCCAGGAAGAACCATGGAAAGTCCCTTCAGAGCAAAAAAACGATTTCTTACTGGGGAGCTGGCTCCCTGAGGATAGGGAGAGAAGCTCATGCTCAAAACTCACTCAGTACACACTTGGTACACACTTGGTACACACTCAGTACACATTCGGTACACAGTCAGCTCTCAGTACTCCCTCAGTACTCAGTCAGTACACACTCAGTGCACACTCGGTACACACTCAGTACACACTCGGTACTCACTGAGTATACACTCAGTATTCCCTTAGTACACACTAAGTACACACTATGTACTCAGTACACACACTCGGTACACACTCAGCACACACTCAGTACTCACTGAGTACACACTCAGTACTCCCTTAGTACACACTAAGTACACACTATGTACTCAGTACACACACTCGGTACACACTCAGCACACACTCGTACACACTAAGTACTCACTCAGTACACACTCAGTACTCCCTCAGTACACACTCTGTGCTCACTCAGTACACACTTGGTACACACTCAGTACACACTCAGTACTCAGTCAGTACTCACTCAGTACACAGTACTCAGTCAGTATACACTCGGTACACACTCAGTACATACTCGGTACACACTCAATACTCAGTCAGCTCTCAGTCAGTACTCCCTCAGTACTCAGTCAGTACACGCTCACTACTCACTCAGTACACACTTGGTACACACTCAGTACTCAGTCAGTATACACTCAGTACACACTCGGTACATACTCGGTACACACTCAGTACTCACTCAGTACACACTCGGTACATACTCGGTACACACTCGGTACACACTCAGTACTCACTCGGTACACACTCAGTACTCAGTCAGCTCTCAGTCAGTACTCCCTCAGTACTCAGTCAGTACACGCTCACTACTCACTCAGTACACACTTGGTACACACTCAGTACTCACTGAGTACACTCTCAGTACTCCCTCAGTACACACTAAGTACACACTCTGTACTCACTCAGTACACACTTGGTACACACTCAGTACTCAGTCAGTATACACTCAGTACACACTCGGTACATACTCGGTACACACTCAGTACTCACTCAGTACACACTCGGTACATACTCGGTACACACTCGGTACACACTCAGTACTCACTCGGTACACACTCAGTACTCAGTCAGCTCTCAGTCAGTACTCCCTCAGTACTCAGTCAGTACACACTCACTCAGTACTCAGTCAGCTCTCAGTCAGTACTCACTTCCTCCCAGGTACATTGTGCGTTCATTTTCTCACCAAACATTCACAGAGCCCCAATCTTGCATCAGGTACTACATACGAACCAGTATAAAGTCATGAATTAAACAAAAATTCCTGCCCTCATGAGGCTTGCAATAAGTGAACAAATGAAAAATTTACGTGTAAGTTAGCTGGGAGTCACGGGGAAACCAGATGTGGTACACAGACTCAGGAGACAGAGGCAGAAGGACAGAGTTCCAGGCTACCAGAGCTACACAGTAAGATCTCTCTAAACACCACGGGCTGGGGATGTAGCTCAATGGCCAGCACTGACCCCCAGAAAAGAGCGGGGGGAGACTGGTTTAAGCAAGATAGTGGAAGGAGCTGATTTTAGGAGCTGAAGGAGCCTTAAGGGAACACAGACATGAAGCGAAGACTCCACTGGCTTGTTTGGGAGCAGGTAGCTCTTCATCAGAGCCCAGCTTGGTACCCTCCATGCTGTGTCCTCCTACTTGCAGTTTGGTGCCCCCCTCCAGAGCTGCCAGGACAAAGTTCTTGGTCTGTGCTGTTCTCATTGCCGGCCCACATGTGTCTACAGTGTGCCCCAGCCTGGATATCCGCTCTGAGGTGACAGAGCTTCGTCGGCTAGAGAACTGCACCGTGGTGGAGGGTCACCTGCAGATCCTGCTCATGTTTGCTGCCACTGGAGAGGACTTCCGGGGCCTCAGCTTCCCGCGCCTGACCCAGGTCACAGATTACCTGCTGTTGTTCCGAGTCTATGGCCTGGAGAGTCTTCGAGACCTCTTCCCTAACCTTGCTGTGATCCGAGGTGCGCGCCTCTTCCTGGGCTATGCCCTCATTATCTTTGAGATGCCCCACCTACGGGACATTGGGCTGCCATCTCTTGGAGCTGTGCTGCGTGGGGCGGTGCGTGTGGAAAAGAACCAGGAACTCTGCCACCTCTCCACCATCGACTGGGGCCTGTTGCAGCCTGCGCCTGGCGCCAACCACATTGTGGGGAATAAGCTGGGCGAGGAGTGTGCTGACGTGTGCCCTGGTGTGCTGGGTGCTGCTGGTGAGCCCTGTGTGAGAACCACCTTCAGTGGGCACACTGACTACAGGTGCTGGACCTCCAGTCACTGCCAGAGAGGTGGGCACTTGCACGGAACATGACTGTAGCACAGGGAGATGGGGCTGTTCCACCTTTTGCTATTGCTTGGTTTGTGAGCCAACATATGATGTAGCCCAGGCTGGCCTGAAACTTGACATGTGGCCTAATTCTTATGACTCTTAAGTGCTGGGATTACAGATATATGTCTGGCTTGTTTTCAGATCATTACCCTTCCTATGGGACAGGTACCCTTATTATCCCATTTTACAGGGAAGGAAACCGAAGTTCAAAGAAATTAAATAATTGGCATGTCATCAGGCAGGCACAGAGTAGGTAAGGAGGGGCTCTGGGAAGAGGGTAGACAGTGGACAGAAATCAGCCCAATAAACTGTCTTCTGGGGCAGCAGCCAAGGATGCAGCCAAGTGGCCCCTGCTGGGTTGACCTCTGCTCTCTAGCCAGACGCACCTAGCATCCCTACCTCTGCCTCCTCTGGGTGGTGATAGGGAGCGAGAAGCCTGCACAGCATCAGAACAGTGTTCTGCTTCCAGGGAAGGTGGTCTCAGTCCCATGTCATCAGGGGGTGGACCAGTAGCCAGGAAACAGAGAGATGAGGTGTTGAGAACAGAAAGGAGAGGGGAGGGATGGAAAGAAAGCCCGTGACCTAGGAAGTACACTAGCAGAGGCAGAAGGAATGCAGTGGGCAGTGGGGTAAGATCTTCCAGAGGCCAGGAGCAGATCTGGAGTCCCCTAGCCCAGGAGTCGTTCTCATGCAGCTCAAAGTCTGCACCTCACCTCTAGCCTCAGCCCCAGGCAGGAGAATAAGAACCCTGCTGTATCAGCAGCAGCGAGCTGCCTCCCTGTTGGCTGTAAACACAGCTGCTGCATGTCCTCTCAACTTGTGTACCATGTCAACAGGCCCTGGCTGGACCCACCTTGCCCTGGCCTAGCTGATCAGGAGTAGCCAGCTGATTTTCCTTGGCACTATATCAAGTCACCATGGGACAGCCTAGACAGGACAGCAGGCTGCGGAACAGCAGCCCTGATGAACAAGGTCGCTGCTCCATCCTGAGTTCTGACTCTTTTTTTTCTTTTTTTCTTTTCCCCTGAGAGAGGGTCTCTCTGTCCAGCTTAAGCTAGACTGGAACTCACTAGACCAGGCTAGCCTCAAACTCACAGAGATCCAACAGCTTTTGCATCCCAAGTGTTGGGATTGCAACACAGCCTGAGCTCTGATACTCTCAAGGTAGAGGACAGAAAGAGTCCTTCAAGCACCCATGATGCAAGGGAACAAAGTCAGTAGTGTCACCTGGTGCTGAGAGGGTCACCTCAGGATGGGGTGGGACAGGGTTGGAAAAGGACATTGTTGAGGGGTTGCCAAGGGGTAGGTAAAGTCTAATGGCCCTCTGCCCACAGTGTGTCCCTGCCCCGGTGGGCTGGCCTGCACAGCAGGCGGTGAGTGCTGCCACAATGAATGTCTGGGGGGCTGCAGCCAACCTGAAGACTCTCATGCCTGTGTAGCTTGCCGCCACCTCTACTTCCAAGGAGCCTGCCTCCGGACCTGCCCTCTGGGCACCTACCAGTATGAGTCCTGGCGCTGTGTCACCTCTGAGGTCTGTGCTCATCTGCGGGAGGTGCCTGGCCGCACCGCCACCTTTGGCATCTACCAGGGCAGCTGCCTGGCTCAATGCCCTCCAGGCTTCACCCGCAATAGCAGCAGGTGAGGGACATACCTTTGGGGCTGTTGGGAGGCCTGAGCAGTTTCATCGGCCCAAGACTTAGGCTATCTGCTTGTCCTGCCAGCATTTTCTGCCACAAGTGCGAGGGACTGTGTCCCAAAGAGTGCAAAGTTGGCACAAAGACCATCGACTCTGTCCAAGCCACACAGGACCTGGTGGGCTGCACCCACGTGGAGGGAAGCCTCATCCTCAACCTTCGCCAAGGCTGTCAGTACTCTTCCTGACCACACCCTCCCTCCTAACTGCAGTCCATGCATGCCTTCCCTCATCCAGGGTCACTATGCCTCTGTTCCTCCAGTTCCCTACCCTTCCCTGACCCTACTCCAGTCCTATCTTCCTCATCCTCAGACAACCTGGAACCTGAGCTTCAACACAACCTGGGGCTGGTGGAGACCATCACCGGCTTCCTCAAAATCAAGCACTCTTTTGCACTCGTGTCCCTGGGCTTTTTCAAGAACCTCAAACTAATCCGGGGAGATTCCATGGTGGATGGGTAAGGGGTCAGAAATCAGACTGACCAGCCCCCTTTTCCTCAACCTTCTCAGAACACTAGTGAAGAGAATGGGTCCTCGGGTTTTCCCTCTGTAAAATGAAGCTTGTGCTCTAGGACTGCGAGAGCTACTTAGGCTGTTGTGTGTGAAGTGCCTTAAACAGTGACCGGAACACAGCATACGCAACATCGGTTCTATGCTCTTCCAGAACAATGGGCCATGATTGAAACACCTGGTTGGTTTGGTTGCTCAGTGAAGACCTGACTGGGTGTAAAATCATTCTTACCACCTAGGAACCAAGGCCTGATCACAAAGTAATCAGTAGTATTCAAAATAAAAAGAAATTTATCTGGGCAGTGTGGCGCACACCTTTAATCCCAGCACTCGGGAGGCAGAGGCAGGCGGATCTCTTTGAGTTCAAGGCCAGCCTGGTCTACAAGAGCTAGTTCCAGGACAGGCTTCAAAGCTACAGAGAAACCCTGTCTTGAAAAACC
>JAQHUG010000236.1:2251992-2262798 GCA_028555095.1 Dicrostonyx torquatus | reverse complement strand
TTTCTTTCTTTCTTTCTTTCTTTCTTTGGCTATTCTCATTAGGACAAAAACTCAATAATTCCTACTAAGGATGAGGGATATTTCATTATAATTTGTGATGTGTGGCAGGATCATAAGCCCCACAGGGTGGGTGAATTGGTGGAAATTACAGCTGTGTTCACATGCACAGTGGAGAAAGAGCGATGAGCCCTGCATAGTGGGGGAGGGTGTTAGAGCTCAAATATGAGCCTGACACTGGGAACGGCGGACTCAGCCCATTCCAGAATGCCACAGAACACGTGGGTCCAGATGCGTGTGGAACCCAGAGCTGGAACCTGTTGGACGTGGAACTACCCCTCAGCCGTACCCAGGAGCCAGGGGTGACCCTAGCGCCCCTGAAGCCCTGGACACAGTATGCTGTGTTTGTACGAGCCATCACACTGACCACTGCAGAGGACAGCCCCCATCAAGGAGCCCAGAGCCCTATCGTCTACCTTCGAACATTGCCTGCCGGTGAGCTGAGGGCTCCAGAATGAGATGCATGAATCCTAGGGAGGAAGGGTCCCAGACAAAGACGGGCTGGGGAACCCTACAGGGTAGAAGGAAGGTCAGATTCTTTGGTACTACCAAGAATCAGGGTATTTTCTGTGCTTGGGTGAGGCTGGGTTGGACTTGAGAGAGCTGAGTGAACTCAAAAGCCTGTGAAGGATTTGGAGAACTAAATCCTGAATCCTGTGTCTCTGTATAACAATATTGCCTCCCCAGGGTTGGGGCCACGGCTCAGTTAGGAGACTACTTGCCTGTCATGACTGAAGTTTCATCCATCCTATTTTCTGAAACAGAGAAAGGACAGAATGATTTCTAGGGAAGGAGGGCTGAAAGTTATAGATCCTTCTGGAAAAGGATGGATCCCGAGAGAAGGGCTCATTATCACAGTGTTCGGAAGGGGCCCCACCTCTGAGCGTCACCCTCTTCACAATCATAGCCCCCACGGTGCCCCAAGATGTCATCTCCACGTCCAAATCCTCTTCACACCTTCTGGTGCGCTGGAAGCCGCCGGTCCAGCGCAATGGAAATATCACCTACTACCTGGTGCTGTGGCAGCGCCTAGCAGAGGACGGTGACCTCTACATCAATGACTACTGCCACCGCGGTGCGCTGGGGGTGCCTCAGACCAGGGATACTCAGTAGTGGCGGGTGGGCCGCTGTCCTGACTTCTCTCTTCTGCACGGTCCCGCAGGTCTACGACTGCCCACCAGCAGCCACGACGCACGCTTCGACCGTGAAGACCCGGCGCTGGAGGCTGAGCCTGAGCAAGGCTGCTGTCCTTGCCAACACTCACCTCCGGGGCAGGCGCTGCCCGCACTGGAGACACAAGAGGTCACGTTCCAGAAAAAGTTTGAAAACTTCCTACACCATGCCATCACCATCCCTAAGTGCGACCTGGTTGGAAGGACCAAAGGGGCGGTACTTGGAGAGGGTGGGACTTGGTAGGAGGGGCCTATTACGGTGCGGGCCTGACCTTAGTAAGGGTGGATTTGGAGGCGGGGCGCAGCGGCAGAGCTCACCGGAGCTGAGAGGTGCCCCGGCTTCCCCAGGTCCCCTTGGAAAGTAACATCCATTAACAAGAGCCCCCAAAGGTGAGCTGGGACCGAAGCGGGAGGGTTAGGGGGAGGGAGGAGGGGCTCTGGGAACAGGCCTTTTGGCTCTGACCCATCCCATTTCCAGGGACTTAGAGAGGCATCGCCGGGAAGCTGGGCTTCTCAGACTAGGGACCAACAATTCGGATTTTGAGATTCAAGAGGACAAGGTTCCCCGGGAGCGAGCGGTGCTGAGCGGCTTGAGGCACTTCACGGAATACAGGATTGACATCCATGCCTGCAACCACGCGGCACACACTGTGGGCTGCAGTGCCGCCACGTTCGTCTTTGCACGCACTATGCCACATAGTAGGTGTCCCCTCACAGCTTGCACCCCCACTACTGACTCCAAGAACTGCCCAGTCAGTGCTCTGTAAGCAGCAGGTTTGCCCTCCCACTAACCTTAGAGCCTCACTCTCTTCGCCCTTCCCAGTTCCCAGGATTGTGGGACTTCTCCAGACTTCCCCATTTGGCCCAGTTTAGCCAGGGTTTGAAAGTGAGCAAGAAAAACTGCTTGTGGCCTATTTGCCAGATGCCCCTCCTGCAGGAGAAGCCGATGACATCCCAGGAAAGGTGGCCTGGAAGGCAGCTGGCAGGAGCAGTGTCGTCTTGCATTGGCTTGAACCACCTGACCCCAATGGGCTCATCCTCAAGTATGAAATCAAGTACCGCCGCCTGGGAGAGGTATGTACCCAGGCACCCCTATCCCAGTCTGGATCTGTGCCTCCACCCACTTAGCAGCCTGCTGTCTGTTCTACCTGCAGGAGGCCACAGTGCTTTGTGTGTCTCGGCTTCGATATGCCAAAGTTGGTGGGGTACAGCTGGCTCTGCTGCCCCCTGGAAACTACTCTGCTAGAGTCCGGGCCACCTCACTGGCTGGCAATGGCTCCTGGACAGACGGTGTTGCCTTCTACATCACTGGTCCAGGTAAGACAGACTTGCTCCCCATTCTGCCCAACTGCTCTTGGCCTCCTGTCAGACCGGCCCATCAGAGAAGCAGTTTCCACTCTAATCTGCCAATCCCCCCCCCTTCCACCACCAGAGGAAGAGGATGCGGGGGGGCTGCACATCCTCCTCACTGTCACCCCTGTGGGCTTCATGCTGGTCATCATGCTTGCTGCCCTCGGCTTCTTCTACAGCAAGAGGAGGTAATGACAAGTCCCACACATTTCCATCCTCTTCTCGCCCTCAGCCATCTCACAGACAACAGAAAGGACCTCCTTAAAGACAGTAACTCTTTCCCTGGAAGGCATAGAGGAGACATGCCTCTTAGCTAAGATAGTAATTCATCTGTGTTAGCCTGGAAATGCTTTGTCTCCTGAGAAACACCTTGGTGTGGTCACATGAGGACTACTGGTCACCATACCATTAGCTCAAGCTGAGGGGAAAAAATGAAGTTGATTCTGCAGGGACAAGAGAAAACAACCCTAGGATGTGTCTGTCTAGATGTCATCAAGCCCCTCTGGGCCCACTCATCTACCTGTGACTACACTTATTCTCAGCCTATCTGACCTCAGGACTGGGACCATGGGCAGCTTGGAAATGTTTGGGACTAACCAGAGCAAGTGTAGTCCCCATAATCCTGGTTGTTCATTTTTCTTCTTGATTCTCCCATTGCAGAAACGGCACACTGTACACGTCTGTGAACCCAGAGTATTTCAGTGCTTCCCACGGTAAGTCCAGGGCATGGGTGGCACGGGAAGGGGGCAGGGGCAGAAGAGCAGAGTTCCAGGACCTTCTTGGGGAAGGTGGCTCTGAGAACAGAGCACTTCAGAAGAGAAGTCAAAGGGCTTTGTCTGAAATGTCTTTGTAGCCTTTGGTGGTCTGGGGATGATGGCTTGGAAAGTGACTTAGTGGGGAAAGGTGCCGCTATGCCAGCATGAGTGTGAATGCCAAGCACTCACATAAAAAGCTTGGCATTGCTTGTGTGCCTGTAACTCCAGCACTGATTGTAGAGACAGCCAAGAGTCCCCTAGAACTTATGTGCTCCCAAAGCTTAGTCAAAGCATGGAGCTTCCAGTTCCATGGGAGACCCTGCATCAATGCAATAACTCAAAAGGCACACCTGCACACCCATGCACATCACACCTGCACACCCATGCACATCACACACACACACACACACTTAAAAGAACAACTGAGAGCTGAAGAGGTGATTCACCATTAAAATGTTTGCCACAAAAGTTAAGAGCACTAGCTACTTTTGCAGAGAACCTGGGTTCTATTCCCAGCACTCACAGGGAGGCTCACATCTGTCCATAATTCTGGTTCCAAAGATCCTGTGCCTTCTGGCCCTCAAGGGCACCAGGCACACATGTGGCACATTGATATACATGCAGGCAAAATAACCAGACACTTAGACATAAAGTGCAAAAATATAATAATTAAAATATTCTCTGCACAAGGGTGAGGACTCCAGTTCAGACTGTTTGGATCCCCAGACATTTTTCTAGATGTTACATGGGCATAGTGACCGACAGATAATTCTAGCCTCGGAAGGTGGAGACCGGGATCCCCAGAGCAAACTGGCATATTGGTGAGCTCTGATTTTGACTAAGAGCCCCTACCTCAGTGAACAAGGTGGAAGAGCAATTTGACGATGGTTTCTGACATCAACCTGCAGCCTCCACATGTCCATGAATGTGTATGCATCACACACACACACACACACACACACACACACGCGCGCGCACACACACACACACGTTGTGCACACATGAGAAAAGAATGACTGTCTTAATCTGAAAATAATAGTTCACTGTCTTCTGTACTGAGGAAGCCAGCATAAACCAACTGATGCCTTTATATGACTCTGTGGTTACCTGCATGTTGAAGCATGTGTGACCTTTAGAAAAGTAGTTTTTTCACATTAAAGTTCAATAATAGCTTAAAGGGGGGAGGAGTCAAGGACCGGTGAAGCTTGGCAGAGAGAGGCGCTCCTGCCTCTGACACTTATCTCTGCTCAGTGTATGTCCCTGATGAGTGGGAGGTGCCTCGGGAGCAAATATCCATCATCCGGGAGCTGGGCCAAGGCTCTTTTGGGATGGTCTATGAGGGACTGGCACAAGGGCTTGAGGCTGGAGAGGAATCTACACCTGTAGCCCTGAAGACAGTTAATGAGCTGGCCAGTGCACGGGAGCGAATTGAATTCCTCAAGGAAGCTTCTGTCATGAAGGCATTCAAGTGTCATCATGTGGTAAGACCATACCAAGGGTAAAGGCTCTGTGGTAAGAAGGAAAGGGTCTGAAATGAGGTCTGGGCTGGACTGTAGCGGAAACCCTAATAGGAGCAGTCTAGCACTAAGATCAGTCAAGGTCGGGGTACAGTATTGGGTTTACAGGGAGTTATTGGGGTCTTGATTGGGACCAACTTCATGATTAGGATGATAATTTTAAGGGTTAAAGTTAGGGTCACTGCTAGGTCAGGATTATGACTGCAATCATGGCAGGGTGGGGGTTAGGAGAGGCATCTGAGCCAGGGTATAATCACAAAAGGTAGAGGGTTTGGCCACGTGGATCCAAGAGAGACCTACAACCAAGATCTTTGTCATCCCAGGTTCGTCTGCTGGGTGTGGTGTCTCAGGGCCAGCCAACTTTGGTCATCATGGAGTTGATGAACCGTGGGGACCTCAAGAGCCATCTCCGATCTCTGAGACCTGAGGCAGAGGTTGGAACAAGGAAGAACCTGAGCTGTATGAGGCTGGGGAATTGAGAAGTTGGCATAGTGTTGGTGAGAAGCAGTCCTTCACCAGCCCCTCTCTTCCCGTAGAACAACCCTGGCCTTCCACAGCCAGAACTCAGTGACATGATACAGATGGCTGGCGAGATTGCTGATGGCATGGCTTACCTTGCTGCCAACAAGTTTGTGCACCGGGACCTGGCAGCCCGCAACTGTATGGTGTCCCAGGATTTCACCGTCAAAATTGGTGGTACAGTGGGTACCAGGTGGATGAGGGAAACATGAAGGTAGAGCCTCTTCCCCTAAACCAGCCATAGAAGACCAGGCCTGGCTCAAAGGCTTGATGGGCAAGGCCCCCAGCCCCCCATATCTCAGTCTCCATGTCCAAGAGCAGGGATGACCTCCGGGATCATTTGAAGTCACACCTTCCAGGATGCTCAGAGACTGGGGGGAGAGAAGTTTGAGGACTGTCTTCCAGGAGAACTGGTGCTGACTCCCGTGCCCCTAAACTCTTACTTTCCAGACTTTGGCATGACCCGGGATGTGTATGAGACAGACTATTATCGCAAAGGTGGAAAGGGACTATTGCCTGTGCGCTGGATGGCCCCTGAGTCCCTCAAAGATGGAATCTTCACCACTCATTCAGATGTCTGGTAGGGCCTGGCAGGAGCAGAGGGTTCCAAGGATGTGCAGGCAACATCTTGGAAGGGTCTGGGCACTTCCTCACTAGGGGTGCTGAGCAACTGGCAAGGTGCTGATTCGGGCTGTTCTTCGTGTTCTCCAGGTCTTTTGGTGTCGTGCTCTGGGAGATTGTGACCTTGGCTGAACAACCATACCAGGGTCTATCAAATGAGCAGGTGCTCAAATTTGTCATGGATGGTGGAGTACTGGAGGAACTGGAGGACTGTCCGCTTCAGCTGTGAGTCGTCCCCGCAGCCCTTTCCATCCTCATCACCCTTGGCTCCGACCCAGCTCTTCCAAAGCTTCTACGTCACTGGCTCCCAGCTTTTTTATTTATTTATTTACTTTGGTTTTGTTTTTGGTAGACCAGGCTGGCCTCAAACTCACAGAGATCCTCCTGCCTCTGCCTCCTGAGTGCCGGGCCACTCCCAGTTCTTATCTCACTGACGTTCCTCACTTATTCCCCTCTGACCCCCTCCTTCCACCAACTGATACTCCCAGTGTTGGAGGCAGCGTGCATCTGGGCTCCCTCTAACCCCCCCTCACCCTCCCCAGACAGCAGCTGATGAGACTCTGCTGGCAGCCTAGTCCACGCCTGCGTCCGACTTTCCTCCACATCCTGGATCGCATACAGAATGACCTTCGGCCCTCTTTCCGACTCTGTTCCTTCTACTACAGCCCAGAATGTCAGCGGGGCCAGGCCTCCTTGCTGCCTACTGAGACAGAGCCTGACTCCCCCACAAACTCAAATGGAGCTTCAAACTACAGGCCCCCAAATAGGGACCCAGGACACTGAGGGTCACCATTCCCCACCTGACTGGTTTCCCATGGGCAGAGAAGGCAGAACCCAATCCTTGTCTATATGTTCACCTCTCATCCTGAGTCTCCCTCAGGCAGGTCAAAAGTTAGCCCAGCACTAGCAGAAAACAGGAGCCGGAACGGGAAGCATCTGACCAGACTCAGAGTTAGACTGTGGGAAGCAGTCATAACTGGCAGAACTCAGACCACAGGACAGGAGTGAGATGCTGTCCAGGCTGAGGAAGCTATTCCATTGGAGGCAGAATCCAGAGACACACCCCTCCAGTGTCCAGAGCAGGCCAGGAGATCTCGCTACTCACTTTGGGGCCTGCCCCTCCTTTTCCCCGTGTTCCTCTCCTGCCCTCTGCCCCACATAACAGGACAGAGCAGGAATCCTAGGCCACTGAGCAAGTGGGTTCCCACAAGCCCTCTCTTTTCTCTCCCTGCTCTGCCCAGGGACCCCCAAGCTTGGTGCTCCCCCTATTTTGCCTCAAGGGCACCCCTTGATGCACAATCTCTCCCTTTTTTAGTTGTTTGCTGGATTCCTCAGCCTGAATGCTAAGGCTGGGAGAGCCTCACCTTCCTCCCTCCTATCTTCCACCCCAGCCCCTCCAGGAAAGGCTGAAAAAGACAATAAATACTGAGGCCTGTTTGTACTCTGGTTCCAGCAACAGTGCTGACTCTGGAGAGACTTCCCCTGTTCTTCCTAGGGCAGCAATAGAAGGTAAATATACTGCTATGAAACATCACCTCCATGAGGACCCTAGCAGCCAGGATCCACAACAGTGGCACAGAACAATCTTGTCACTGTGTCACTCTATGTCATTGTGTCACACTATGAAACATCACCTCCATGAGGACCCTAGCAGCCAGGATCCACAACAGTGGCACAGAACAATCTTGTCACTGTGTCACTCTCATCGCCAGAAGAGGCTGTGTCAGGGCCTCTCAGCAGAACCAACCAGTCCTCTCCCCCTTATCTGCATTTTGAGTGGCCAGAACATGGAGTGGGAGAGGGGCCCTGATGACAGTGCCTGTCCCTGCTAGTGCCCTAGCCAAGGCAGGGGACACACACCAGAGCAGGGTCTGTGTCAGGCTCCGTGTGGTTATTCTGGGAGACCAGAATGTCGGCTCTGTTCTGTATGCCTTTGGAGGGTGCTGAAGTTGCAGAGGCTTTTATATCAAAAACTAGAGCTTCAAACCCTGCACCCAGGCTGATGCACCACACCCCATCCACTGAGCAGGCTTGCACTTTGCACAGTCCTGCAGCACCTAGGGAAGCCACAGAAACAAGACAGAACCTGAGTGGGGCAGGCGATGAGTTTTGTGAGGCCTATCCGGTTATCCTGTTTCCCTGAGACTCAGATCCTAGAGGGAAGGCCTGCTGACTCCCAAACTTTACCTAGCATTGTGACTGAAGCAACACTGACGTCTACTGGTGTCTACCAGAACTGCATCTATCTGGGTTATACAGTGAACTCTGGTTCAACCTGAGCTACAGAGCAAGCCTGTCTTACAAGCAAGGAAATAAACAAACAAGTAAATAATCAACCAACCTGGACCTGAAACCTGGACACTCACATGGCATAGATACATAGCAGGTCCATCAGCCCCTCCCTCCCAAGCTCTCAACTTCCTGTGCTGGACAACATATGCTCAGAATGCCATGGCAACCTGGAAGGGTAGAGAGAGGAAAAAAGGGTTATCTGCACGTTTGTGCTCCACCTCAAAATGAAAAATGAGAGGCAGCTGAGAAGGACAAGTTCTGTTGTTGGAGTCCTGAAAAGCAGTGAATTTAACAGGTAGGAAGAGAGCTGAAGATTGCCTCCAATGGGGATGTCCCAACTATGCAGGCTTTGTGGAAGAAAAACATGCCTTTTTTCTCAGGGACAACAGGAGGCCTGACAGGTTGACCTTGGAAGGAAGGATGGATACCTACCACAGAGAAAGAAAGGTTAAAAAGTCTAAATAGAATAAAGCAACTTTTTCACCCTCTATTAGCTTCCAAATTCACAAATAAGTGACCAGCCACTAGCCTGCAAAATGGTAGCAGGCCTGGCAGAGATGACAGAGCATGAGAGAGCAACATGCTTAGTCATGCCCTCTACATTGTCTCTGTGGCTTTGTCAGAGGTTCCCTATCTGGCCAGGAGAGTGCTGGTCAGGTGTCTTTGTAGGGGTAAGAAGAGCAGACTAGAGTCCTCCAGAGAGAAAACCTAGGGACCTGAGAAAAGAGTAGAGGCTCTTGACTGGTCCTAGGTGCAGTGGTCCTAGGTAGAGCAGTCCTAGGTTCAATGGTCCTAGGTGGAGAGGTCCTATGTTCAGTGGTCCTAGGTGAAGAGGTCCTAGGTGCAGTGGTCCTAGGTGGAGTGGTGGTCCTAGGTGGAGCAGTGGTCCTAGGTAGAGTGGCCCTCTCTGCTCCCTCACCCCAGCCTTGTTCTCTAAATTGTACCCCTGTGGCCTCTAGGCCGTGGCATTGAAGCTCCCCCATCCCATTGCAATGGTCCCTTCCAGGGTAATAAGATGCCCTGTTTCATACAGATGCAGCTTTCCACAGCTTTCTGTGTCCACTTTGAACAATGCTGGCCATCACTAGACCCGGCTTGCACCCCATGAGTCTTCCTTTACCCCTGACCCTTCCATCCCCAGTGTTGGCCTTTAATAACTTTCTGAACCAACTCCAGGGTGCTGAGTCCCAGCTGCTCTACAGTGTCATGTGTGACTTTGAGGAGCTCCCTTAGGAAAACAGAAGCCAGGGTTTTCCTTGAGTGCACTGACCATGAAGGGTTTGCTTTAGTATCATAACACTAAAAAACAGTTGTGGGGCTGGAGAGATGGCTCAGTGGTTAAGAGCATTGCCTGCTCTTCCAGAGGTCCTGAGTTCAATTCTCAGCAACCACATGGTTGCTCACAACCATCTGTAATGAGAACTGGTGCCCTCTTCTGGTATATAGGCATACATGCAGGCAGAACACCTTATACATAATAAATAAATATATATTACAAAATAAGTAAACAGTTGTGGAAAGAATCTTCTAGCTCAGGCTGGGTGGTTGAAGGGAGGTTGGGACTGTCAGGGACTCTGCCAAACTAACTCTACCTAGGTGATAAGTTGAGTTGAGCACTGTGCTGGAAAATTTTAAGTCAACTTGACCCAAGCTAAAGTCATCTGAGAGAAGGGAGCTTCAATTAAGAAAAAAATTAAGAAAATATCTCCAAAGAAGCAAATCCAGTCCTGGGACACAAGCAGATCAGGACTGACCCAGCGACCAGATCCAGAGCCAACGATCTCCACCAGAACAGGTACGAGGGAATAACCGCTGAACAAGTGAGCCAGAGCCAGAGACGACTGAGGGTCCGGACATGAATCTGGGACCTTCAAGGGAGTCGACCTAAGCCTATCTAAGCCCAGTGGGTCCGGGCAGAATTCTAGGACCTCCCAGGAACTAGGCAGGAACCAGGACCTCTGCCAGCCAGGGTGTGAGTGAACCTGGGTCCTCTGAGGGAATAGGTAGGAACCAGAGATCATGACAGCGCCAGGCATGACTCTGGGACTTCAGAGACTGTAGACCTGATCCAGGTCCTCTGTGGGTTCAGACATTGGTTTGGGACATCAAAGGGAATAAACAGGAACCTGGAACCCCTGCGGGTCCCAGCATGAGTCTGAGACTTCTGAGAAAGTAAGCAGGTCCTCTGTGGGTTCAAGCGCACCCAAGCCTAGAACCTCCCAGGCAGCAGACTGGAACCAAAACCTTTCCAGGTCCAACTCCAACCCAGGGACTTCTGCAGGAGGGAATCCAGACTAGGATTTACAGATACAGGTCAAAGGCAGTAACATAAGCCAAAGTTGCCCCAAGGCAAGGAACTCCACCTTGGACAACAAATTCCACAGGAGTGGAATTGAACGAGACTCCTAGGACAGCACAGTGAGCGAGAGCCGAGAAAACAAGCTCCACCGGGAACAGAAGCCAGGAGCAAATCCAGCCCTGGGAGCCAACCCAGTCCTGGGACACTGCAGACCAGGATTGAGC